>OU896719.1:18917699-19517699 GCA_918026855.4 Phaedon cochleariae
TTTTCAATGAACTTAGAATTATTCCGCGTCATGACGTCGTACTAATTTTTTTGTCTTTCATGATACAATATTCGGACTTTCTCCATGTGGTAGGCCGTTGCGAAAGTCGACAGGGGAAATGGGATATTTTTGGATTTAGAGTTTCGATATTTTGTGCCGTTTTCGAGATATTTGAGAAAATATGAATATCGGGACTGAAAAACTTCTTCAAAAATAATTCTTTTCCAATTTTATTTCGAGTAAAGAGGCATTCTTGAGTAACAATGTATAAAGACCTTTTCGTTAGTCGTCTTGATTTCTTTCGAATTTCGGGCGAAAAACATACACTTGTCACTCACCTTTTTCATTCAATGAACTTAAAATTATTGCGCGTCATGAAGTCGTACAAATTCTTTTGTTTTTCGTGGTACAATGTTCGGACTTTCTCCATGTGGTAGGTGATTGCAAGAGTCGACAGGGATGTTGTGGTATTTATCGATTTATATTTTCAATATTTTGTGCCGTTCTCGAGATATTTGAGAACATATGGATATCGGGACTTGAAAAGATGTCATCAAAAATAATATAATATTCCAATTTTTTTTCTCATCGAAGAGGCAATTTTGAGTAACAATGTATAGAGACTTTCTCGTCGGTCGTCTAGGTTTCTATCGAATTTCGGGCGAAAAACATACACTTGTCACTCCCCTTTTTTTTCAATGAACTTGAAATTATTTCGCGTCATGACGTCGTACTAATTTTTTTGTTTTTCGTGATACAATATTCGGACTATCTCTATGTGGTAGACCGTTGCGAAAGTCGACAGAGGTGTTGGGATATTTAACGATTCAGATTTTCAATATTTTGTGCCGTTCTCGAGATATTTGAGAACATATGAATATCGTCCTAATTTTTTGTTTTTCGTGATACAATGTTTGGACTTCCTCCATGTGGTAGGCCTTTGCGAAAGTCGACAAGGGTGTTGGGGTATTTTTCGATTCAGGTTTTCGATATTTTGTGCCGTTCTCGATTTCATCCAAAATAATACTTTTCCAATTTTTTTCTCCAGAAAAAAGTCAATTTTGAGTAACAATGTATAGGGACTTTTTCGTAAGTCTTCTTGATTTCTATCAAATTTCGGGCGGAAAACATACACTTGTCACTCACCCCTTTTTTTTTCAATGAACTTAGAATCATTCCGCGTCATGACGTCATACAAATTTTTATGTCCTTCGTGATACAATATTCGGACTTTCTCCATGTGGTAGGCCGATGCGAAAGTCGACAGGGGAGTTGGGGTATTTTTGGATTCAGATTTTCGATATTTTGTGCCGTTTTCGAGATATTTGAGAAAATATGAATATCGGGACTAAAAAACTTCATCAAAAATGATTCTTTTCCAATCTTCTTTTCCCAGTAAAGAGGCATATTTGGGTAACAATGTATAGAGACTTTTCCGTTGGTCGTCTTGATTTCTATCGAATTTTGGGCGAGAAACATACACTTGTCACTCACCTTTTTTCATTCAATGAACTTGAAATTATTGCGCGTCATGAAGTCGTACTAATTTTTTTGTTTTTCGTGGTACAATATTCGGACTTTCTCCATGTGGTAGGCCGTTGCGAGAGTCGACAGGGATGTCGTGGTATTTATCGATTCAGATTTTCAATATTTTGTGCCCTTCTCGAGATTTTTGAGATCATATGAATATCGGGACTTGAAAAGATTTCATCAAAAATAATACTATTCCAATTTTTTTTTCATCGAAAAAGCAATTTTGAGTAACGATGTATGGAGACTTTCTCGTCGGTCGTCTAGATTTCTATCGAATTTCGGGCGAAAAACATACACTTGTCACTCACCTTCTTTTTCAATGAACTTAGAATTATTTCGCGCCATGACGTCGTACTAATTTGTTTGTTTTTCGTGATACAATATTCGGACTTTCCCCATGTGGTAGGCCATTGCGAAAGTCGACAGGGGTGTTGGGGTAATTTTCGATTCAGATTTTCGATATTCTGTGTCGTTCTAGAGATATTTGAGGGAATATGAATATCGGGATTTTGAAAAATTTCATCAAAAATTATACTTATCAAATTTTTTTTCCAGTAAAGAGGCAATTTTGGGTAACAATGTGAACAGACTTTTTTGTTGGTCGTTTTGATTTCTATCGAATTTCGGGCAAAAAACATACACTTGTCACTCTCCTTTCTTTATTTCAATGAACTTAGAATTATTTCGCGTCATGACATCGTACTAATTTTTTTGTTTTTCGTGATACAATATTCGGACTCTCTACATGTGGTAGGCCGTTGCGAAAGTCGACAGAGGTGTTGGGGTATTATATGATTTAGATTTTCGATATTTCGTGCCGTTCTCGAGATATTTGAGATAATATGAATATCGGGACTTCGAAAAATTTCATCAAAAATAATACTTTTCCAATTCTTTTTCCAGGGAAGAGACAATTTTGAGTAACGATGAATAGATACTCTTCCGTTGGTCGTCTTGATTTCAATCGAATTTCGGGCGGAAAACATACACTTTTCACTCACCTTTTTTTTTAATGAACTCAGAATTATTACGCGTCATGACGTCGTTACAATTTTTTTGTTTTTCGTGATACAATGTTCGGACTTTCTCCTTGTGGTGGGCCGTTGCGAAAGTCGACAGAGGTGTTGGGGTATTTTACGATTTAGATTTTCGATATCTTGTGCCGTTCTCGGAATATTTGAGAAAATATGAATATCAGGACTTCGGAAAATATCATCAAAAATAATACTTTTCAATTTTTCTTTCAGTAAAGAGGAATTATTTCGCGTCATGACGTCGTACAATTTTTTTTGTTTTTCGTGATACAATATTCGGACTATCTCCATGTGGTAGGCCGTTGCGAAAGTCGACAGAGGTGTTGTGGTATTTAACGATTTGGATTATCGGTATTTTGTGCCGTTCTCGAGATATTTGAGAGAATATAAATATCGGGACTTCGAAAAATTTCATCAGAAATAATACTTTTCCAATTTTTTTCTCCAGTAAATAGGCAATTTCGAGTACAAATTTATAGAGACTTTTTCGTCGGTCGTCTTGATTTCTATCGAATTTAGGAGAAAAACATACACTTGTCACTCTCCTTTTTTTTCTCAATGAACTTCGAATTATTTTGCGTCATGACGTCGTCCTAATTTTTTTGTTTCCCGTGATACAATGTTCGGACTTTCTCCATGTGGTAGGCCTTTGCAAAAGTCGACAAGGGTGTTGGGGTATTTTTCGATTCATGTTTTCGATATTTTGTGCCGTCTCGAGATATTTGAGGAGATATGGATATCGGGACTTGAAAAGATTTCATCAAAAATAATACTTTTCCAATTTTTTTTTCTGCAGTAAAGAGGCAATTTTGAGTTACAATGTATGGAGACTTTTTCGTAAGTCTTCTTGATTTCTATCAGATTTCGGGCTAGAAACATACACTTGTCACTCACCCCTTTTTTTTTCAATAAACTTAGATATTTCGCGTCATGACGTCGTACTAATTTCTTTGTCTTTCGTGATACAATATTCGGACTTTCTCCATGTGGTAGGCCGTTGCGAAAGTCGACAGGAGAAATGGGGTATTTTTGGATTAAGATTTTCGATATTTTGTGCCGTTTTCGATATATTTGAGAAAATATGAATATCGGGACTGAAAAACTTCATCAAAAATAATTCTTTTCCAATTTTTTTTTGGGTTAAGAGGCATTTTTGAGTAACAATGTATAGAGACTTTTTCGTTGGTCGTATTGATTTTTATCGAATTTCGGGCGAAAAACATACACTTGTCACTCACCTTTTTTCATTCAATGAACTTAAAATTATTGCGCGTCATGAAGTCGTACAAATTTTTTTGTTTTCCGTGGTACAATGTTCGGACTTTCTCCATGTGGTAGGTCATTGCGAGAGTCGACAGGGATGTTGTGGTATTTATCGATTTATATGTTCAATATTTTGTGCCGTTCTCGAGATATTTGAGAACATATGAATATCGGGACTTGAAAAGATGTCATCAAAAATAATACCATTCCAATTTTTGTTCTCATCGAAGAGGCAATTTTGAGTAACAATGTATGGAGACTTTCTCGTCGGTCGTCTAGATTTCGATCGAATTTTGGGCGAAAAACATACACTTGTCACTATCCTTTTTTTTTCAATGAACTTGGAATTATTTCGCGTCATGACGTCGTACTAATTTTTTTGTTTTTCGTGATACAATATTCGGACTATCTCCATGTGGTAGACCGTTGCGAAAGTCGACAGAGGTGTTGGGATATTTAACGATTCAGATTTTCGATATTTTGTGCCGTTCTCGAGATATTTGACAGAATATTAATATCGGGACTTGAAAAGATTTCATCAAAAATAATACTTTTCCAATTTTTTTTCTCCAGTAAAGAGGCAATTTTGAGTAACAATGTATGGAGACTTTTTCGTGAGTCTTCTTGATTTCTATCGAATTTCGGGCGGGAAACATACACTTGTCACTCACCCCTTTTTTTTCAATGAACTTGGAATTATTTCGCGTCATGACGTCGTACAATTTTTTTTGTTTTTCGTGATACAATATTCGGACTATCTCCATGTGGTAGGCCTTTGCGGAAGTCGACAGAGGTGTTGGGGTATTTAACGATTTGGATTTTCGGTATTTTGTGCCGTTCTCGAGATATTTGAGGGAATATGAATATCGGGATTATGAAAAATTTCATCAAAAATTATACTCATCAAATTTTTTTTTCAGTAAAGAGGCAATTTTGGGTAACAATGTGAACAGACTTTTTTGTTGGTCGTTTTGATTTCTATCGAATTTCGGGCAAAACACATACACTTGTCACTCTCCTTTCTTTATTTCAATGAACTTAGAATTATTTCGCGTCATGACATCGTACTAATTTTTTTGTTTTTCGTGATACAATATTCGGACTCTCTACATGTGGTAGGCCGTTGCGAAAGTCGACAGAGGTGTTGGGGTATTATATGATTTAGATTTTCGATATTTCGTGCCGTTCTCGAGATATTTGAGATAATATGAATATCGGGACTTCGAAAAATTTCATCAAAAATAATACTTTTCCAATTCTTTTTCCAGGGAAGAGACAATCTTGAGTAACAATGAATAGATACTCTTCCGTTGGTCGTCTTGATTTCAATCGAATTTCGGGCGGAAAACATACACTTTTCACTCACCTTTTTTTTTCTATGAACTCAGAATTATTACGCGTCATGACGTCGTTACAATTTTTTTGTTTTTCGTGATACAATGTTCGGACTTTCTCCTTGTGGTGGGCCGTTGCGAAAGTCGACAGAGGTGTTGGGGTATTTAACGATTTGGATTATCGGTATTCTGTGCCGTTCTCGAGATATTTGAGAGAATATAAATATCGGGACTTCGAAAAATTTCATCAGAAATAATACTTTTCCAATTCTTTTCTCCAGTAAATAGGCAATTTCGAGTACAAATTTATAGAGACTTTTTCGTCGGTCGTCTTGATTTCTATCGAATTTAGGAGGAAAACATACACTTGTCACTCTCCTTTTTTTTCTCAATGAACTTCGAATTATTTTGCGTCATGACGTCGTCCTAATTTTTTTGTTTCCCGTGATACAATGTTCGGACTTTCTCCATGTGGTAGGCCTTTGCAAGAGTCGACAAGGGTGTTGGGGTATTTTTCGATTCATGTTTTCGATATTTTGTGCCGTCTCGAGATATTTGAGGAAATATGGATATCGGGACTTGAAAAGATTTCATCAAAAATAATACTTTTCCAATTTTTTTTTCTGCAGTGAAGAGGCAATTTTGAGTTACAATGTATGGAGACTTTTTCGTAAGTCTTCTTGATTTCTATCAAATTTCGGGCGGAAAACATACACTTGTCACTCACCCCTTTTTTTTTTTTCAATGAATCTAGATATTCCGCGTCATGACGTCGTACTAATTTTTTTGTCTTTCGTGATACAATATTCGGACTTTCTCCATGTGGTAGGCCGTTGCGAAAGTTGACAGGAGAAGTGGGGTATTTTTGGATTGAGATTTTCGATATTTTGTGCCGTTTTCGATATATTTGAGAAAATATGAATATCGGGACTGAAAAACTTCATCAAAAATAATTCTTTTCCAATTTTTTTTCGAGTTGAGAGGCATTTTTGAGTGACAATGTATAGAGACTTTTTCGTTGGTCGTCTTGATTTCTATCGAATTTCGGGCGAAAAACATACACTTGTCACTCACCTTTTTTCATTCAATGAACTTAAAATTATTGCGCGTCATGAAGTCGTACAAATTTTTTTGTTTTTCGTGGTACAATGTTCGGACTTTCTCCATGTGGTAGGTCATTGCGAGAGTCGACAGTGATGTTGTGGTGTTTATCGATTTTTATGTTCAATATTTTGTGCCGTTCTCGAGATATTTGAGAACATATGAATATCGGGACTTGAAAAGATGTCATCAAAAATAATACCATTCCAATTTTTGTTCTCATCGAAGAGGCAATTTTGAGTAACAATGTATGGAGACTTTCTCGTCGGTCGTCTAGATTTCGATCGAATTTTGGGCGAAAAACATACACTTGTCACTCCCCTTTTTTTTTCAATGAACTTGGAATTATTTCGCGTCATGACGGCGTACTAATTTTTTTGTTTTTCGTGATACAATATTCGGCTTATCTCCATGTGGTAGACCGTTGCGAAAGTCGACAGAGGTGTTGGGATATTTAACGATTCAGATTTTCGATATTTTGTGCTGTTCTCGAGATATTTGACAGAATATAAATATCGGGACTTCGAAAAGATTTCATCAAAAATAATACTTTTCCAAGTTTTTTTCTCCAGTAAAGAGGCAATTTTGAGTAACAATGTATGGGAACTTTTTCGTAAGTCTTCTTGATTTCTATCGAATTTCGGACGGAAAACATACACATGTCACTCACCCTTTTTTTTTTCAATGAACTCAGAATTATTCCGCGTCATGACGTCGAACTAATTTTTTTGTTTTCTGTAACAACAATGTCCGGACTTCCTCCATGTGGTAGCCCTTTGCGAAAGTCGACAATGCTGCTGGAATATTTTTCGATTCAGATTTTCGAAATTTTGTGCTGTTCTCGAGATATTCCAGAAAATATGAATATGGGACTTAGAAAAATTTCATCAAAGATAATACTTTTCCAATTTTTTTTTTTCCAGGAAAGAGACAATTTTGAGTAACAATGAATAGATACTTTTCTGTCGGTCGTCTAGTTTTCTATCGAATTTTTGGCGTAAAACATACACTTGTCACTCCTTTTTTTATTTCAATGAACTTAGAATTATTTCGCGTCATGACGTCGTACTATTTTTTTTGTTTTTCGTGATACAATATTCGGACTCTCTCCATGTGGTAGGCCATTGCGAAAGTCGACAGAGGTGTTGGGATATTTTACGATTTAGATTTTCGATATTTCGTGCCGTTCTCGAGATATTTGAGAAAATATAAATATCGGGACTTCGAAAAATTTCATCAAAAATAATACTTTTCCAATTTTTTGTTACAGTAAAGAGGCAATTTTGAGTAACAATGTATGGAGACTTTTGTGTTGGTCGTCATGATTTCTATCGAATTGGGGGCGAAAAACATACACTCGTCACTTTTTTTTTTTTTCGATGAACTTAGAATTATTTCGCGTCATGAAGTCGTACAATTCATTTTGTTTTTCGTGGTACAATGTTCGGTCGACAGGGATGTTGTGGTATTTATCGATTTATATGTTCAATAATTTGTGCCGTTCTCGAGATATTGTCACGAGTAGAACATACGGTATATCAGTAATTTGGAACCATGAGGGTTTTATAAACATAAAGTGAATCAAATCATCCGTTGACATTGAATTATAAAAACTGACCAAGGAACTCTCATGAGAAACGTGCATTTCTAATAAAATGATGATAAATATTGGATGTGAGGGTTCCGAAGTTAGTCTGGTCTGGGGCTTTTCTTGACTTGACAAGAGCTCGTCGTGATGGTCATTATAATGTAAGTTGTTATTAGGTCTTTATATTCATTGTTGTTCATTCATATTTATAATCACTTCACCTATAATGTTTCATGCTTCAATACATATTGTTATCTTCGAATATAGTCTCGTACTTTCAGTTACCCCTAAACTATTAGTGCCTATTCAAATATTACCTCTCGCAGAATATTAAGCCAAGCATATACCCCTTTATAAATCGATATGGATGGGCTAACCAACTATTTTATCGTGACATGGTGGAGGCGCAACTCATTTTGTTGTGACATGGTGGAAACAGCCATCCACTATATCGTGACATGGTGGAGGCGCCGGGCATATTACCTCTCGCCTCCAACCCTTCAATCGTGACATGGTGGAGGCGCCTAAGCTTCTTTCCTTGAGTTCAATTTTATATTTCATACAAAGGCACTAGTAAAAAGGGTTATTTGAAAGTAATCAAGTATAGCAGCATGAATTATGGGTGATAACGAAGCAAGTAATTCAATTAAATTAGACATCCTTTATTTTTTCAATATTTCAAAAACGATTAAGCTTGAAAAGTTGAATAACAATCATTCCATTTCTATTCAAAGACATGATATAAAGCAATGGACCAGACTCACAAAGTTTGGAGCTTATCTCTGAACTTTGTTATTTTTTGTTCTCTACTCGTAATTCTCTATTTGAATTTGGGAACAAGTTCTTTCTATATCTAATTCTTGCCAGTTTTTTATTTCTCATATCAAGATAATTTCAAATATTTTTATTTTAAGTTGATAGAATCATTCAAGAAATGCAATGCCAATGCCATGAATACTCAATTGAGAATATAATAAGTCATTCACAACGTGCCTATAGTTTTATAACAATACGAAATGAAAACAATGATAACAAATCATCGTGCTCGATATAATTCATAATAAATTTCAATATAAGTGCGAATGCAAATAATTTATAATTCAAGTAAAAGTTGAGAATGTTTCGATTAAAAATATCTTAGTCAGTATATATATGACCTTTCAAATATTGAAAATACTCTTAAACGTGGTATCGTTTACCATATTTTGTCATTCCTCCTGAAATGAATTATACGCAAATATGATATTATTATGATGTTATGGAAATATGATATGAAATGAATTAATTGAGCTCAAGAATAATGAAGTATATGTAAACTCTCAATGAAGAGATTGTTACTTGGTTTCAAGTGGAAACCGTTTCCGTACAAAATAATCATCACTCTATTCAGCATATCTCGTGGTCCTAGCCAAACCACATCCAGAGAAGCAGCTGTTTGGTTGATGTTCTAAAAAGTACGAAGTGTTATAGTTGGAAATATGCACTATAACAATAAATAGGAGGGAATCCTGGAAGATGTGCCACACTAAGGCATGAAGGATCAACCTTACTGAAGATATTTTGTCCTCGAATTGATAGGACATGAAATGATGATTCAATGTGAAATAATGAGCTAGTATATGATGATTATGATTGTATATTTATGAATTATGAAGATGATTATAATGATATTTACCCCCGGGGATGATTTTTCCGAAAATGGAAAATATTTGCGAGTTGTTAGACAAAGAAATGTACGGTCTAGTTCTAACATTATAGGGATTCCCTTTCGTGCGCTCCAAACGATAAAAAAAAAAAAATTGGAGGAATGAGCATGCGGTATTTAACAGGAGTATTTTCAATCAGTTCAATAATGTAAGTGATGAAATATCACAAATTTTATTATAATAAACTACCTACTACTTGAATTCATCGAAACAACGAGAATAGGGGAATTGATTTTTTTTTAAATTGAATAAACGCCAATATATTTGTGAAAGCGGTTACACCAAAGATAAATAAATAAATCGAATAAAGTTCTGATAATATTTTTATATTGAACAAAAAATAATCACAAGGGCCCTTGTGTCAGAATATTGCTCAAAGTACATGAAAGTACCAATTCTCGGACGGTTCATCAGTTTATTCAAGCTGCCAACAATGAGTTGTCATATGAATATTCTTTTAAATCTTACGGATTGGACCTGGAATGTCAAAAATGATCAATATGTGAGTATGAAATAACATGGTAATAATTTCGATTATATATTTATCAGATAGGTAATTTTTTTCAATTAAAATTTTTTAACGGAAAGGCACGTTGGTTTTTTAACATGACATATAAGTTAAGTTTTCACCATTATTTCAATTCATGCGCTTATTGATTTGAATAACTTTCAATTGGAAAAACTGGCAATCCATTTTCATTTCGATTTCAAAGTAGATAGCTCACTAGCAAAATGATTTGAATCACTAAGTTAGGTACTAGGTGAATCGAATAGAAACCTATAAGAAATTCCTCAAAATTCTGCATATGTAAGAGATATACACGTAGGTATATAGGTAACTCATAGGTAATTTATTTTTCATTCATTCACTCAATCCAGAGATGAAACACACATCATTTAATTTTAAAGCACGAAACTATTCGCAATGATTTTTTTTCTCAGAAGAAAAGACGCATTTCAAATTTTCCTGAAATGAACAAGAACTTTTCACCAATTCTTATATTTTATAATATTGCTTACTAGGTTACTATAGTAGTAATAAAATCAAATAGCCGGCCATCTTCGAACTTGCTTATGTAAATAATCATGAACTTGACACTTGGTTCAAGTTGCAAGTTGATGATGTAACATTTCATATACAAATAGGTTTAATAATGAATAACGCTCCAAATAACATATATAGTAAAGGTAGATACATTAGTTATTTTTGTATCTAGAGCGCGAAATGCTACTTTGGTAATCGAGATCTGATTTTTTTAACGAGGCGTAGCCGAGTTAAAAATATAGTCGAGATGACCAAAGTATTTCGCGCTCGAGTTGCAAACAACATTTTTTCTACATACTACTACTAAATATAGTTCTAAAGTAAAAATATGCTTAGCTTGATATAAAAAATAGTGTTGAACTGGCTTACAAAGCCTCCCCCTATATCCTCCCTAGGTACGCACGATGTTCCACGAACATATTAGGAATTTCCTTTCGTGCGCTCCAAGAGATAAAACAAAGTTCTGGTTGAACATTCAGAGATGAATGATTTCGTGGATGTTTGCTCGATTGAGGACCATTGAGTTGGAATAAAAATATCTCATATATTTTACATAACAATGCGCGAAGTAGGTACTTCGCGCACTGTTTTACTTCGCGCATTGTTATGTGTATGGTATCATGGTAACGTAGGAAACTGAAAAAAAGTGTCACTTCGCAATTTGTTATCAATGCGCGAACCTTGTCATTTTTTGACGTTTGTAGAAGAAATATATTTTATTATGAAAATCGAACATAAATAATAAGTTTCAGAATATTATGGAGTTATTTATGATATTTTGGCAATAAAATTATTAGAGTAATCGGTTGTTCGAAAAACGTATGATGTGATTGCAGTACTTCTATTATGTAAATATATATTAAATGAATCAATGAAAATAAGGAAGGATTTTTGAACTGGGATCCATATTTATAGAGTTTGAATAAAGTAGGTGTATATATAATAGATCTTACAATAGGCTAATCACATTCTAGTATAGGTTATTTGAACTATGCATTAAATAATAATAGAGTTATTGAAGGATTCCCCATTTTGAATGTTAATAGTAACGGAGGCATTTGACAATCAATTTTTTCTTGTTTGTTTACATGAAACAATGCACACACAATGAGCACTGGCATACAACACTCAACAAGAAATCAGACACCCAGGGGGATTCAGCCACGCAGCCAAACGGCCAAATATGGACAAATCAAGGACCGTTTGACTGTACAACATGATTCGATGGTAGCTGGGTAGGCCAGGAACGAAGAAGAGACAAGTGGGAATGCTACAAGTTGTGGATAGCTCCTAGAAGGATGCCTTGACCATCAGTCGTCAGTCGCTACCCCACGAAGCCAGCAGTCTCCTTCGTTCATCTGCCAACTACCTCGAATGACAGTCTAGGAAATCTTGAAGCCCGAAAGATTTCTTCCCGATGCCCAGGACGAGGATACCTTCGCCCAAAAGGATCCTGCCGAAATTCCCATGACGATTGGAGGATGCCATGTCCAATCGTCATTCCTTACCCCGAGCTGCCAGGAGTCCCACCGAGAAGAGTCTGATTAAAATGCTTTAGTTGAATAGCCAGTGCCGGACTTAGTAAAGGTGTGAGTGTATGCATTGTAGACACTGAACTTTTGAGTGGGTGAACTCACTTTTCAAGATCTATTGATTTTTGTCATCTGAGTATTTTATGTATAGGTTCTCCTCGATATATTTAGATAGGTGATAATTTAAAAACTGGGGTCCAGTTTTCTCAGAGAGAGGGGTCATGTCACGAGTAGAACATACGGTATATCAGTAATTTGGAACCATGAGGGTTTTATAAACATAAAGTAAATCAAATCATCCGTTGACATTGAATTATAAAAACTGACCAAGGAACTCTCATGAGAAACGTGCATTTCTAATAAAATGATGATAAATATTGGATGTGAGGGTTCCGAAGTTAGTCTGGTCTGGGGCTACTCTTGACTTGACAAGAGCTCGTCGTGATGGTCATTATAATGTAGGTTGTTATAAGGTCTTTATATTCATTGTTGTTCATTCATATTTATAATCACTTCACCCATAATGTTTCATGCTTCAATACATATTGTTATCTTTGAATATAGTCTCGTACTTTCAGTTACCCCTAAACTATTAGTGCCTATTCAAATATTACCTCTCGCAGAATATTAAGCCAAGCATATACCCCTTTATAAATCGATATGGATGGGCTAACCACCCTTTTATATCGTTACATGGGGAAAACACAACCCTTCAATCGCGACAATATTCGAGAACATATGAATATCGGGACTTGGAAAGATTTCATCAAAGATAATACTATTCCAATTCTTTTTTTCATCGAAGAGGCAATTTTGAGTAACAATGTATGGAGACTTTCTCGTCGGTTGTCTAGATTTCTATCGAATTTCGGGCAAAAAACATACACTTGTCACTCACCTTCATTTTCAATGAACTTAGAATTATTTCGCGCCATGACGTCGTACTAATTTGTTTGTTTTTCGTGATACAATATTCGGACTTCGCCCATGTGGTAGGTCAATGCGAAAGTCGACAGGGGTGTTGGGGTAATTTTCGATTAAGATTTTCGATATTTTGTGTCGTTCTCGAATATGGATATCGGGATTTGAAAAAAAATTCATCAAAAATTATACTTCTCAAATTTTTTTCCCAGTAAAGAGGCAATTTTTGGTAACAATGTAAACAGACTTTTTTGTTGGTCGTCTTGATTTCTATCGAATTCCGGGCAAAAAACATACACTTGTCACTCTCCTTTTTTTATTTCAATGAACTTAGAATTATTTCGCGTCTTGACGTCGTACTAATTTTTTTGTTTTTCGTGATACAATATTCGGACTCTCTCATTGTGGTTGGCCGTTGCCAAGGTCGACAGAAGTGTTGGGGTATTTCATGAATTAGATTTTCGATATTTCGTGCCGTTCTCGAGATATTTGAGATAACATAAATATCGGGACTTCGAAAAATTTCATCAAAAATAATACTTTTCCAATTTTTTTTTCCAGAGAAGAGACAATTTTGAGTAACAATGAATAGATACTTTTTCGTTAGTCGTATTGATTTCAATCGAATTGCGGGCGAAAAACATACACTTTTCACTCACCTTTTTTTTTTTCAATGACCTCAGAATTATTTCGCGTCATGACGTCGTTACAATTTTTTTGTTTTTCGTGATACAATGTTCGGACTTTCTCCATGTGGTAGGCCGTTGCAAAAGTCGACAGAGGTGTTGGGGTATTTTACGATTTAGATTTTTGATATTTTGTGCCGTTCTCGGGATATTTGAGAAAATGTAAATATCGGGACTTCGAAAAATTTCATCAAAAATAATACTTTTCCAATTTTTTTTTCCAGGGAAGAGACAATTTTGAGTAACAATGAATAGATACTTTTCCGTTGGTCGTCTTGATTTCAATCGAATTGCGGGCGAAAAACATACACTTTTCACTCACCCCTTTTTTTTCAATGAACTTGAAATTATTTCGCGTCATGACGTCGTACAATTTTTTTTGTTTTTCGTGATACAATATTCGGACTATCTCCATGTGGTAGGCCGTTGCGAAAGTCATCAGAGATATTGGGGTATTTAACGCTTCAGATTTTCGGTATTTTGTGCCGTTCTCGAGATATTCGAGAAAATGTAAATATCGGGAAAAACTGTCTGTAGGTTAATCGAGGAAGTGGTATATTCATTATTCCAAATTCTTTGGGATTTTCTCTCCTCGTTTCTTTGGACGTTTCGGGACCGGTTCTGCTCCCGTTTTCAACATGAGGAGAGATTATTTCAATAG
Source organism: Phaedon cochleariae (assembly GCA_918026855.4). NCBI lineage: Eukaryota > Metazoa > Arthropoda > Insecta > Coleoptera > Chrysomelidae > Phaedon > Phaedon cochleariae. The sequence continues at coordinate 18,932,104 of OU896719.1, forward strand.
TGAAGTCGTATAATGTCTTGAAGCTTTTCAGTTTTCAATGACATTGATGTCCGGACTTTCTCCATGTGGTAGGCCTTTGCGAAAGTCGACAATGCTGTTGGAGTATTTTTCGATTCAGATTTTCGAAATTTTGTGCTGTTCCCGAGTTATTTGAGGAAATATGAATATCGGGAGATAATACTTTTCCAATTTTTTTTCCAGGGAAGAGTCAATTTTGAGTAAAAATGAATAGATACTTGTCCGATGGTTGTCTTGATTTCAATCGAATTGCGGGCGAAAAACATACACTTGTCACTCCCCTTTCTTTTCAATGAACTTAGAATCATTCCGCGTCATGACGTCGAACTAAATTTTTTGTTTTCTGTGATACAATGTCCGGACTTCCTCCATGTGGTAGGCCTTTGCGAAAGTCGACAATGCTGTTGGAGTATTTTTCGATTTAGATTCTAGATATTTTGTGCCGTTCTCGGGATATTTGAGAAAATATAAATATCAGGACTTCGGAAAATATCATCAAAAATAATACTTTTCCAATTTTTTTTCTCCAGTAAAGAGGCAATTTTGAGTAACAATGTATGGAGACTTTTCCGTAAGTCTTCTTGATTTCTATCGAATTTCGGGCGGGAAACATACACTTGTCACTCACCCCTTTTCTTTTTCAATGAACTTGGAATTATTTCGCGTCATGACGTCGTACAATTTTTTTTTTTTTTTCGTGATACAATATTCGGACTATCTCTATGTGGTAGGCCGTTGCGAAAGTCGACAGAGGTGTTGGGGTATTCAAAGATTCAGATTTTCGGTATTTTGTGCCGTTCTCGAGATATTTGAGAAAATATAAATATCGGGACTTCGAAAAATTTCATCAAAAATAATACTTTTCCAATTTTTTTCTCCAGTAAATAGGCAATCTCGAGTGGAAATTTATAACAACTTTTTCGTCGGTCGTCTTGATTTCTATCGAATTTAGTGTAAAAACATACACTTGTCACTCCCATTTTTTCATTCAATGAACTTAAAATTATTGCCGTCATGAAGTCGTACAAATTGTTTTGTTTTTCGTGGTACAATGTTCGGACTTTCTCCATGTGGTAGGTGATTGCGAGAGTCGACAGGGTTGTTGTGGTATTTATCGATTTATATTTTCAATATTTTGTGCCGTTCTCGAGATATTTGAGAACATATGAATATCGGGACTTGAAAAGATGTCATCAAAAATAATACTATTCCAATTTTTTTTCTCATCGAAGAGGCAATTTTGAGTAACAATGTATGGAGACTTTCTCGTCGGTCGTCTAGATTTCTATCGAATTTTGGGCGAAAAACATACACTTGTCACTCTCCTTTTTTTTCAATGAACTCGGAATTATTTCGCGTCATGACGTCGTACTAATTTTTTTGTTTTGCGTGATTCAATATTCGGACTATCTCCATGTGGTAGGCCGTTGCGAAAGTCGACAGAGGTGTTGGGATATTTAACGATTCAGATTTTCGATATATTGTGCCGTTCTCGAGATATTTGAGAGAATATAGATATCGGGACTTGAAAAGATTTCATCAAAGATAATACTTTTCCAATTTTTTTTTCCAGGAAAGAGACAATTTTGAGTAACAAAGAATAGATACTTTTCCGTCGGTCGTCTAATTTTCTATCGAATCTCGGGCGAAAGACATACACTTGTCACTCACCTTCTTTTTCAATGAACTTAGAATTATTTCGCGTCATGACGTCGTACTAATTTGTTTGTTTTTCGTGATACAATATTCGGACTTCCCCCATGTGGTAGGCCATTGCGAAAGTCGACAGGAGTGGTAGGATATTTTTCGATTCATATTTTTGATATCTTGTGTCGTTCTCGAGATATTTGAGGACTTTGAAAAACTTCATCAAAAATAATACTTTTCCAATTTTTTTTCTACTAGTAAGAAGGCAATTCTGAGTAACAATGTATAGAGACTTTTTCGTTAGTCGTCTTGATTTCTATCGAATTTAGAAAAAAAAAATAAACACGTGTCACTCACCTTTTTTTTCTCAATGAACTTAAAATTATTTTGCGTCATGACGTCGTCCTAATTTTTTGTTTTTCGTGATACAATGTTTGGACTTCCTCCATGTGGTAGGCCTTTGCGAAAGTCGACAAGGGTGTTGGGGTATTTTTCGATTCAGGTTTTCGATATTTTGTGTCGTTCTCGAGATATTTGAGGAAATATGGTTATCGGGACTTGAGAAGATTTCATCAAGAATAATACTTTTCCAATTTTTTTTCTCCAGAAAAGTGGCAATTTTGAGTAACAATGTATGGAGACTTTTTCGTAAGTCTTCTTGATTTCTATCAAATTTCGGGCGGAAAACATACACTTGTCACTCACCCCTTTTTTTTTTTTTAATGAACTAAGAATTATTCCGCGTCATGACGTCATACTAATTTTTTGTCTTTCGTGATACAGTATTCGGACTTTCTCCATGTGGTAGGCCGATGCGAAAGTCGACAGGGGAGTTGGGGTATTTTTGGATTTAGATTCTCGATATTTCTTGCCGTTTTCGAGATATTTGAGAAAATATTAATATCGGGACTAAAAAACAAAAACGATTCTTTTCCAATTTTTTTTTCCAGTGAAGAGGCATTTTTGGGTAACAATGTATAGAGACTTTTCCGTTGGTCGTCTTGATTTCTATCGAATTTCGGGCGAGAAACATACACTTGTCACTCACCTTTTCTCATTCAATGAACATTAAATTATTGCGCGTCATGAAGTCGTACTAATTTTTTTGTTTTTCGTGGTACAATGTTCGGACTTTCTCCATGTCGTAGGCCGTTGCGAGAGTCGACAGGGATGTCGTGGTATTTATCGATTCAGATTTTCAATATTTTGTGCCGTTCTCGAGATATTAGAGAACATATGAATATCGGGACTTGAAACGATTTCATCAGAAATAATACTATTCCAATTTTTTTTTTTTTTTCATCGAAGAGGCAATTTTGAGTAACAATGTATGGAGACTTTCTCGTCGGTCGTCTAGATTTCTATCGAATTTCGGGTGAAAACATACACTTGTCACTCACCTTCTCTTTCAATGAACTTAGAATTATTTCGCGCCATGACGTCGTACTAATTTGATTGTTTTTCGTGATACAATATTCGGACTTCCCCTATGTTGTAGGCCATTGCGAAAGTCGACAGGTGTGTTGGGGTAATTTTCGATTCAGATTTTCGATAGTTTTTGTCGTTCTCGAGATATTTGAGGAGATATGAATATCGGGATTTTGAAAAATTTCATCAAAAATTATACTTCTCAATTTTTTTCTCCAGTAAAGAGGCAATCTTGGGTAACAATGTGAACAGACTTTTTCTTGGTCGTCTTGATTTCTATCGAATTTCGGGCAAAAACATACACTTGTCACTCTCCTTTTTTTATTTCAATGAACTTAGAATTATTTCGCGTCATGACGTCGTACTAATTTTTTTGTTTTTCGTGATACAATATTCGGACTCTCTCCATGTGGTAGGCCGTTGCGAAAGTCGACAGAGGTGTTGGGGTATTTCACGATTTAGATTTTCGATATTTCGTGCCGTTCTCGAGATATTTGAGAAAATATGAATATCAGGACTTCGGAAAATATCATTAAAAATAATACTTTTCCAATTTTTTTTTCTCCAGTAAAGAGGCAATTTCGAGTAACAATATATGAAGACTTTTCCGTAAGTCTTCTCGATTTCTATCGAATTTCGGGCGGGAAACATACACTTGTCACTCACCCCTTTTTTTTTTCAATGAACTTGGAATTATTTCGCGTCATGACATCGTACAATTCTTTTTGTTTTTGTGATACAATATTCGGACTATCTCCATGTGGTAGGCCGTTGCGAAAGTCGACAAAGGTGTTGGGGTATTTAACGATTTAGATTTTCGATATTTCGTGCCGTTCTAGAGATATTTGAGAAAATATGAATATCAGGACTTCGGAAAATATCATTAAAAATAATAATTTTCCAATTTTTTTTTCTCCAGTAAAGAGGCAATTTCGAGTAACAATACAGGGTGTCTCATAATTAGCCTGCCAAACTTCACCAGCGACTTCTACGACCAAAAATAGATAGAAAAGTTCGAATGAACATAGGTCTCAAAATGGCTCCTAAGGGAGCTACGGCCACCTTAAAGGGGGCTTCTGAAGATGGTATTTCCTGAATATTTCCGAAACGTCGTGAGATAAAATGATGAAATTTGGTACAAGAACTAAACTTTTCATGCTTAATGCAGTGGAGATGAAAAGATTTCAAAATTTGATTTATGAGTATTTAAAACAGGGTGGAGCTACTCTTAATATCACCCTAATTTTTGTGTATGCAATTTTTTCGACGATTTGGTCTCGGATTATGAATATCTAAACATTTTTACAGAAGAAAGGTACTTTTGTTCCATGTTGATCAGATGAACCATTTTCCAGTAAAATCGATTTAAAAATATCAATAAATCTCAAGAATAACGCACAATATTGCAATATCAAATCATAGTGGCTATGGCAATACTAATTAATACATTATACGTGAAGAACGCCCTTATTGCATGATGTCCTCGATATGAATATGCGAAATCTTATTAATGGTCATAGAAATTGTTCGAATAAATTTCCATTGTCATCAATGCATAATCTCGCTCGACGACTTATTGCGCTTGTGGCTCTCAGAATTTGAAAGCGATTTCCTCTGAGTTCACTTGCTGCCAACTCTATTCGTTGAAGTAATTCTTCATGTGTGTTCACCTCAGTTTTATAAACCAACTCTTTCATATGACCCCATAAATAATAATCTAGAGGGTTCAGGTCCGGTGAACGTGGTGGCCAAAGAATGGGACCATTACGGCCTATCCACCTTCCAGAAAAAATCTCACTCAACCATGCCCTAACGCGCTGTCCATAATGTGCTGGAGCCCCGTCGTGTTGGTAATACATATTTTGCCGTACATTGAGAGGCACATCTTCCAAAAGTATGCCTAGGTTATTCTGAAGAAAGTTATGAAACCCATCAGCATTCAGGCGGTTGGGTAGGACGACAGGACCAATTAACTGATCCCCAATCATTCCTGCCCATGTATTTACAGATAAACGATGTTGAAAATTAGAACGTCGGACCACTCTGGGATTATCATTTGCCCATACATGGGTGTTGTGCATATTATTGAACACTTCGTTTCTGGTGAAGATGGATTCGTCGCTCCAAAGAATGTTCGATTTGATGTTCTCATTTTCTAAAATCCATTGGCAGAACTGAATCCTGGGCTGAAAATCGCCTGGCAATAAATCCTGCACACGTTGGTAGTGAAATGGATGAATTCCTTGAATTTGTAATATTCTCCCTATCTGAAATCAATCAACTGTTACATCATTGCCAAACTGTGTACTCACATTCCACATTACTGTTGCCCTAGGCACGTTAAAATTTTTGGAGACAGTCCTTATACTAATGTTCGGATTATCATCGATGACATTCAGAATATTCTCCATGTTATGTCCTCTTAAAGGTCTTCCTTGCCCAGGAACACGTTGAAAATTGCCATGATCACTCAAGTTTCTATGAGTATCAACGAATACTTGTCGCCCAGGTATTCTTCTGTTCGGAAATCTCCTTCGATATTCTCGCTCAGCCTCTCGTGCATTGCCATTACAAAATCCGTACAAAAAATGTATGTCTGCATATTCCTGATTTGTGAATTGTGGCATTTTGTATCAATACAATGTACATTCGAATATCAATTGCTTAATGTGTGTTCTGCAAAACATGCGTGTCAACAAATATGACAACTATCAAAACTAACTGTTACCCTTTTTTTTCCATAGCCACTACGATTCGATATTGGCAATATTGTGCGTTATTCTTGAGATTTATTGATATTTTTAAATCGATTTTACTCGAAAATGGTTCATCTGATCAACATGGAACAAGAGTACCTTTCTTCTGTCAAAATGTTCAGATATTCATAATCCGAGACCAAATCGCCGAAAAAATTGCATACAAAATAATTAGGGTGATATTTAGAGTAGCTCCACCCTGTTTCAAATACTCATAAATCAAATTTTTGAATCATTTTATCTCCACTGCACTAAGCATGAAAAGTTTAGTTCTTGTACCAAATTTCATCATTTTATCTCACGGCGTTTCGGAAATATTCGGGAAATACCATCTTCATAAGCCCCCTTTAAGGTGGCCGTAGCTACCTTAGGAGCCATTTTGAGACCTATGTTCATTCGAACTTTTCTATCTATTTTCGGTCGTAGAAGTCGCTGGTGAAGTTTGGCAGGCTAATTATGGGACACCCTGTATATGGAGACTTTTCCGTGAGTCTTCTTGATTTCTATCGAATTTCGGGCGGGAAACATACACTTGTCACTCACCCCTTTTTTTTTTCAATGAACTTGGAATTATTTCGCGTCATGACATCGTACAATTCTTTTTGTTTTTTGTGATACAATATTCGGACTATCTCCATGTGGTAGGCCGTTGCGAAAGTCGACAAAGGTGTTGGGGTATTTAACGATTTAGATTTTTGGTATTTTGTGCCGTTCTCGAGATATTTGAGAAAATATACATATCAGGACTTCGAAAAATTTCATCAAAAATAATACTTTTCCAATTTTTTTCTCCAGTAAATAGGCAATTTCGAGTACAAATTTATAAAGACTTTTTCGTCGGTCGTCTTGATTTCTATCGAATTTAGGAAAAGAACATACACTTGTCACTCACCTTTTTTTTCTCAATGAACTTCGAATTATTTTGCGTCATGACGTCGTCCTAATTTTTTTGTTTTTCGTGATACAATGTTCGGACTTTCTCCATGCGGTAGGCCTTTGCAAAAGTCGACAAGGGTGTTGGGCTATTTTTCGATTCAGGTTCTCGATATTTTGTGCCGTTCTCGAGATATTTGAGGAAATATCGATATCGGGACTTGAAAAGATTTCATCAAAAATAATACTTTCCCAATTTTTATTCTCCAGTAAAGAGGCAATTTTGAGTAACAATGTATGGAGACTCTTTCGTAAGTCTTCTTGATTTCTATCAGATTTCGGGCGGAAAACATACACTTGTCACTCACCCCTTTTTTTTCTCAATGAACTTAGAATTATTCCGCGTCATGACGTCGTACTAATTTTTTTGTCTTTCGTTATACAATATTCGGACTCTCTCAATGTGGTAGGCCGTTGCGAAAGTCGACAGGCAAAATAGGGTATTTTTTGATTTAGATTCTCGATATTTTGTGCCGTTTTCGAGATATTTGAGAAAATATGAATATCGGGACAGAAAAACTTCATCAAAAATAATTCTTTTCCAATTTTTTTCCGAGTAAAGAGGCATTTTTGAGTAACAATGTATAAAGACTTTTTCGTTGGTCGTCTTGATTTCTATCGAATTTTGGTCGAAAAACATATACTTGTCACTCACCTTTTTTCATTCAATGAACTTGAAATTATTGCGCGTCATGAAGTCGTACAAATTTTTTTGTTTTTCGTGGTACAATGTTCGGATTTTCTCCATGTGGTAGGTCATTGCGAGAGTCGACAGGGATGTTGTGGTATTTATCGATTTATATTTTCAATATTTTGTGCCGTTCTCGAGATATTTGAGAACATATGAATATCGGGACTTGAAAAGATGTCATCAAAAATAAAACTATTCCAATTTTTTTTCCCATCGAAGAGGCAATTTTGAGTGACAATGTATGGAGACTTTCTCGTCGGTCGTCTAGATTTCTATCGAATTTCGGGCGGAAAACATACACTTGTCACTCTCCTTTTTTTTTTCAATGAACTTGGAATTATTTCGCGTCATGACGTCGTACTAATTTTTTTGTTTCTCGTGATACAATATTCGGACTATCTCCATGTGGTAGGCCGTTGCGAAAGTCGACAGGGGTGTTGGGATATTTAACGATTCAGATTTTCGATATATTGTGCCGTTCTCGAGATATTTGAGGGAATATGAATATCGGGATTTTAAAAAAATTTCATCAAAAATTATACTTCTCAAATTTTTTTTCCAGTAAAGAGGCAATTTTGGGTAACAATGTGAACATACTTTTTTGTTGGACGTCTTGATTTCTATCGAATTTCGGGCAAAAAACATACACTGGTCACTCTCCTTTTTTTATTTCAATGAACTTAGAATTATTTCGCGTCATGACGTCGTACTAATTTTTTTGTTTTTCGTGATACAATATTCGGACTCTCTCCATGTGGTAGGCCGTTGCGGAAGTCGACAGAGGTGTTGGGGTATTTTATGATTTAGATTTTCGATATTTCGTGCCGTTCTCGAGATATTTGAGATAATATGAATATCGGGACTTCGAAAAATTTCATCAAAAATAATACTTTTCCAATTTTTTTTCCAGGGAAGAGACAATTTTGAGTAACAATGAATAGATAATCTTTGGAAGAAGTCCATGGTAACTCAAAGTGGAGTGGTGTAGTTCATAGATGAAAACCCAAAGTCATCTCCACAACTTTTATTTAATGATCATAGATCATATAAGGGAACATGTTTCGGGCTTATATAAGCCCATCATCAGCCAAGAAAATGTAAAGTTCTAAAAAAGGACAGATTTGACCTATGGTATGATACAATAATATTTTACTTACATGGAAGTGAAAAATGTTGCAATATGTATACAATGAGCAATAACGGAGCAAGCAAAAGCCATTGCTCCATGATCTGGAAAAGGAACAGTGAAAATTTTTGAAAAAATATCAATATAACTTACAGTAAGTTTCACTCATATTGATATTTTTTCAAAAATTTTCACTGTTCCTTTTCCAGATCATGGAGCAATGGCTTTTGCTTGCTCCGTTATTGCTTATTGTATACATATTGCAACATTTTTCACTTCCATGTAAGTAAAATATTATTGTATCATACCATAGGTCAAATCTGTCCTTTATAAAGAACTTTACATTTTCTTGGCTGATGATGGGCTTATATAAGCCCGAAACATGTTCCCTTATATGATCTATGATCATAAAATAAAAGTTGTGGAGATGACTCTGGGTTTTCATCTATGAATGAATAGATACTTTTCCGTTGGTTATCTTGATTTCAATCGAATTGCGGGCGAAAAACATACACTTTTCACTCACTTCTTTTTTTCCAATGAACTCAGAATTATTTCGCGTCATGACGTCGTTACAATTTTTTTTTTCGTGATACAATGTTCGGACTTTCTTCATGTGGTAGGCCGTTGCGAAAGTCGATAGAGGTGTTGGGGTATTTTACGATTTAGATTTTCGATATTTCTTGCCGTTCTCGGGATATTTGAGAAAATATGAATATCAGGACTTCGGAAAATATCATCAAAAATAATACTTTCCCAATCTTTTTTCCAGCAAAGAGCCAATTTTGGGAAACAATGTATGCAGACTTTCTTGTTGTTTGTCTTGATTTCTATCGAATTTTGGGCGAGAAACATACACTTGTCACTCCCCTTTTTTTTTTCAATGGACTTGGAATTATTTCGCGTCATGACGTCGTACAATTTTTTTTGTTTTTTGTGATACAATATTCGGACTATCTCCATGTGGTAGGCCGTTGCGAAAGTCGACAGAGATGTTGGGGTATTTAACGATTTAGATTTTCGGTATTTTGTGCCGTTCTCGAGATATTTGAGAAAATATAAATATCATGACTTCGAAAAATTTCATCAAAAATAATACTTTTCCAATTTTTTTCTCCAGTAAATAGGCAATTTCGAGTAAAAATTCATTGAAACTTTTTCGTCGGTCGTCTTGATTTCTATAGAATTAAGGGGAGAAACATACACTTGTCACTCACCTTTTTTTTCTCAATGATTTTAGAATTATTTTGCGTCATGACGTTGTCCAAATTTTTTTGTTTTTCGTGATACAATGTTCGGACTTTCTCCATGTGGTAGGCCTTTGCAAAAGTCGACAAGGGTGTTGGAGTATTTTTCGATTCAGGTTTTCGATATTTTGTACCGTTGTCGAGATATTTGAAAAAATATAAATTTCGGGACTTCGAAAAATTTCATCAAAGATAATACTTTTCCAATTTTTTTCTCCAGTAAATAGGCAATTTCGAGTAAAAATTTATAAAGACTCTTTCGTCGGTCGTCTAGATTTCTTTCGAATTTTGGGCGAAAACATACACTCGTCACTCACCTTCTTTTTCAATGAACTTGGAATTATTTCGCGTCATGACGTCGTACTAATTTGTTTGTTTTTCGTGATACAATATTCGGACTTCCCCCATGTGGTAGGCCATTGCGAAAGTCGACAGAGGTGTTGGGATATTTCTCGATTCAGATTTTCGATATTTTGTGTCGTTCTCGAGATATTTGAGGAAATATGAATATCGGGATCTTGAAAAATTTCATCAAAAATTATGCTTCTCAGATTTTTTTTCCAGTAAAGAGGCAATTTTGGGTAACAATGTAAACAGATTTTTCAGTGGTCGTCTTGATTTCTATCGAATTTCGGGCGAAAAACATACACTTGTAACTCTCCTTTTTTATTTCAATGAACTAAGAATCATTTCGCGTCATGACGTCGTACTAATTTTTTTGTTTTTCGTGATACAATATTTGGACTCTCTCCATGTGGTAGGCCGTTGCGAAAGTCGACAGAGGTGTTGGGGTATTTTACGATTTAGATTTTCGATATTTCGTGCCGTTCTCGAGATATTTGAGAAAATATAAATATCGGGACTTGAAAAGATTTCGTCAAAAATAATACTTTTCAAATTTTTTTCCAGTAAAGAGGCAATTTTGGGTAATAATGTTTAGATACAATATTCGGACTTCTCCCATGTGGTAGGTCATTGCGAAAGTCGACAGGGGTGTTGGGGTAATTTTCGATTCAGATTTTCGATATTTTGTGTCGTTCTCGAGATATTTGGGGGAACATGAATATCGGGATTTTAAAAAAATTTCATCAAAAATTATACTTCTCAAATTTTTTTTCCAGTAAAGAGGCAATTTTGGGTAACAGTGTGAACAGACTTTTTTGTTGGTCGTCTTGATTTCTATCGAATTTCGGGCCAAAAACATACACTTGTCACTCTCCTTTTTTTATTTTCGGGACTTGAAAAGATTTCATCAAAAATACTACTTTTCCAATTTTTTTTCACCAGTGAAGTGGCAATTTTGAGTAACAATATATGGATACTTTTTCGTAAGTCTTCTTGATTTCTATCAAATTTCGGGCGGAAAACTTACACTTGTCACTCACCCTTTTTTTTTAAATGAACTCAGAATTATTTCGCGTCATGACATCGTACTAATTGTTTTGTCTTTCGTGATACAATATTCGGACTTTCTCCATGTGGTAGGCCGTTGCGAAAGTCGACAGGGTATATGAGGTATTTTTGGATCTAGATTTTCGATATTTTGTGACGTTTTCGAGATATTTTAGAAAATATGAATATCGGGACTGAAAAACTTCATCAAAAATAATTCTTTTCCAATTTTTTTTCGAGTAAAGAGTCATTTTTGAGTAACAATGTATAGGGACTTTTTCGTTGGTCGTCTTGATGTCTATCGAATTTCGGGCGAAAAACATACACTTGTCACTCACCTTTTTTCATTCAATGAACTTAAAATTATTGCGCGTCATGAAGTCGTACTAATTTTTTTGTTTTTCGTGGTACAATATTCGGACTTTCTCCATGTGGTAGGTCATTGCGAGAGTCGACAGGGATGTTGTGGTATTTATCGATTCATATTTTCAATATTTTGTGCCGTTCTCGAGATATTTGAGAACATATGAATATCGGGACTTGAAAAGATGTCATCCAAAATAATACTATTCCAATTTTTCTTCTCATCGAAGAGGCAATTTTGAGTAACAATGTATGGAGACTTTCTCGTCGGTCGTCTAGATTTCTATCGAATTTCGAGCGAAAAACGTACACTTGTCACTCTTCTTTTTCTTCAATCAACTTGGAATCATTTCGCGTCATGACGTCGTACTATTTTTTTTTTGTTTTTCGTGATACAATATTCGGGCTATCCCCATGTGAAAGGCCGTTGCGAAAGTTGACAGAGGTGTTGGCATATTGAACGATTCAGATTTTCGATATTTTGTGCCGTTCTCGAGATATTTGAGAGAATATAAATATCGGGACTTGAAAAGATTTCATCAAAAATAATACTTTTCCAATTTTTTTTTTCTAGTAAAGAGGCAATTTTGAGTGACAATGTATGGAGACTATTTCGTAGGTCTTCTTGATTTCTATTGAATTTCGGGCGGGAAACATACACTTGTCACTCACCCCTTTTTTTTTCTTCAATGAACTCAGAATTACTCCGCGTCATGACGTCGAACTAATTTTTTTGTTTTCTGTGATACAATGTCCGGACTTCCTCCATGTGGTAGGCCTTTGCGAAAGTCGACAATGCTGTTGGAGTATTTTTTTATTCAGATTTTCGAAATTTTGTGCTGTTCTCGAGATATTTGAGAAAATATGAATATCGGGACTTTGAAAAATTTCATCAAAGATAATACTTTTCCAATTTTTTTTCCAGGGAAGAGACAATTCTGAGTAACAATGAATAGATACTTTTTCGTCGGTCGTCTAGATTTCTTTCGAATTTCGGGCGAAAACATACACTTGTCACTCACCTTCTTTTTCAATGAACTTAGAAATATTTCGCGTCATGACGTCGTACTAATTTGTTTGTTTTTCGTGATAGAATATTCGGACTTCCCCCATGTGGTAGGCCATTGCTGCGAAAGTCGACAGAGGTGTTGGGATATTTTTCGATTCAGATTCTCGATATTTTGTGTCGTTCTCGAGATATTTGAGGAAATATGAATATCGGGAATTTGAAAAATTTCATCAAAAATTATGCTTCTCAGATTTTTTTTCCAGTAAAGAGGCAATTTTGGGTAACAATGTGAACAGATTTTTTAGTGGTCGTCTTGATATCTATCGGATTTCGGGCGAAAAACATACACTTGTCACTCTCCTTTTTTTATTTCAATGAACTTAGAATTATTTCGCGTCATGACGTCGTTACAATTTTTTTTTTCGTGATACAATGTTCGGACTTTCTTCATGTGGTAGGCCGTTGCAAAAGTCGACAGAGGTGTTGGGGTATTTTACGATTTAGATTTTCGATATTTTTTGCCGTTCTCGGGATATTTGAGAAAATATGAATATCAGGACTTCGGAAAATATCATCAAAAATAGTACTTTTCCAATCTTTTTTCCAGCAAAGAGCCAATTTTGGGAAACAATGTATGCAGACTTTCTTGTTGTTTGTCTTGATTTCTATCGAATTTTGGGCGAGAAACATACACTTGTCACTCCTCTTTTTTTTTTCAATGGACTTGGAATTATTTCGCGTCATGACGTCGTACAAATTTTTTTGTTTTTTGTGATACAATATTCGGACTATCTCCATGTGGTAGGCCGTTGCGAAAGTCGACAGAGATGTTGGGGTATTTAACGATTTAGATTTTCGGTATTTTGTGCCGTTCTCGAGATATTTGAGAAAATATAAATATCGGGACTTCGAAAAATTTCATCAAAAATAATACTTTTCCAATTTTTTTCTCCAGTAAATAGGCAATTCCGAGTAAAAATTTATTGAAACTTTTTCGTCGGTCGTCTTGATTTCTATAGAATTAAGAGGAGAAACATACACTTGTCACTCACCTTTTTTTTCTCAATGATTTTAGAATTATTTTGCGTCATGACGTCGTCCAAATTTTTTTGTTTTTCGTGATACAATGTTCGGACTTTCTCCATGTGGTAGGCCTTTGCAAAAGTCGACAAGGGTGTTGGAGTATTTTTCGATTCAGGTTTTCGATATTTTGTACCGTTCTCGAGATATTTGAGAAAATATAAATATCGGGACTTCGAAAAATTTCATCAAAGATAATACTTTTCCAATTTTTTTTCCAGGGAAGAGACAATTTTGAGTAACAATGAATAGATACTTTTCCGAAGGTCGTCTTGATTTCAATCGAATTGCGGGCGATAAACATACACTTTTCACTCACCTTTTTTTTTTCAATGAACTCAGAATTATTTCGCGTCATGACGTCGTTATATTATTTTTGTTTTTCGTGATACAATGTTCGGACTTTCTCCATGTAGTAGGCCGTTGCGAAAGTCGACAGAGGTGTTGGAGTATTTTACGATTCAAATTTTCGATATTTTGTGCCGTTCTCGGGATATTTGAGAAAATATGAATATCAGGACTTCGGAAAATATCATCAAAAATAATACTTTTCCAATTTTTTTTTCAGTAAAGAGGCAATTTTGGGAAACAATGTATGCAGACTTTCTTGTTGTTTGTCTTGATTTCTATCAAATTTCGGGCGAGAAACATACACTTGTCACTCCCTTTTTTTTTTAATGAACTTGGAATTGTTTCGCGTCATGACGTCGTACAATTTTATTTGTTTTTCGTGATACAATATTCGGACTATCTCCATGTGGTAGGCCGTTGCGAAAGTCGACAAGGGTGTTGGGGTATTTAACGATTCAGATTTTCGGTATTTTGTGCCGTTCTCGAGATATTTGAGAATATATAAATACCGGGACTTCGAAAAATTTCATCAAAAATTATTCTTTTTCAATTTTTTTTCCAGTAAATAGGCAATTTCGAGTAAAAATTTATCAAGTCGTCGGTCGTCTTGATTTCTTTCGAATTTTGGGCGAAAACATACACTTGTCACTCACCTTCTTTTTCAATGAACTTGGAATTATTTCGCGTCATGACGTCGTACTAATTTGTTTGTTTTTCGTGATACAATATTCGGACTTCCCCTATGTGGTAGGCCATTGCGAAAGTCGACAGAGGTGTTGGGATATTTCTCGATTCAGATTTTCGATATTTTTTGTCGTTCTCGAGATATTTGAGGAAATATGAATATCGGGATCTTGAAAAATTTCATCAAAAATTATGCTTCTTAGATTTTTTTTCCAGTAAAGAGGCAATTTTGGGTAACAATGTAAACAGATTTTTCAGTGGTCGTCTTGATTTCTATCGAATTTCGGGCGAAAAACATACCCTTGTAACTCTCCTTTTTTTATTTCAATGAACTAAGAATCATTTCGCGTCATGACGTCGTACTAATTTTTTTGTTTTTCGTGATACAATATTCGGACTCTCTCCATGTGGTAGGCCGTTGCGAAAGTCGACAGAGGTGTTGGGGTATTTTACGATTTAGATTTTCGATATTTCGTGCCGTTCTCGAGATATTTGAGAAAATATAAATATCGGGACTTGAAAAGATTTCGTCAAAAATAATACTTTTCAAATTTTTTTCCAGTAAAGAGGCAATTTTGGGTAACAATGTTTAGATACAATATTCGGACTTCTTCCATGTGGTAGGTCATTGCGAAAGTCGACAGGGGTGTTGGGGTAATTTTCGATTCAGATTTTCGATATTTTGTGTCGTTCTCGAGATATTTGGGGGAATATGAATATCGGGATTTTAAAGAAATTTCATCAAAAATTATACTTCTCAAATTTTTTTTTCCAGTAAAGAGGCAATTTTGGGTAACAATGTAAACAGACTTTTTTGTTGGCCGTCTTGATTTCTATCGAATTTCGGGCCAAAAACATACACTTGTCACTCTCCTTTTTTTATTTTCGGGACTTGAAAAGATTTCATCAAAAATACTACTTTTCCAATTCTTTTTTCACCAGTGAAGTGGCAATTTTGAGTAACAATATATGGATACTTTTTCGTAAGTCTTCTTGATTTCTATCAAATTTCGGGCGGAAAACTTACACTTGTCACTCACCCTTTTTTTTTAAATGAACTCAGAATTATTTCGCGTCATGACGTCGTACTAATTGTTTTGTCTTTCGTGATACAATATTCGGACTTTCTCCATGGGTAGGCCGTTGCGAAAGTCGACAGGGGAAATGGGGTATTTTTGGATCTAGATTTTCGATATTTTGTGACGTTTTCGAGATATTTGAGAAAATATGAATATCGGGACTGAAAAACTTCATCAAAAATAATTCTTTTCCAATTTTTTTTCGAGTAAAGAGGCATTTTTGAGTAACAATGTATAGAGACTTTTTCGTTGGCCGTCTTGATTTCTATCGAATTTCGGGCGAAAAACATACACTTGTCACTCACCTTTTTTCATTCAATGAACTTAAAATTATTGCGCGTCATGAAGTCGTACTAATTTTTTTGTTTTTCGTGGTACAATATTCGGACTTTCTCCATGTGGTAGGTCATTGCGAGAGTCGACAGGGATGATGTGGTATTTATCGATTTATATTTTCAATATTTTGTGCCGTTCTCGAGATATTTGAGAACATATGAATATCGGGACTTGAAAAGATGTCATCCAAAATAATACTATTCCAATTTTTCTTCTCATCGAAGAGGCAATTTTGAGTAACAATGTATGGAGACTTTCTCGTCGGTCGTCTAGATTTCTATCGAAGTTCGAGCGAAAAACGTACACTTGTCACTCTTCTTTTTTTTCAATCAACTTGGAATCATTTCGCGTCATGACGTCGTACTATTTTTTTTGTTTTTCGTGATACAATATTCGGGCTATCCCCATGTGAAAGGCCGTTGCGAAAGTTGACAGAGGTGTTGGCATATTAAACGATTCAGATTTTCGATATTTTGTGCCGTTCTCGAGATATTTGAGAAAATATAAATATCGGGACTTGAAAAGATTTCATCAAAAATAATACTTTTCCAATTTTTTTTTCTAGTGAAGAGGCAATTTTGAGTAACAATGTATATAGACTATTTCGTAGGTCTTCTTGATTTCTATTGGCGGGAAACATACACTTGTCACTCACCCCTTTTTTTTTCAATGAACTCAGAATTGCTCCGCGTCATGACGTCGAACTAATTTTTTTGTTTTCTGTGATACAATGTCCGGACTTCCTTCATGTGGTAGGCCTTTGCGAAAGTCGACAATGCTGTTGGAGTATTTTTTTATTCAGATTTTCGAAAAATTTTGTGCTGTTCTTGAGATATTTGAGAAAATATGAATATCGGGACTTTGAAAAATTTCATCAAAGATAATACTTTTCCAATTTTTTTTCCAGGGAAGAGACAATTCTGAGTAACAATGAATGGATACTTTTTCGTCGGTCGTCTAGATTACTTTCGAATTTCGGGCGAAAACATACACTTGTCACTCACCTTCTTTTTCAATGAACTTAGAAATATTTCGCGTCATGACGTCGTACTAATTTGTTTGTTTTTCGTGATAGAATATTCGGACTTCCCCCATGTGGTGGGCCATTGCGAGAGTCGACAGAGGTGTTGTGATATTTTTCGATTCAGATTTTCGATATTTTGTGTCGTTCTCGAGATATTTGAGGAAATATGAATATCGGGATTTTGAAAAATTTCATCAAAAATTATGCTTCTCAGATTTTTTTTCCAGTAAAGAGGCAATTTTGGGTAACAATGTGAACAGATTTTTTAGTGGTCGTCTTGATATCTATCGGATTTCGGGCGAAAAACATACACTTGTCACTCTCCTTTTTTTATTTCAATGAACTTAGAATTATTTCGCGTCATGACGTCGTACTAATTTGTTTGTTTTTCGTGATAGAATATTCGGACTTCCCTCATGTGGTAGGCCATTGCGAAAGTCGACAGAGGTGTTGGGATATTTTTCGATTCAGATTTTCGATATTTCGTGCCGTTTTCGAGATATTTGAGAAAATATAAATATCGGGTTTTCGAAAAATTTCATCAAGAATAATACTTTTCCAATTTTTTTAAACAGTAAAGAGGCAATATTGAGTAACAATGTATAGAGACTTTTCCGTTGATCGTCATGATTTCTATCGAATTGGGGGCGAAAAACATACACTTGTCACTTTTTTTTCAATGAACTTAGAATTATTTCGCGTCATGACGTCGTAATAATTTTATTGATTTTCGTGATACAATGTTCGGACTTTCTCGATGTGGTAGGCATTTGCTAGAGTCGACAAGGGTGTTGGAGTATTTTTTTATTTAGACTTTCGATATTTTGTGCCGTTCTCGAGATATTTGAGGAAATATGAATATCGGGACTTTGAAAAACTTCATCAAAAATAATACTTTTCCAATTTTTCTCTACTAGTAAGAAGGCAATTTTGAGTAACAATGTTTAGAGATTTTTTTGTTAGTCGTCTTGATTTCTATCGAATTTAGGGGAAAACATACACTTGTCACTCACCTTCTTTTTCTCAATGAACTTAGAATTATTTTGCGTCAAGACGTCGTCCTAATTTTTTGTTTTTCGTGATACAATGTTCGGACTCTCTCCATGTGGTAGGTCGACAAGGGTGTTGGGGTATTTCTCGATCCAGGTTTTCGATATTTTGTGCCGTTCTCGAGATATTTGAGGAAATATGGATATCGGGACTTGAAAAGATTTCATCAAAAATAATACTTTTCCAATTTTTTTTCTCCAGAAAAGAGGCAATTCTGAGTAACAATGTATGGAGACTTTTTCGTAAGTCTTCTTGATTTCTATCAAATTTCGGGCAAAAAACATACACTTGAAGGGTACAGGGGAAGGAGGCGGTTTGTCAGTGAAAAATCTAAATCAGTTTTTTCACGCCATCTTGTAGCCAAAGGCCTAGTCTTTTTGTTGGGCTATTCGTTTTGGGCAAGAACGCGGTAGATCGGGAGTTATAAACGGTCAAAGATATCCAGTACTGGGCAATAACGCGGTATGACCATGCGGTAAAACACAAGAAGGGGGAATGTCAATATCGTGTCGATAGGTATCTCACAGGAAGCAAGTCAATATTTTCGATATCGTGGCATTGTAGTTGTTTATTTCATCAGTGGGTTTTGCTCACAAAATTCTGCCAGAATTCTGCAGCTAATGGATAGCCTGCCTCATGTACATAAAGTAGGGAAGGCACGACCACTGCCGAATAAGCGGAAAGTGTAGGATTCAGGAAGAAACCAATCTCTTGCGAAGAAGAAAAAAAGAATAACTGAAAGATCAATATCATATTCATGAGCCTTTCGACACTCCCCAGAAAATCATTTATGTTTTTATTCATCTCTGCACTTTCAGTTCTTAGGATTGAAACTTTTGTTCGATTTTCTCTAAAATATTATACTGACATAACGCCTTCTTGCTTGTTTTATTCCTACATGAATATGAAAAACGCCTCTAAAAAAAAATCGTATGTCAGACAGCATTTTCACTAGAAACCAATCCATAACAAAACAATAATGAATCATGCTTGAAAAAATCACTCAGCAGATTGCATTACTAAGCTCAGAATTCGAGTTCAAACACTTGAAAACGCTCTCCTGCAAAATTTAAAATTTATTACTAACCGCCTTTTTCCCCTGTACCCTTCACTTGTCACTCACCCCTTTTTTTTCAATGAACTCAGAATTATTCCGCGTCATGACGTCGTACTAATTTTTTTGTCTTTCGTGATACAATATCCGGACTTTCTCCATGTGGTAGGCCGATGCGAAAGTCGACAGGGGAGTTGGGGTATTTTTGGATTTAGATTTTCGATATTTTGTGCCGTTTTCGGTATATTCAAGATGGCGGGTGGAGCAGGCTTGCTATCGCCAGCTCCTAAAGAATGCGAAAATTTTATATGTAAACATTGTCAAAAAAAAGTTCAAATTCAAACCGAAGAAAAAGCTAGAAAATTAATAGAGCTGGGAAAGAAAGAGACCACGGAATGTTCCACAGCTGAACTAGGAAAAAGACAGCAAGATACAGCCGAAGGTCTAGTAAAAAGACGTCGGAAGCAAAAATCCCAGAATATAGGAAATGGTGGCGGTGACGAGGATTTCCCAGCCAACGAAGAAACAAAGAAGAGAATTTGGCTTTTCATATCGAAGGTTACTGATAAAATAACAGAACATAACATAGAGAACTATATTAAGAAGAAAACAAACTCCGATGACACCTATGTGAAGAAGCTTTCCACGAAAATTATGAAAACTGACAACCAGTCATTCATGATTGGAGTCGATCTAACGTTAAAAGAACGTGTATATGAACAACATTTCTGGCCAAAAAATGTCAGTAGATAGTGTCCGCCGGTTCTGGGTCTCCCCTTAAGGCCAGAGGAGTGTGACCTTGGGGGAAGTGACCTTGGAGGAGTGACCTTGAGGGGAGTGACCTTGAGGTAGTGACCTTGGGGGAGTGACCTTGGGTGGAGTGACCTTAGGGGAGACCTTGGGAGGAGTGACCTTGGGGTGACCTTGAGAGGAGTAACCTTGACAAGGAGGGTACTTAGGGAGTAGAGTGACCTTGGGGGAGTGAACTCGAGAGGGAGTGTCCTTGGGGGGTGGAGTGGCCTCGGGGGAGTGACGTTGAAAGGGAGTCTCCTAGGGGAGCGAACTTGGGAGAGTGGCGTTCTTGAGGAGACATTAACCTTGAGAGGAGTGGTAGAACGACCTCGAATGAAACGCCCTCTGACCTTGTATGCGTGTACGCCCAATGGTTGCCGACCTTGTTCTCTATTGGAGGCCATTACGTGAGGGTGGGATGCAATGCGGTCAGTAGTAGGAAGCGATACGACACGTCTCCTCCACATATAAATTCCGCATCAAACCAGCCGTGTCACAGTTTCCTGAGCATCGCTGATTCAGAGTGCGTGTTGTTCGCGGTTATATATCGATCAGCCAGAATGTTGTTCTGTTATGTTTGCGCACAATCGTTCTCACGCAGTGATAACTTACGACGTCATCAAAGAGTGTCATGCATAGGGAGCAGTGCTGGTCCATCTCATTCGAAAAAGCCTCGGTTAGATAATACCACACCATCAACATCTAGTAATCTGGAAGAATGTGCATGCTGTAACAAAACCATTCCTGCTGATGAGATGGCGGTCCATAAGAGAACGTTGGAACATTGGACGAATGCCTGCTCCAATTTACGTGATCGAGAGCGCGTTCAAATGTCGTATAATCAGCTATAGATTAGAATGCAGGAGTGAAACATAAGATAACAATACTTTTTTCAATGAGAACAGAGCAACAATAACGTCACTATTGGAGAATATGCTTTCCATTCACCATTCCATCAAAGTTAATATGGAAATGTTTGGTAGATATGTTATTGAAGCGAAGAACATACGTGATAATAAGTCTTTCATAACTCCGAACCACATAATCGACTCATCCTTGGATTTGGGGTCCATCATCGATACATTCAAGGATATAATCATCAACCTAGCTACAGAATTCGAGGAACGTGATTCCGGTAAGTTCAACCCAAAAACATTATCTCTCATTGGGTAAAACTCGCCTGATTATATAGAATAGTAGCTGAATATTAATATTTTTTACAGGTTGGGCTCTAGAGAAGATACTGTTCCTCGAAATCAACGTGAACAAATATAGCCCACTACGCGGGTGTTCCTACATAAAACTCCCTAGTTTCATCGAGAGCAAAAAGGCAGTAGTGAATGTTCTCAACCAGGATGATTGCTGCTTTGCTTGGGCTGTCACGTCTGCACTGTACGCAACAAACACCAAACCTTGTGAGATGTCTTCGTACCCGCATTTCTCTACAGTTTTGAATCTGTTGGGTATAGAGTTTCCTGTTAAAGTAAGAAATATCCCAAAATTTGTGATTCTAAACGATTGTTCCATCAACGTTTATGGTTTAGAGAGTATACTAGAGAATCAAAGGGTGATATATCAGGTGGTTGGCCCACTTCATTACGCTAAGGAAAGGTTCAGTAAACATGTCAATCTACTTCTTGTCAAAGACGATTCGGGAAATAGTCATTACTGTTGGATAAAGAATCTATCTAGATTGGTTTCCAGTCAAATGAGCTCAACTGAACATAAAAAATATTTGTGTGATGGGTGTTTGATGAATTTTTCAAATGAAACCAAGTTGTTACGCCATCGATTGAGTGATTGTAATCACACATTGACCACAACGCCAACAACTGAACTGAAAGTTGATAAATTTGGTAATGAGATACCCGAGAAGGTGCCCTTTGTAACATATGCCGATTTTGAATCAGTCTTGAAGCCAATACAATCTTGCGAGCCAGATCCGAAAAAATCGTTTACCAATAGAACATTCATACATGAGCCATACTCTTTCGCATACATCATAAAATGCTCCTACGATAATTCCATTACAAAATTCGTTTCATTTCGTCGAAAGGATGCAGCAAAGAAATCAGTATCTAGCGTAGTAAGCGACTCGAAAAATATTTACAACTCATACCTGAAACATATAGTTCCAATGAAGAAATTGACATCAGTTGAAGAGGCTGATTTCGCTAATGCCACCACATGTAATATTTGCGATAAAACTTTCGAATATGGTGATATAAAAGTATAAAAGTTGGAGATCATTGCCATTTAACTGGTAAAAAAAGGTTTGGAGCTGCACATTCTGCATGTAATTTGAATTACAAGGTTCCTAACTTCATTCCGATATTTTTCCATAACATGAGTGGCTACGATAGCCACCTCTTCATCAAGGAACTATTCGATCGCGAAGAGAAAGTGGATTGTGTAGCTCAAACTAAAGAGTAGTATATCTCATTCACTAAACATATTTTAGTGGGTGAATATTCGGGTAAAGATGATCAGAATCATAAGATTTTTTTGAAACTTCGATTCTTAGATAGTTACAAATTTCTTTCGCAACCCCTACAAGAACTGGCGGGAAACTCGAATACAGAAAAGCTCGTAGAAACTGCACGTTATTTCCAAGATTCTCGGCAATTCGACGTCATGACACAGAAAGGTGTTTTCCCATATAGTTTCATCACTTCGATAGATAAATTGAATCATAATGAATTGCCAACCAAAGATGATTTCTACGACAATCTTTCGAATCAACATATATCTGATGAGGATTATCGAAGAGCTGAGATAGTATGGGCTTTATTCAAATGTAAATCGCTTGGGGAATACTCAGACGTCTACTTGAAATCGGATGTTCAATTACTATGCGATGTTTTCGAGAATCTTCGAAAGGTTTGCTTGCAAACATATAAGCCCGACCCATGTCAATATTATACAGCACCTGGTTTATCGTGGGATGCCATGTTGAGGTATACGAGAATCGAATTAGAGTTGTTGACTGACATAGACATGATAATTTTTTTCAAAAAAGGTATAAGAGGAGGAATAAGTCAATGTAGTTTAAGATCTCATGTGGCAAACAACAAATTCATACCGAATTTCAATCCTAATGAGCCCACATCATACATAATGTATTTGGACGCAACCAATTTATATGGCCATAGCATGTCCCAACCGCTACCAACCTCTGATTTTAAGTGGCTGTCTACTCAGGAAATTGCAGATTCAGATGTCATGAGTGTCGCAGACGATAATTCTCATGGGTATGTCCTTGAAGTCGACGTATACTACCCCGAAGAATTACATGACGCTCATTCAGATTTGCCATTTCTTGTGGAATCCATCATACCTCCTGGATCGACATCCAAATTACCAAAACTAGTTCCAAATTTATTCCATAAAACAAAAAATATAGTTCACTATAGAAACCTGAAACAAGCAATAGAGAATGGTTTGGTGTTGCTTAAAATACATAGAGTATTGAAATTCAATCAGTCACCGTGGTTGGAGAAGTATGTAGACCTCAATACGGTAATGCGTAATAGGAGTCAAAATGCGGCTGATAAAAATATATATAAGAATATGGTCAACTCAGTATATGGTAAAAGAATGGAAAATATTGATAAGAGGAATGACATCAAACTCATCACACACTGGGATAATGTCAAAAAGAAGTTGGGTGCAAACGCTTTAATCGCACTCCCCAATTGTAAGGCATGTAAGATTTTTCACGAAAATTTCGTAGCAATCCATATGGGGAGAGTCAGAGTGCATTATGACAAACCACTATATCTAGGTTTCAGTATATTAGATGTGTCGAAAGTTGTCATATACAATTTCCTATACGAGTGCATTAAGAAAAATTTTGTGGGTGAATCGGGGCTTTTATAGAGTGACACAGATCCCTTTATTTTGAAAATTGAAACAGACAACTTCTATAATCTCATGCGGGAGAATATACGATATTTCGACACATCTAATTACTCCGCAGAGGGTCTTCCAATAACAAAATCGGTTGTTGGAAATATAAAGGATGAATTCCCGGACGATCCTATTATTAGCTTTTACGGCACTGGAGCCAAGGCATATTATGTTCAATCCTTGAGTTGCGAGTTGAAGGAAGCAAAGGGTGTTTCGAGGTCTGTCGTCAGAAGTCAACTTTCGATGGACGATTATAAAAACATCGTCGAGAAGGGGGGTTTGATTCTGAGGAAAATGAATTGTTCTCGCAGTGACCATCATGATATATACACAGAAATGAAAAACAAAGTTGCTTTTTCGTACCATGATGATAAACGATACATCATCCCAAACACCACGAAAACCTTACCTTATGGTCATAATGATATTGAATTCTACAAATCGAGTCCTGAACACAATTTGCTTTGGTTACAGCAAGCTATTACTGAAGTAGAAACGAATGACTTCATAAATTTGTTGGAGATGGAACAATCGAATCTTTAACAGTGGACTCTATACCTGAAAATATTAGTCAGTAGTTAGTAAATATTATATGTATATACCAAATATCTTATTTTTCGGCGGATTATCTTTATATTCAAATCCACAGTTTTGAATGTTCAGAGGATAAATCTCTATTAATTTAGTCACACACACGTTTGTATATATTTAGTCGCATTTATTGTATATGAATATATATATATATATATATTCTTGTTATGATCTCATTGCCCAAATTACTTTATGCTAATATACACCGAATAAAAACTATATATGACAATATATATATTATACTTATTATTTTCCCTACACTTTGAGGAACACCTTGAATTAGCGCTATTCATCAATACTTTATGGACAGCAAGGGAGGGGGTTTGTCAACTATCGAATAATCAATTCAGATTGAATAAGTGTACGTTGTACTGCTGTAGGAGGAAGATGTAAGTTATGAATAGATAACCAGCAACGCAGCACTACGTAACAATAGACCACTATCTATGGACTTCTGCAATGTCAGCTCAACCTAGTTTATAAATATAACCCAAATCCATTTTCATTCATTCTGATTGTATCTCTAGCTTCTTGAACGTCTGTAAAGAAAATAAATTGTTTTAAAAACACAACCCCGTGTTTGAGAAACATAACTGGCGCAATCGGTAGGATAACTGCAGTTTTCGACGGATACACGGCATCGAGACCGGTCCAACGCGAAAACGTAGATTTCAATCTTTTGGCGCTCTGACAAACTTTCCGTTCGTACTTCAAGAAGTGATTGAATTCGGCCGAGAAGGCGATCGAGAAGTGCAGTGGTCGAGGAGCAACACAGAGGCAGCAGAATCACCACCAGGAGGAAGAAAACAATAGGGGTAAGCACCAAGTATTCCTATTTTTCCCCTGACACCCTTCCCTGTATAGGAAAAATTGTGAAAATAATGTGAATGTGAAAATGTGAAATAATAAAGAATCTATGAGTAGTGATCAACCTGATGTAGAAGATTTGATCAATAGTTCCTTCAATTTACTTAGTATTTCAGAACCTACCAATTCAAATACTGAAGTAACCATGCCTCAAGAAAATTTGACTATGTTGAAAATGTATGTCGACACCATTCCAAATTATGATGGTGATTCGAGCATTTTAACTAGCTTCATATCTGCTTGTGATTTCCTTTTTCAAACATATGGACAACAAAATGATCCAATTCTTGGAAGCTACCTTATCAGAGTCGTTCAAACTAAACTGATAAATAGAGCCCGATTATTAGTAGGTTGCCGTCCGAATTAACGGACTGGAACCAAATAAAATCAGCTCACGAGCAATGTTTTGGTGACAAACGAAATCTCGTATGTCTTGAACAGGATTTATTCACAGCTAGACCGTTGAAAAACGAAAACCCACTTGAATTTGCAAAAAGACTTCAAGTTTTGCGGAGCATATTGGCACAAAAAATTAACGCTCAACCCGAAGCGATAATGAATGCCGGTACAAAAATCATATACTTACGACAATACGACGAAATTTGTCTGCGAACATTCATGAGAGGTTTACAAGGCCCCTTACAGAGCGTAATAAGACCCAAAAATCCAAATTCGCTTGAAGAAGCTATGACATTCATTGTAGAAGAGGAGAATTTTCAATATTCTCAGAATCTTTTCCGTATGCCTACGAATTTCCAACAAAAACCAAGTCAAAATACCCAAAATTTCAGAGCAACTCAAAATACTCAAAATTTCAGACCAATTCAAAATAATACAGAATATAGACCTAATAATAACTATCAATATCAAGCAGGAAATAATCAAAACTATTCTCAGTTTGCTCAACGTTCGAATTCTCAATTCCAGTATAGATATTCGAACCCACAACAAAAATTTTCTGGAAATCCGTCTTTCCCAAGACAACCAATTAATATACAATCACGCCCTGTACATCGTTATTTTCCAACAAACAGACAAGTTTTTGGTCCACCGAAAAATGTATTCAAGCCCACAGGACAAGTTTCGAATAATCAACCGGAACCAATGTCCACGACCTCCAGAAATACGATTCCAAGACCAATAACTTATCCACAAAATAATCAAAATTATTTCAGAGCTACTGGTCCCCGAAATTTTATATCTGAAGAAGTATACCAAATTGACGAAAACGATCACCCTAATCAATCATCTGAATTTACAGAGGTAATTGACGAATCACGAAATATTGAACCCATGTGTGAATTCGATTCACAATATTTTTGTAATGAGTCTGAGTTTATTTCTGACGAAGATCAAACATGTGACCAATCTGAAAACTTCAATGAAAATTTTCACAAGGCTGGTCAGACCAACCAAACATTATGATATCCGAAATGTTCACAGAAACAAATAACACCCTACCATACATCGAAATAAGTAATCCACCCATGAAATTACTTGTAGATACTGAATGTTACAATTCAATAATGCGACCCGCAATTGCAGAGGAATATTTTTCACAGTGTATTTATCATAGTATCTCGAACATTAGAACAGGTGTAGGTCAAAAAGAGGTTAGGTTTAAAGCGGATATACCAGCATTTCAAGAACTTCAAACAAACGAAATAATAACATTCATACTATTCGATTTCCATTCATTCTTTGACGGAATGATAGGTCTAAGAGAATTACAACGAATTAAATTGTCAATTGATTTAATCAATCACTGTCTCGTAAATGACGAAATCAAAATTCCGATTTTATATCGAAAACCACCTAAGATTTATAACATTTTCATGAATGCTTACGAAGTAGCATCAATTCGAATTCCAGTTTCAGAAAAAGAAGGTGATGTGATAATTCCGGAATTTCAATTTGAAAATTTATATTTTCCTGAAACCTTAACAACAGCAAAAAATGGATTCGCTAAAACTGAAATTTATAATCAAACAAACGAACAGTTGAAAATAACATTTGAAGAGCCTGTGCAAGTAGAAACTTTTCCAGATTCTCATACAGAAGATTTCAATTTCTTTTATTTCGAAAATTTTCTTCCAAAACAAGAACTGACAAACAATTTCAACATATCCAAACAAATTCGTAATGACCATTTAAACTCAGAAGAACGCGATGCACTTTTGGAACTTTGCAATGAATTCTCCGATATTTTCCATAAAGAAACGAAAAAATTATCATTCACAAATACAATAAAACACGAAATCAAAACTACCGATGAAATACCAATACACACCAGATCTCATAGGTACCCTTTTGTACATAAACAAGAAGTACAAAAGCAAATTAACAAAATGTTAGACGATGGTATAATAAGGCCTAGTTTAAGTCCCTGGAGTAGTCCAATTTGGATCGTTCCTAAAAAACTAGATGCCAGCTGTAAACCAAAATGGCGAATTGTTGTAGATTACCGAAAGGTGAACGAAAGAACAATTGACGACCGTTACCATTGTGGCCTACTTTTTTATATTTATTGAAATAAACCAAAACTGTATAAAAATATAAGATACATTTGCGAACGGCAGCTCTTCGCCAGAGAACAGATAAGTGGATTCGTTGTGATTGCAGATAGTTAAATTTCAAGTTTAGAGGGCGCCACTCAATTTACAAAACAATTACTGATACTTGGATAATTGAGAAAACCAATTAGTTGGATACTTACAGTATTTTCCAAAACTTAATCCTGAAATAGAAATATGAAAAAATCTTCTTAAATGGCAGTGTCAACACAAGTAGATGAATAAAACAATATCAAATTTCAGACCTATTTTTTTATTAACACCATAATAGACAGGGTTTATGAAGACCAGTGTAGAGACCAAGATGACAGAATATGTAGCATGTGTTATCATGAAATATCTTAAAGTAATATGACCATAAAATATCATAACCATAAATTATCATAACCATGAAATGACTGTTTCTAGGGGAATTCAAAATTATTGTACAAGTTACCAAAATTAATCAACCTACACCATGACAATTACCACCTTTTTATATGACTAGCGTTTGGGTATAGCAATCATCATATTCCAACTATAAAACGGGATGTATAAATCTCAAAAAATTTGATTAGACAATAATCTGTAAAAAACCTGAAACCACTGTCACATAGTACTATGGGAGAGCTTCACAAGAGCTTCATACATGTTAAATATGGTTATGATCAAAATGTTGAAATATTAAATTCAGATTTTAAAAAATGATGGAATAAAAAAACCTGGTCTATTGGAGGGTCCTCTCCAATGGTCTAATCACCCCTATCCAAGGTCCACTATGGTGAGTAGGCATGCTTGAGAAGATGAAGATGGAGACAGGAACGAAGACAGAAACAAAGAAGTTGATGGACCTCCACAGTCCACAGTAGGGCTCAGTGGTGTGGCTCAGCCGGTCAGCTTGACCGGTTACTACTGGGCTTGATCTGGGCCACCTGTCGACTCTGGTCAGGATGAAATGAGCGACCTGGTCCTCTTGGGAATCATGACCAAGGTCGAGAGATTATCCCCTCAGCTGTTCGCTACTAGAAGCCGAAGGCAGCTAAGCCATACCCTAACACCCTGTTAAAAAATTAACAGGTTGATATAACCTCTTGACAGACACGTGGAGAACAGAAAAAAACTGATATTGAAGGGAAATATTGCTCACCAAGTTGATAGTCATTGCTCTGCATATGACTTACCTTCTGAGAAGGAAGGAAGGACTTGAAGAACTATTAGTTTGGAGTCTTCATACGCTGAGAAAAGCCGGCTGCAGGGCTTCCTGGGGACATCAGGCAGTCTCCGAAAAGTGGGAACAAATCCTACACAGGTCCATGGCCAGAATCACTGATGTTTTTGAACAATTTCAAAAAATTTCACATCCCCGAAGGGTTTCTACGGATTATACCGAGAAAAGAAAAAATTCTCAAACTGGCTCAAGTGCACACCATGACGGTCGCCGAGAAAAAGCCACGAGATAGCTACCGGAAATCTCCTCCTAAAATTCCCTATCTAAACTTATCTTATCTAAAGGAGTGCTTCCTGCCAAAATTCAGCGCCAAATATGAAATCCTATTATTTCATTGGTCAGAAGAAAAACACCAGAATTACTAGGTCCAAACTAACAGAAGAAGTACCGAAGAAAGAAAGAAAAAGAAGAGTCTTCTTTTTCTTCGGTAGTACTATGTCACAACATTGTAAGATTGTGCTTAAGTCCTACTCACAGAAGATGAGTGACATACTGGACAATGACGTTTGGATGACAATATTGAATATTATAACCCTAAAATAAATTCCAGAAAATAAAGAAAATAATTCTTCCAACACCGAAAATATCACCTTGAATAATCCCTGAAATAAACCAGCGACATGGGCTTTATCACACCTGCGAACACACTGGTAAGTCGTTTGTTTACTCTCGGAAGGGACAACAACATTGAACTATTTCTTCGAATTCTAGGCCTCTAGGATCAGAACGCCAGAAATCAAAGACTCCTGCAACTTATATCATCACCTCCCATCGGCACATAGAAATTCAGAAGACATTACTAATCATGACTGTTATTATTTCTATGCTGTTATTCAAAAATGTGTGATAAAGTGGTTCATTAAAAGTTACATTCAAGTACTTCAGGATTATTTACCAAGTATCAGACTGAATGTTCTCTGTAAGTATGACTTCTTGTCTAGATCTGAAATGTTAATATTTACAAAATGGTAATGTATGAAACAAAAAAATGAAAATGATTCTTTGCAACTCCAAATGTTGCACTAAAGCACATTCGCTTGAATTTTCATGCAAACGATACTAAAAATTATTTTATAGCAATTTCAAATGCTACATATACCCCTCTCCTAAGAGAAAAAATTGGTCAATTTATGGAACAATTTTTGATAGAGGTTAGGCATTCATGCAAATTTTTGGACAATAGTAACTGCGCGTACCAAACGTTCCTCACATGGAAGTAAAAACATAGTTCACTACCAGGTAAGAATCTAATCTTGAAAAGATCTAAATCTGGATAAAAGTCAAAATCTGGATAATAAGTCTAAATCTGGAAATAAGTCTAAATCTGGAAATAAGTCTAAATCTGGATAATAAGTCTAAATCTGGATAATAAGTCTAAATCTGGTTATGGTCTGAATCTGGTTAAATTCTAAATCGGTAAGTCTAGTCCAATTACATGAATCTATCTCTAATGAGAAAAGTATTTACACAATTTTCAAAATGACAAAAAAATATTTACATCAAGGAAACTATGAAGTTCAGGTTGATCAGACCTTTCAGGAATCTTCATAAGGGAACAAAATCACTAAATAACTTGTAAGTATCTAGTGTCAAATAATATTCCATATCTAATCTCAAATATGCAATAACAAGGGTCAAGTAAGCTTACTTTATAAGGAGAACATTGAATCTCAAACTAGGTTCTGCATGAACCATAAAAATTGTTTGTGCACCAACGCACCAAAAAAATTTGTCTGTGCACCAACACACCAAAAAACTATCTGGGCACCAACGCACCAAAAAAATTTATCTGTGCACCAACGCACCAAAAAAATTTACAAAAAAAGTTTTACTCAAAACCAACTAACAGAAGTACTCTGTAGACAAATCTAAGATAATTATGGTCTGAATAAACATTACTATCCAACAGAAACATCTGAATTGGATCCAAAATATTGTTTTAAATCTTTTATATGCCATTCCCCAGCGGGAGAACCATCGATATGATCTAAAGCATATACTAAACGAGATATTCTTTTCCTAACAATATTCAAAACATATTTGGGGGCTAATTTTGCACTAAACTTGCTCGAAGCATCTGAAAGTATCTTATTTCTCCGCCACACCTTTTCTCCTTCTTCAAATATATGATCTCTCTTTCTGAGGTTGTATGATGTCGCATTTCTCTGATAAGCCTTATGTAATCTTTCCTGTACTGTCTTAAAGACATCACCAAGCCCCTTGATATCCTGAACAAAACTATCCCTGTCATCAGGTAAAAGTTCGATATCTTGGGTTTTAGGAAGATTTCCATAATACTTGCCAGAGATAGGGACATTTCGACCGAAAGTCAAAAATGCTGGAGTATACTGGGTGACCTCATGTGTGGCTGTATTTATTGCCTGTTGAATTTTATAAATTTCCTTATCCCAATCCTTATGTTCATCTACATAAATTCTAATGGCTTGACCTATGGTCTTGTTAGTTCTCTCTACAAAATTGCACTGAGCTGAATAACGAGGGGTGTACCATATCTTTTGAACATTATAAGTGTCAGCTAATTTTTTAAATAGTTTTCCAGCAAATTGCTGTCCATTATCGCAAACTATGAACTGTGGTACCCCAAATACCAAAAATACCTGATTTTCCATAAATTTTATAACGCTAGGTGCTTTAGCATCACGCATAGGACATAATAGTGTATATTTTGTAAAAAAATCAGAAACTACTAACAAGTAGGTGAAACCTCTAGAAGATCTAGGAAATGGTCCCATGATATCAACAGCAATAGTTTGAAAAGGAAATTTCACTGTACGTTCAGCTCCCATGAGTCCCATACGAGGAGTATTTGATAATTTTTGTGACTGACACACCCTGCATTTTTGACATACCTTAAAATGTCACTTCTCATCTAAGGCCAATAGTAGTGTTCTTGTACTCTCGCAAGGGTTTTAAAAAAACCGAAATGACTACAGGTAGACGGATCATGTGAATCTTTTATAACGGAAATTCTCTGTGATTTTGGAACAATAACTTTCCATTCAACTAAATTCGACTTTAATGGTACTCTAGAAGGGACATACTTATAAATTAAATCATTTTCAATCTTAAACTGAGCACATGCATCAGGATTTCGACAAATTTTACTGCTTAATGAGGCATACCATGTATCAGTATTTTCAGGTTGTATATCAATCAAACATACTTCAGGCTCGACTTCATGGCTGTTGGAAGGAGGTATTCGAGACAGAAAATCTGGAACTACGTTCTGAGCTCCAGGCTTATGAGTAAGGTTGAAAGAGTATTGTCTCAACTTGACAGCCCATCTGGCCAAACGACCGGAAGGATCTTTGAGATTGTGTAACCAGAGAAGACTATGGTGATCTGTTGTAACATTAAAAATGGTACCTTCAATATAAGGTCGAAACTTATCAATCAGAAAAATCAAACTTAGTAGTTCTCTCTCTGTTACACTGTAATTTCTTTCTGTCCTGGACAAGGATCTTGAAGCATAAGCTATCACTTTCTCGACACCTTGAACTTCCTGTATCAATACACCTCCTATTCCAACATCACTGGCGTCACATTGAATGGTAAAAGGTAGTGAAAAATCTGGGGGACATAGAATTGGTGCTGACACTAGAGCATTCTTGATGGCGACAAAGGAAGCTTCCGCTTCAGGAGTCCATTCAATAGCCTGTTTTTTACCCTTTCCTTTCAATAATTCACTTATAGGTGCCATTAAAGTTGAAAAGTTATCAATAAATCGCCTATACCAAGAGCATAAACCCATAAAACGTTTAATCTCCGTACTGGTAGTAGGACGTGCATAATTAATCATAACAGAAACCTTTTCAGGGTCTGTTCTAATCCCTTGTCTGTCTATGACAAAACCTAAATATCGAAGGGATGTTTTAAAAAATTCACATTTTTTAATATTGATTGTTAGATTTGCATCTTTCAAAATTTCCTGTACCTCTAATAAAAGTTTCACATGCTCCTCAAATGTAGCTGAAATAATAATTATATCGTCCAAATAAGTAAACAGATTTGGTTCAAATCTGGGGCCGAACAACGCATCACACAGTCTCTGTTGAGTTTGGGCACTATTGCATAAGCCGAAAGGCATGACATTGAAATGATATAAACCTCTACCAGGTATACTAAATGCTGTTTTCTCCTTGGAGGATTCTTCTAGTGGTACTTGCCAAAAAGCTTTCCTCAAATCAATACTTGATATGTATTTAGCATTACGAAGTAAGGTAAGAATTCTATCTATACGAGGCAATGGATAACTGTCATGTTTAGTTACTTCATTCAACTTACGCCCATCAAAACAGAATCTATACTCGCCTGATAATTTCTTAACTAATAGCACTGGGCTATTCCAAGGACTATGTGACGGTTCAACAACACCCAACTTGATCATATCATCTAATTCCTTATTGAGAATATTCAACATATAAGGAGACATTAGATATTGTCTCTGCTTAAAAGGTCTAGCATCGCCAGTATCTATCTCTAATGTTATCTTATTTGTTCTACCTTACCGAGAATCACTACTAATGCCCTCGAACGAGCTGATGACACTTTTCATTTGATCCCTCTGCTCCTGCGTCAGCTCATCATCTATACATATTTCAGAAATATCATGAAACTGATGAGAGTTGGCAACAATGTCGACAGTTTCACCTGATGAAACTCGACACTTAATGTCCCAACTGAAATCGTGGAAATCTATAGACACACCAAATTTATTGCAAAAATCGCTACCTAGTATGAAAGACTGTGAAAGGGAAGGTACTACTAGTGCTGATATTATTTGTATTTCTCCATTTATCTGAATAGGCAAATCTACGACACCTTCAACACTTTGATGTGCACCATCTGCCGTCAATACATGGTTCAGATAAGGGTTTCTGATTATTAAATCAAGATTCTTTATTGTCCTTAAACCTTCCTGACCTATAACTGACATATTGGCACCACTATCTAAAAGTGCAATTATCTCTACATCAAAAAGTTGAATTTTTACATAAGGCCTATTATCAGTACCTTTTTTCACTAATAAAGGAGCAACAAAATTATGGACATTTTCTATCTCATTCTTCTCAATAGTAAATACTGTCTGTAGGTTAATCGAGGAGGTGGTACATTCATTTTACTTGGTTCTTTGGGATTTTCTCTCCTCGTTTCTATAAAATAAAAATATTCGTATTATTTCAATATATTTGTAGAGGGACAAATCAGATGATTTGCCCCAAAATGTCACTGCGTTTAACAAATTTTTCAGGGAGTCTAAAAGAAAAATCCAGTAGCTTGTCAGTGACAATTTGTTTGAAAAAATTTTTGAAGGAATGAAATATAGATATATTGAAAAAATATCGAATTTGTACTTATCTTTGGACGTTTCGGGACCGATTCTGCTCCCGTTCTCAACATGTAAATGCAAATTATTTTTCTTTGAAATTTTTGCTGCGTATAGTTTGACACTTTTCAATGTCATACTGATGTTGGCATATGAATGAGTGATTTTAGTCTACAAATGAGTTACAGGATGTTTTCATTAATTGATCTTGAATCTACCATTTTCATGTTCAGTTTTCAGTAGTGAATACCATTTTCTATCAATATCAACTGAACAGGAAGCAATGCTATTGTCTCCGTTTAGAAGAATGCAAGCGGATTCCTTTATTTTTCTTTTTTGTTTGTTATCTTCCTTTCCTATGATTTTGATATTATTCCACTGTGCCATATGTTGTCCATCTTCAGTGAGGATATGTTCAGTTAGCTTCGATTTATCGATATGTCTTTTCTTGATATTGTACTTGTGTTCTTTTGTCCTTACTGAGAGAGGTCTCTTCGTTTCACCTGTATAATACTTTCCACAAACACAAGGTATACTATAAATACAATTTTTTGATGATTGTTCTTCATTTTTTGGCTTTGTTTTAGTTAGAATGGATCTCATTGTATTTTCAGTTTTGAACACAGTTTTCACTTGGAACTTATCACCAACACGTTTTATTTTTTCAGATATGCCGGGAATGTACGGTATTATATTCGTCGTTATTGATGGTTGTTTTTGTTGTGGTGTATTTTGTTTGTTTTCAATTTGGTGAATCGTTCTATCAATGAAGTTCCTTGGATATGAGTTAAGTTGAAGAACATCTCTGATGTGGTGGATTTCGTTATTGAAAATTTGTTGGTTAGATGATATTGATTTGGCTCGATCATGAAGTGATCTGATTATTCCTTTTTTGATAGTTTTCTGATGATTTGATTGAAAATTGAGGTATCTGTTAGTATGAGTCTTCTTACGATATACACTTGTTAAGAAAACATTGTTTGATTTTTTGATAAGAACATCTAAAAATGGTAACTGATTGTCAGATTCAATTTCCAAAGTGAACTTTATAGTAGGTTCTGCATTGTTTACATGATCTAGAAAATTATCTAGTTCTATAAGGGTATGTGGCCAAATTATGAAGATGTCATCTACGTATCTCCACCACGTTTTTGGTTGTTTTTCGTAATTTTTAATAACGTTTTCTTCGAAATTCTCCATAAATATATTGCTCAAAATTGGAGATAGTGGTGAGCCCATAGCCATGCCAAAACTCTGTTGATGAAACTCATCATCCAATTGAAAATATGTAGTTTTTAGGCATAATTCCAAAAATTCCAAAATTCCTTCGATACTCAGATTGGTTCTCTCAGTAAGAGTTTCATCATCTTCTAATTTATGTTTCACTATTTGTAAAGTTTTATCTATAGGAACATTTGTGAATAAACTCACTACATCAAAACTAACAAGAGTGTCATTTATATCCAATGTGACATCGTTCAATTTTTCTAAGAAATGAGGAGTATTTCTAATGAAACTCTCACTCTTACCTGATATAGGATTGATAATATTCAAAAGAAATCTTGCTAAATTTTGACATGGAGATCCAATTGAACTCACTATTGGTCTCAAAGGAATATTTGGTTTATGTATTTTTGGAAGTCCGTAAAAATGTGGAGGTTTGCTGTGATATATGGAGATGTTCTTCCTCTCCGCAAGTGTTAGTTGATTTTCGTGTTTCTTTATAGTGTTGCGTATCTTTCTCTCAATGTTCGCTGTAGGATCTTTATTTAATTTCGTGTAATTGCCATCGTTTATCAGTTGTTCAATTTTATTGTCGTATTCAATTTTGTCCATTATGACTGTAGCATTGCCTTTATCAGCTGGGAGTATTTTGATTGTGTTATCGTGTTTCAAGTTATTGAGTGACTTTTTCTCTATGTTACTAATGTTTTGTGTGATTTTGTGTTCTTTTTCAATGATGATTTTGTTTCTGATTCGGTACTCATTTGAAAATTCATCAGGAAGTCTTTGTGCAGTTTGTTCTATTGCTGCTATCAAATCTACTCTCGGAAAAACATTTGGAGTTATTGAAAAATTCATACCTTTTGATAATATTGATTTCTCTGTATCTGATAGTGATCTCGATGATAGATTAATAACAGTTTTGTCGAAGAAATGTTGTTGACGACTTCTCAATCTCAATTCATTTCGATGTTTCTCATTAATGAGGTTATTGAATTTTCTTATTTGAATCAATTTGTTCCTAGTCTTTTCTTTATTATAAGAATCATTCACACAAATGAAAATATGTGTCGAATCATCTTCGTGAATGATTCTTATAATAAAGAAAAGACTAGGAACAAATTGATTCAAATAAGAAAATTCAATAACCTCATTAATGAGAAACATCGAAATGAATTGAGATTGAGAAGTCGTCAACAACATTTCTTCGACAAAACTGTTATTAATCTATCATCGAGATCACTATCAGATACAGAGAAATTGATATTATCAAAAGGTATGAATTTTTCAATAACTCCAAATGTTTTTCCGAGAGTAGATTTGATAGCAGCAATAGAACAAACTGCACAAAGACTTCCTGATGAATTTTCAAATGAGTACCGAATCAGAAACAGAATCATCATTGAAAAAGAACACAAAATCACACAAAACATTAGTAACATAGAGAAAAAGTCACTCAATAACTTGAAACACGATAACACAATCAAAATACTCCCAGCTGATAAAGGCAATGCTACAGTCATAATGGACAAAATTGAATACGACAATAAAATTGAACAACTGATAAACGATGGCAATTACACGAAATTAAATAAAGATCCTACAGCGAACATTGAGAGAAAGATACGCAACACTATAAAGAAACACGAAAATCAACTAACACTTGCGGAGAGGAAGAACATCTCCATATATCACAGCAAACCTCCACATTTTTACGGACTTCCAAAAATACATAAACCAAATATTCCTTTGAGACCAATAGTGAGTTCAATTGGATCTCCATGTCAAAATTTAGCAAGATTTCTTTTGAATATTATCAATCCTATATCAGGTAAGAGTGAGAGTTTCATTAGAAATACTCCTCATTTCTTAAAAAAATTGAACGATATCACATTGGATATAAATGACACTCTTGTTAGTTTCGATGTAGTGAGTTTATTCACAAATGTTCCTATAGATAAAACTTTACAAATAGTGAAACATAAATTAGAAGATGATGAAACTCTTACTGAGAGAACCAATCTGAGTATCGAAGGAATTTTGGAATTTTTGGAATTATGCCTAAAAACTACATATTTTCAATTGGATGATGAGTTTTATCAACAGAGTTTTGGCATGGCTATGGGCTCACCACTATCTCCAATTTTGAGCAATATATTTATGGAGAATTTCGAAGAAAACGTTATTAAAAATTACGAAAAACAACCAAAAACGTGGTGGAGATACGTAGATGACATCTTCATAATTTGGCCACATACCCTTATAGAACTAGATAATTTTCTAGATCATGTAAACAATGCAGAACCTACTATAAAGTTCACTTTGGAAATTGAATCTGACAATCAGTTACCATTTTTAGATGTTCTTATCAAAAAATCAAACAATGTTTTCTTAACAAGTGTATATCGTAAGAAGACTCATACTAACAGATACCTCAATTTTCAATCAAATCATCAGAAAACTATCAGAAAAGGAATAATCAGATCACTTCATGATCGAGCCAAATCAATATCATCTAACCAACAAATTTTCAATAACGAAATCCACCACATCAGAGATGTTCTTCAACTTAACTCATATCCAAGGAATTTCATTGATAGAACGATTCACCAAATTGAAAACAAACAAAATACACCACAACAAAAACAACCATCAATAACGACGAATATAATACCGTACATTCCCGGCATATCTGAAAAAATAAAACGTGTTGGTGATAAGTTCCAAGTGAAAACTGTGTTCAAAACTGAAAATACAATGAGATCCATTCTAACTCAAACAAAGCCAAAAAATGAAGAACAATCATCAAAAAATTGTATTTATAGTATACCTTGTGTTTGTGGAAAGTATTATACAGGTGAAACGAAGAGACCTCTCTCAGTAAGGACAAAAGAACACAAGTACAATATCAAGAGAAGACATATCGATAAATCGAAGCTAACTGAACATA
This sequence comes from Phaedon cochleariae, assembly GCA_918026855.4. NCBI lineage: Eukaryota > Metazoa > Arthropoda > Insecta > Coleoptera > Chrysomelidae > Phaedon > Phaedon cochleariae. The sequence goes on from OU896719.1 coordinate 18,970,832, forward strand.
TCCTCACTGAAGATGGACAACATATGGCACAGTGGAATAATATCAAAATCATAGGAGAGGAAGATAACAAACAAAAAAGAAAAATAAAGGAATCCGCTTGCATTCTTCTAAACGGAGACAATAGCATTGCTTCCTGTTCAGTTGATATTGATAGAAAATGGTATTCACTACTGAAAACTGAACATGAAAATGGTAGATTCAAGATCAATTAATGAAAACATCCTGTAACTCATTTGTAGACTAAAATCACTCATTCATATGCCAACATCAGTATGACATTGAAAAGTGTCAAACTATACGCAGCAAAAATTTCAAAGAAAAATAATTTGCATTTACATGTTGAGAACGGGAGCAGAATCGGTCCCGAAACGTCCAAAGATAAGTACAAATTCGATATTTTTTCAATATATCTATATTTCATTCCTTCAAAAAATTTTTCAAACAAATTGTCACTGACAAGCTACTGGATTTTTCTTTTAGACTCCCTGATAGAAAAATTTGTTAAACGCAGTGACATTTTGGGGCAAATCATCTGATTTGTCCCTCTACAAATATATTGAAATAATACGAATATTTTTATTTTATAGAAACGAGGAGAGAAAATCCCAAAGAACCAAGTAAACTTCTCAATAGTACTATTTAAATTTAGAAAATTGGCTCTAGAAAAGTTTGGAGAAAGTTGAGAGCCTCTGTCAACAATCTCCTCTTCTAGTTTCCCTTATACTTAGCACAATCCCTCAATACTACGTCAGGTGCTCCACATTTAAAACAAAATTTCTTTTTGATACCTGACTTGCAAGCTCGAAAGGTATGATTTGCTAGATTGTATTTCCAGCAAATAACAGGATCTCTACTAGTATTGGCAGAACCAATTGATGAAGAAGGAGTAGGGGTGTTATTAGAGGTTGAACTGCTAGCAATGGAACTGACATGACGACTTTTATTCTTCTGAAATTTATTTCCAAAATGTTTACCTCTAGATGAGAGTGATTTATCAGTATTTGAATTTGAAACATAAGCAGCTTCAGGATCATCTAGCATTGATATGGACCTATTTTGGGAAGTAGAACTAGGACATAGCAAATCAGATTCTTCTAACTTCTTACACAAAGTACCTAAAACTGAAACTGAATCGATTTCACTCAAAGCCAGTCTACGTCTGTAATCAGACCTTAGCCCCATTTTGATATACATAATTTTTGTAATCTCAGCTGCTCCATGACTGAGTCGATTAAAAAGTGCCTCCATGCAAGCTATGTGAATGACCACAGGTTCTGAATTACCTTGTTTCCTATTCTTGATCTGTTGCCATACTTCATCCTCAAAATCAGAAACCAAAAAATCCTTTCTAAGTTTCAAAACCAGAGAGTCCCAGTCAGTCACTTGCGATTTAACATATCTATACCAGAAAGTTGCTTTCCCAGTGAAAAGATCACTTGCAGATTCAAATAGTTCAATTTTTGAAAGGTGCCTTGCTTGTGCAAGTTCATCAACTTGTTCTATGAACGATAAAAGGTTCCTGGAATCACCATCAAATTGAATTCCTAGCTTGTAAACAGGGGTTGATTTCATTGAACTCTGTGAAAAATAATTTTGACTGGTACTTGCTAAAGGTCTCATTAATTGGTTAACAGTTGAATTCATCAAAGGTGCATTGAGTGGGTCAGGCTCTGGGTCAGAAACTTTATCATGCAATTCTGCATCTAGTTGTAAAGCTGTTGCATAGGCTTCGTTTTTAAATAGTGACTTTTCCGCAAAATTTGGGTCATCTGCGCTTAAGGGTAATCTCTGAATCCTGAAAGTTATATGGGATATTCTTGATAGTGCCCTCTTGAAAGTAGAATCAGTAGATGGTCCCTCAAAGTCACTAATTAAAGTTTGTATTGATGTTAAAGTGCTTTCTATTTCAACTTTCTCTGATGCATAATTAAATGAAAGGTCAATCAAACTAAGTACATTCAGTCCCTGTTGTGATTCTTTAGCAAGCAGACGTCCTAAAATTTTTCTTTTCTCATCCATGCTACGTTCAGAAATAACACCTCTAATCCTCAATTCATAATTGAGTTCTTCTATGAGCAAATGCTTTGCCTTAAATGAATCCATGATTACAAATCTGAGCAAGAACAAAGAGAACAAATGAAAATATCAAAGTATTGACAGTCACACAAAAAAAATCAATAAAATTTCACTGAAAATTATCTGTCAAAAATGTTACCAGAAACTATTAATCAGAATTGAAATTTTATTTACTACTTTATTGGAGAAACTTCAAAATTGCAAATAACTCCCAAATTTGTCAACAGTAGTATACTCACCACTGTGCTCACAAGTGTGACAAAGTCCAATTTTCCTGTGAAAACTTTATTTTCATCTGCGTCCTGTACCTATATATATACCTTTTATCACCAATAGGACCCGATAAAAGTGCTTTTACTCATCTAAGTGCTCAACACTCACAATTTAAGAAGATTAATCAGAAAATTTTGAATTTATTATGAACTTGAAATTTTAAACTTGAAATTTCGGGCCTCAACACGTTGGACGCTATTTATGTGGCCTACTTTTTTATATTTATTGAAATAAACCAAAACTGTATAAAAATATAAGACACATTTGCGAACGGCAGCTCTTCGCCAGAGAACAGATAAGTGGATTCGTTGTGATTGCAGATAGTTAAATTTCAAGTTTAGAGGGCGCCACTCAATTTACAAAACAATTACTGATACTTGGATAATTGAGAAAACCAATTAGTTGGATACTTACAGTATTTTCCAAGACTTAATCCTGAAATAGAAATATGAAAAAATCTTCTTAAATGGCAGTGTCAACACAAGTAGATGAATAAAACCATATCAAATTTCAGACCTATTTTTTTATTAACACCATAATAGACAGGGTTTATGAAGACCAGTGTACAGACCAAGATGACAGAATATGTAGCATGTGTTATCATGAAATATCTTAAAGTAATATGACCATAAAATATCATAACCATAAATTATCATAACAATGAAATGACTGTTTCTAGGGGAATTCAAAATTATTGTACAAGTTACCAAAATTTATCAACCTACACCATGACAATTACCACCTTTTTATATGACTAGCGTTTGGGTATAATGGACAATAATCTGTAAAAAACCTGAAACCACTGTCACATAGTACTATGGGAGAGCTTCACAAGAGCTTCATACATGTTAAATATGGTTATGATCAAAATGTTGAAATATTAAATTCAGATTTTAAAAAATGATGGAATAAAAAAACCTGGTCTATTGGAGGGTCCTCTCCAATGGTCTAATCACTCCTATCCAAGGTCCACTATGGTGAGTAGGCATGCTTGAGAAGATGAAGATGGAGACAGGAACGAAGACAGGAACAAAGAAGTTGATGGACCTCCACAGTCCACAGTAGGGCTCAGTGGTGTGGCTCAGCCGGTCAGCTTGACCGGTTACTACTGGGCTTGATCTGGGCCACCTGTCGACTCTGGTCAGGATGAATTGAGCGACCTGGTCCTCTTGGGAATCATGACCAAGGTCGAGAGATTATCCCCTCAGCTGTTCGCTACTAGAAGCCGAAGGCAGCTAAGCCATACCCTAACACCCTGTTGAAAAATTAACAGGTTGATATAACCTCTTGACAGACACGTGGAGAGCAGAAAAAAACTGATATTGAAGGGAAATATTGCTCACCAAGTTGATAGTCATTGCTCTGCATATGACTTACCTTCTGAGAAGGGAGGAAGGACTTGAAGAACTATTAGTTTGGAGTCTTCATACGCTGAGAAAAGCCGGCTGCAGGGCTTCCTGGGGACATCAGGCAGTCTCCGAAAAGTGGGAACAAATCCTACACAGGTCCATGGCCAGAATCACTGATGTTTTTGAACAATTTCAAAAAATTTCACATCCCCCGAAGGGTTTCTACGGATTATACCGAGAAAAGAAAAAATTCTCAAACTGGCTCAAGTGCACACCATGACGGTCGCCGAGAAAAAGTCACGAGATAGCTACCGGAAATCTCCTCCTAAAATTCCCTATCTAAACTTATCTTATCTAAAGGAGTGCTTCCTGCCAAAATTCAGCGCCAAATATGAAATCCTATTATTTCATTGGTCAGAAGAAAAACACCAGAATTACTAGGTCCAAACTAACAGAAGAAGTACCGAAGAGAGAAAAGAAAAAGAAGAGTCTTCTTTTTCTTCGGTAGTACTATGTCACAACATTGTAAGATTGTGCTTAAGTCCTACTCACAGAAGATGAGTGACATACTGGACAATGACGTTTGGATGACAATATTGAAAATTATAACCCTAAAATAAATTCCAGAAAATAAAGAAAATAATTCTTCCAACACCGAAAATACCATTCCAGATCGAAAAATCACCTTGAATAATCCCTGAAATAAACCAGCGACATGGGCTTTATCACACCTGCGAACACACTGGTAAGTCGTTTGTTTACTCTCGGAAGGGACAACAACATTGAACTATTTCTTCGAATTCTAGGCCTCTAGGATCAGAACGCCAGAAATCAAAGACTCCTGCAGCTTATATCATCACCTCCCATCGGCACATAGAAATTCAGAAGACATTACTAATCATGACTGTTATTATTTCTATGCTGTTATTCAAAAATGTGTGATAAAGTGGTTCATTAAAAGTTACATTCAAGTACTTCAGGATTATTTACCAAGTATCAGACTGAATGTTCTCTGTAAGTATGACTTCTTGTCTAGATCTGAAATGTTAATATTTACAAAATGGTAATGTATGAAACAAAAAAATGAAAATGATTCTTTGCAACTCCAAATGTTGCACTAAAGCACATTCGCTTGAATTTTCATGCAAACGATACTAAAAATTATTTTGTAGCAATTTCAAATGCTACACCATCTCCCTAACATAACCGATATTTTGGATAAACTAGGTAGATGTCAATATTTTTCTACACTAGATCTTGCGTCCGGTTTTCATCAAATCGAGATGGATCCAAATTCAATAGAAAAAACAGCATTTAACGTCGAAAATGGACATTTTGAATATGCACGAATGCCCTTTGGTCTTAAGAACGCACCCGCAACCTTCCAACGCGTTATGGACAACGTCCTTCGTGATTTACAAGGAAAAATATGTCTAGTATACATGGACGATATAATAATATTTTCTTCTAGTCTCACAGAACATATTTCGAACTTAAAATTAGTATTCAAAAAGTTGAGAGAATCAAGGTTGAAAATTCAACTAGATAAATCGGAATTCCTCCGAAAAGAAGTGGAATTCCTAGGGCACGTCATAACCCCTGAAGGAGTAAAACCGAATGCTCGAAAAATCGAAGCAGTTAAAAAATTTCCGATACCCAAAACAGCGAAGAAAATCAAGTCTTTTCTTGGTCTCCTGGGCTATTATAGACGATTCATAAAAAACATTGCGGAATTGACCAAACCATTTACGAAGTGTTTGAAAAAAGGTGAAAAGATAGAAAATACTAAAGAATTTGTCGAAACATTCGAATTATGTAAAAACATACTGTGTAACGATCCTATACTTCAATTTCCTGATTTTGACAAGCCATTTGTTGTTAAAACAGATGCTTCGAACATAGCCGTAGGCGCAGTTCTCAGCCAAGGTGAAATTGGAAACGATCTACCCATTGCATATGCGTCCCGTACTCTAAACCCTGCGGAAATAAATTATAGCACGATTGAGAAAGAACTATTAGCAATCGTGTGGGCAACTAAATAATTCAGACCGTATTTATTCGGACGAAAATTCAAAATTGTCACTGACCACAAGCCCCTTCAATGGCTTTTTAACTTGAAAGAACCAAATTCACGTCTAGTTAGATGGCGGGTAAAATCAGAAGAATACGATTACGAAATTCATTATAAAAAAGGACGGCAAAACAGCAATGCTGATGCTCTTTCGCGAGTAGAAATCCGTGCAATCGAAAACGAATCAATAATAGGAAATCCTGGAGATATCGACAAAGAAATCGAGCAATATCTACGAACAGATCAACCCGAAAGAGTTTCAGTTGAAGATCTCGACAATCTTGATCAATTATTCAACCCCGATGTTGAAACTGAACCCCCGCTAGTGAACATAATATCAGATATTCAAATCAGACCAGATAATATTTAATCAAAAACAGACCAGATAATATTTAATCAAAAACAAACAGGAGTTTATCATGTCATAAGAAGTAAACCTTTTGGAAGTGGTAGAAGGCAAACAGTCTATTTAACACAAAATCTCGATCAGGAGATATTAAAATTTTTCAAGGATCATGTAGATCCAAAAATGCTACATTGTATTTATGTCCAACAATCAGAAATAGATTTAACAACCCATCTCAGTAATATATTACCGAAATATTTCAAAAATCATTCCTACAAGTTGTTAATTTCGAAACAGTTTGTAAAAGATGTTCCTGATAGGAAGAGACAAAAAGATATAATCTCATATCATCACGAAAAATCTTGTCATCGCGGCATAAATGAGACGGTATTAGCCCTGAAAAAACTATACTATTGGTCGCACATGCAAAAAGCAATAACCGAATATATTAACAACTGTGACATTTTCCAAGAAACAAAATACGACAGGCATCCCCCAAGAATAAAGTTTTCATTGACAGCCATACCAAAACAACCTTTGGAAGCCATTCATATGGATACTTTACAAATATCAAGTACGAAATTTTCAACAATGATTGATGTCTCCTCAAGATATGCTCAAGCATATATTTTAGAGCTCATATGTACATCATTCACAGTATTTGACAACTTAATGACATTTGTAAGCCATCACGGTATCCCTCAATCAATTACTTGTGACAACGGAACAGAGTTTAAAAACACCCTGTTAACTGATTTCTGTAAACTACATAACATCCGATTACATTTTACCACACCCGGTAATTCAAACAGCAACAGTCTAGTAGAAAGACTTCATTCAACAATAATTGAATTGTTCAGAATATTAAAAATAACAGATACAATGTCCAACACAAAACAATTAATGCAATTTGCGATACTTGGTTACAATTCATCCATTCATAGTGTAACTAAACAAAAGCCTTTTGATCTTATCAATGGACGACTCGATGCTTTAGATCCATTGACTGCAGAGAAAAACTGAAAAATATATTTGCAAAAATTCATGACACGTCTCTGAGCCATAAAACTCATTTGAACGAAAAACAAAACCAAACTTGTGAAGAACCACCTGAATTCAAAGTCGGTTCGAAAGCTTACGTGAAAGACAAAGGAGCCTCACGAAATAAAACCAAAAAGCGACATATAAAGACCTCAGTAGAAGAAGACTTGGGAACAAAAATAAGAACACACAAAAATAAAATAATTCACAAGTCACAACTAAAGAAACCTAAAGCTTTTTCTTCTCCACAGGAAAATGTCCCTGATAAACAGATTCCTTCTTGTAGTCATACTCCTGATGACAATCAAGACAACGATTAGTGAAGATGTGGAAGTTATACCAATTAAGGCCCCATTACTTCCTTTCCAACTCGGAAGTTCAAAAGTAATCGAGACTAAACATACATTTATTCACTATATAAAAATAATACCTATAATCAAACAACTAAATAATATTGAATATTTCTATAATAGAGTAGAAAAACTGCTTTATAATTCGCATTTTATTCAACCCGCTTTTGCAAATCATAATGTACTCTCAAACTTATTATTACACGCAAAATATCTTATTCTTGAAGCAAAGGACAAAATAAGTAATGTTAATCCACATATCCGTTCAAAACGAGCTTTACTTAATATTGTCGGTAAAGCATCGAAATGGCTTTTTGGAACCTCAGATTCCGACGACGAAGAAAGGTACAATAAGGCTATAATGGCATTAGAAAATAACGAAAATTCGTTATCAAAGGAAATGACAATGCAGATATATCTAACCAAACAGCTGATAAATAATTATAACTCTACTATAACTTTGCTCGACGCAAACCAGAAATTGATCAAAAAACGTCTTGAATATTTTCGATATAATGTAAATAAAAGTCTTGACGATATTTCATCTTATTTAAGAGCACAAAATACTATAGATCAGATCATCTTGAATTCACAAAATCTAATGACATTCCTAGATAATATCGAGGATGCACTGATGTTTGCTGAATTAAACACTTTACATAGTGCAGTGATTTCAGCTACAAGAATTTGATGAAATGATAAATTATTTGATCACCCTGTATGGTCAGGAAAAAGTTCCAAAATTCCGAAATCTGATCTCATATTACCAAGTGGCTGGAACGAGCCAGCAACAATACGAAGATGAATCCTGTCCAACTGTCGAGGACATCCGAATTTGTCCAAACCACTTGAGCCCTCGATTCAACAGCTGTATAACCACCCTAATCAAAGAAGCCGAAGACCAGAATTGCCAAGCCGTGAAAATCGACCTAGTTAACCCTATTATGGAATCCATCACTAGTAAGCACGTCTTAGTCGTTCCTGCCCAACACCCACTGAAAATGCAAAAACTCTGTAACCAAAATGAGTTTGTTGTAATTGAAAAAGCCAGTCTCATCCATATTCCATATAACTGTGGAATTTCAATAAAAAATTCTCAGTTTTGGAATAAAGAAGAAATCACCGAAGCCAAACCACTCAATCTACCAGAGATAGAAATTGCCAAATCCAACCCGAAGTACCTAGGAAGGAATCCAATTCAACTGAATTCCATCGACTTAGGTACCATCCACGAACTTCAAGAGGAAGCACAACTTTTACATGTCCAGGACGCCGATCCAATCCACCCCTTAGCATGGAGTTTTGGCAGCGTCTTCACAACCCTCATACTGAGTGCCCTCGTTGCATTCATCGCCTGGAAGATTTACCAGAAGAAATTCAAGAAACCCAATGAAGGAACCCCCGAAAAAGAAGCCCATGAAAACAAACTTCCTTCACTGTTGTTTTCATCTTAAGGAGGGAGGAGTTATGAATAGATAACCAGCAACGCAGCACTACGTAACAATAGACCACTATCTATGGACTTCTGCAATGTCAGCTCAACCTAGTTTATAAATATAATCCAAATCCATTTTCATTCATTCTGATTGTATCTCTAGCTTCTTGAACGTCTGTAAAGAAAATAAATTGTTTTAAAAACACAACCCCGTGTTTGAGAAACATAACTTGTATAACGCTATCGATAAATTTGGTCGTAAAGAAAGCAAATCAATGAGTTCGCTGCACGGACGACCAGGAATTGGGTTCAAACTCGACAATAGTGGAAATTATGACATGCTGGGCAAGCGGTTAACGAATGTTGGTAATCCATTGAGTGGTGGGGATTGCGTCCCATTGGAGTTTTTCAATCAGCAAATGTTTGAGATGATGACAGCTCTAAAGAAATTGAAAATAGTTACCAGAGATTACAGACAGTTTTCTCAAAAGGTGCATATGATGTCACCAAAAGTGAATCAGTCAGTAGATGATATGAGTTCAATGTCGAATAAGGTCGAGGAATTGAGTTTGAAGTTTGAGAAAAAATCCAATGAATTCAGCGAACGCCTGCTGAAATTAGAATTGGAATTGGTATTGAAAAATGGGAAAGTCTTCACCGACTGAGTGAAAATCGACCTAGGGTGAATGGAATGGAACCCGAAATGGACCTGGGCGGAGGAATTGAGAAAAATTATATGTTTTAAAACTCTGTAACTGATTGAATCTATCGAGAATAATATAAAATTACAATAAAAATATGTAATTTGTATATGAGATTTTTTTTAACTTCAGAATGAAGTGTGACATATTTTAAAAATTATTTTTTCATAGGAAATGAGGCGGCACAAAAGTTTCAGAAAATGTTGATAATGACTATAGCTACTTATTTTGAGTACGTATATGTATATTGGAATGTTCAAATTGGAATTATTGAAGATATAAAATTTCGAGAAAAAATTTTTTCTTCAACATTATCTTAGAATGATCACCTAATCGAAATGAGACCAAAAAACGCTGTTTCGGAATTTCCGGTTTTTGGTATCTCTGTTATTTATGATTTTTTCGAACAATTTTTTTGACCACCGGATAGACAAAACAGTTTCTAACATTTCGTAGAGAGCCATATCATATGTAGCTTCATTCTCCAAGTAGGTATATTCATCAAAAGTAATGAAATATAAAAAATTCGAAGTTATTATTATCATTCTCAAAAAGTAGGTCAAAAATGCTTAAAAAAACCCCTAACGGCAAGTCGCTACGACGCCGTCGATGGAAATTGAAAAAAAAAGCGAGGAGATGGGGGATGAGTAGGGTTGACTGACGGCGAGATTTGAGAGTGGTGGAATTCTCTATGAGTGGGCGAGGCCTGCGCGAGTGGATGTGGAATGAGTGGGGTTGGGGGTGGGGCTTAATAGTGACGGAATCGTTAGGTGGGCGGAGCCTGCGAGTTAGTGGGGAGGGAGTGGGGTGAAAAGTGCGTGGGGTGTGAGTGTTCAAAACAAGAGGTGCACACACTGACTCCTCATTCTGTTCGCAGACCTCGTCTACTACCAGAACACCTCTAGACACCATTTGTGCATCAGTTTTCATTCCTCTTCAGCGTCGTCGAATCAGTTGAGTTAGTATTATACTATGATCGAATGAAATCTATTTTATTCCATATGTTTTGTGAATCTACAAGATATAAATGTTTTGTTTCAGATATGTCCAACGTCGAAAACAACCTGAACGCCGCATTCGTAGGAGAGGCCGCGATGTTTGGAGAAGGCTCCACGCAACCACTTCCTATCTTAGGTCAGTATGTTTTTTCTCAATCATCACCATGATACAGGGTATACCAACTCCATTTTCTCGCTCTTCCAGACCTCGATGATGACATCATCCTCATCAATACCCCTGATGATCCCGAGGAGAGGAATATCGACGGTATTCCTATCGACCCAGAGGAACAGACGCAGAGCCAGAGGAAGTGGCTCAGTCAGGAGATTAGAAGCCATTTAGAAAAAGACGAAGCCTGGGAAAACTATGTACCATCAGATGCTGATGGTGGGGTGGCGTCGGTCCAGGACTCATCATCTGGTGTTGAAGGTCCCGGTAGCGATGGTGTATTCGTGAGACCTGCGGCTAGATATTCCAAAGGTTCCAAGTAAACACCTAAGCATTCGAAGCCGTCAACACCGGAGAGAGTTTCTATCAAGAAGAGGGGTCGGGGTGACGATAGCGACGATAGCGGTGATGATTTCCGAACTCACCAACCCGGTAAGAGGGAACCAACAGCACCACCATCGACGCAGTCGTCATCGAGTACCTCCTCCTCGACACCGTCACCCCAGATTTCCAAGGGGAAGAAGATGAAGAAGAAGGTGGAAGTTGGATCTTCATCAACCATCCTTGGAATGTTCCTGGGTAGCCGCGATAAACCGAACCCGTACCGAGGTGGCAAGGTTTCGACGTGGTACACGGCTCACAAGAAAGCTGTTTCCTCAACAAGCGGTACGCAGCAGCAGCAACAGCGATGTCCAACCGTCAATTTGATTAGTGTGGAGGTGGTACGTCCAGCCGATCCACCCGAGAGTGTGGATGAACCACTTCCTTCACAGGAATCAGATGTCGTGGGAGACAACATTGTTGCTGCCGCTGCAGATATGGCCGATCAAGATGTTGATATCCACATACGCATTCCATCGCCACCAAAAGAGCTCATCGACCACGTCAGGAAATATGATGCCGATTTGAAGCGATGGAATGCGAATGTAGATAGTCGGATTGCTGTGAGTAAGAGTAGGTTGCGATCTTTCTCGCAGCAAAGAGAAGCTCTACTTTCGCGGCTTGCTGAAATAGATCGACAGATAGAGTCTGAAGAAAAGTTTCAGCAGGATTGTGAAAGGGGTAGAACTCGTTTCCAACATTTATATCGGCTCAATTCGGAGTATTTGGCCGATAGCGTAGTTATATGTAAATATGTTTATATTAGGTTAGTTGTATATAGTTGAAGATATTAAAGTTCTTTGAATGATTGTTTTGTTTATATTTGTATATATTTATGTTTATATTTGCTGTAAATATTGTAGATATTAGGAATTCTTAATGAATGTATACATGATTTTTTTTATATTTCTTGTAATATATTCACTATTATGGACTATGGTGATTTCAATTTTTTACCCCCACCACTTTTCCCTCCACCATTCTACCATACTACTTATTTCAACACCACGCCCACAGCTTCAACCACCCACCATCTCTCCTCCTCCTTCCGTCACAAATAAATTCAACCGCTTCTCTAGAATTATTCAGTTGAATCTCAATATCAATTATGAACACTACAAAAGTAATTCGTGCAGCAGCAGACTCCACCACTACCAGCCAAGGCGACGAGATGTCGTTTAGCCGCGGGTTGGAGTCGTCAACGGACGGGCCATGCGACTCCACGACGGCGTCGGTCGATGAAGCGAGAGCATCACCATCCCTCATTGACATCATCCAGCAGATGAGGAGACGCAACGAGGAAATGGAGGTGGTGAATCAGGAGGTGGAAATGGAGGCAGCGAATGGAGTAGTTGGCGATGATGGCGACCAAGCGGCTGAAGCGGAGGAGGAGGATGTCGAAAGACATCAGCAACACAGGAGAGCTGATCGTCGTAGGCGTCGTCTTCGACGCCATCAGCGTCGAAACCAATTTTATGGTATCGACGCATTCCAACGTGAACAGATAAAGTTCGACAGCGAGGACGAGCGGGAGCCTCATCGTTTCATGAGAGATGAAATTATATTTTGATTTATTTTTTTTACCTATTTACTTTTATTTTTATATTTTTATTTTTATCATTTTTAATTATAATAATATTCATGAAATTTCGCGGTTTTTTATCTAAGGAAACTTATAATTATGAACAAAATTTCATCGATAGATTGACTGATGAAATATATAATAAATAAAATTCATGAAATTTTTCTGATGCGATTTTCTTCGTTCAAGAAACTTATGATTAAGAACACAATTCTATATCATTTTGATGATGTTGTTATGGAAAGGAAGTCATTCTAATATCGATAGATTGACTGTTCAATTATAATAAATGAAGTTCATGAAATTTTTCTGATGTGATTTTTTTATTTCAAGAAACATATAATTAGGGGAGCTTCATCGTTTTATGCGCGAAGAAATTATATTTTAATTTATTTTTCACTGCCATTTCTACATATATATTCTATATAATACTTATGATGAATAAAATTAATGAAATTTCTCTGATGTGATTTTTATTACGAAAAACTTATAAATATCTGGTTAGGTCAACTCATGCGCATTCGTGTGCAAAGTTTACTACAGCTCGAAATACATCTGGCTAGACTATATCGTCAACTCATTTTTGAATTTCCAACACCTTTTTCACATTTTCCAAACTTTTATTGCTTTTTTTGGCCCTTTTTTTTGCTACAATTTTCCACTCGGCATGAAAATATATCGATATCAGAGGCAACTTCATCATTATAATTATAACATAATCGATTCATAACTAATATTAGAGTATAACTATAACTACCTTAAACAAAAAATATAAACATATTGAAAGTCATTCCGCATTCTCATCGCTGCTGCTGCTGCTATTTTCCTCGATGATGTGATCCAGTGCAGGTGAAGCTTCAACATTCCCCAGTGCCCGTCTCTCATGACGCACACACCAACATGTAGAAATATGGTGGTCCACGGTACTATAGAAGTGGCCGACATTCCCGCAGAAATACGACCCCATATTGCATTTGACGCATACCCCTTTCCAACAATCATTCCTATATGTGTCGCATCTGATACAGAGTTGAAATCGCAGGCGTACCTCCACGCTGCATGCTCTACACACATCCCTGCAGATTCCCATGTTGTTATTTTTGAGTAGCTTCGAACAAGTCTTGCATCGCGGTCTTGCATCGCCATCAAGGTGGTAGCTCCTTCTGGGAGGATCCGGTGATGTTTGCCGATTATGCTCCGAACATCTTTTGCAAACTCCCGTACTAGGGTTTATAGCATTAGGGTTGAAAAATATCTCGCAATGATGGCAAATTACAAAATAACTCAATCTCGATGGTCCTACTGCCGCCACTGGTTTAGAATCCCATGATTTTGGATATACCATAATGTCATATGATTTATTTCAGTAGAACTGTTCGAGGACTATGGAACACTATGTTGAAAATAGAATCATCCGCAGCTTTTCAATACTCGAATCTACCCCTCCGCTCTAGTCGGACTTGGAGTGGCACACGTCGATTGGTCGTGATGTTGGGTGGTGAACGCCTTTCTCCCCCTTTTCGAACGTCTGCACCTATCCCACCTAATCAACTCTTATTGGAGGGGGGATTGGGTGTATCAACACATCATTGGAAGAAGCGTCAACCACCCACTCCAGTGATTGAAAGTCCAGTCTCCCTCCCTCTCCTGATGGAATCAACAAAAAGCGTGGTATTTGGCTGTGGAAAATAATCTGATTCTACTATTCAGAGCTCTATCATTATAATAATAGCTGCTGTCAGCGAAATTGTTAAGATGTTGTCGAAGCTGTCCCTCATTGATGAGAATCGTTTGATTGCTGCTGCTGCTGCTGATGCTAATGTAAGTATTCATTCATATACTTTACAAATGGAATGATTTCTCGCCTCTAACGTCCTTCATTTCGTTCACATTTTTCTTAGGATCATGGAAACGCAAATATTGGATTGAATGCTGCTGCTGCTGGCGGTGGTGGTGGTGGTGGTGATGAGGGGTTTGATGAAGAATGTGGTGTTGGCGAATTGTGGATTCGGCTGCATTCTAAGATGGTGGATGTGGCCGAAATTCGAGACCGTCATCTGGAGATGACGTTTTGCGTTAGCGTTACCATGGTGACGTTGGATACCACAGAAGGTTGGAGGCACCTATGTTATAAACGTTTCTTTCTCTATTCACTCCGACCACTCATCAGCGGCAAGTATCTGCACACCTTATCGCACACAAGGGCAACTTTTTCAGAAATAGATAGGATGTACTCGTGTGCAGCATGTTCGATCCCCCTTCTCCAAATCCATTTGATGGATATGTGCACGACGTGCACCAACCTTCAGGAGAAAAACCATAGATTTTGAGTAAAATAGATGTGGTTTTATCATTGTGGATACCTACAAATATATATAAATATATTTATTATTGAAATGGAGTTCATTTCTATACATTCATGAATTGATTTTATTTTATGTTAAAATAAAATTTCAATGCATGCCCACCATTTATATTGGGGGATAGTGGAAAAAAATACAAATTTATTGCGTAATGGATATTTATTCAGAATTTGAAATTTTCACACTTCAAATAATTGCAGATTTGTCAATCCAAGAGTTGTGTTGATTTGAGAATCCAAGCCATTTAACTCTCTCTCTACCAAGTATGCGTCTAGATTGGCGGTCTCCAATAACTCCAATTCATAAAATGATCCCTCGATCGACCTCCCTTCCACATCTACAAGTTTGTAATTTCTGGGATTGGTAGCATTCACTTTGGATATCTTGAAGAGTTCAGTAGAGAAATTGGCGGTATAGCCCTTCTCGAATACACCCTTATACTTGCTAATGCGCACCACATCGCCAACGCGAAATTTTGCCTTTGACACGATTTTTTGGTGGCTATAGGAGTGCAGTATTGTAGTAGCTGCTACGTCGGAGGGTTTCATACCGATTGTTCTATGTACTCTATTATTATACATATTGGTTTAGTGTTGTAATTTATCGTACCACTTGTATTCACCTCTTGCAGAGAATTCCTTATAAATCCAATTTTTTAGAGTTCTTATCACCCTCTCCACGATTGCAGCCTTCATCGTACTATACGTAGAATAATGATTGATTTCATATTTAGCTATCAATGCGGTGAAGTGACTGTTATAGAATTCCTTTTCAAGATCACTCTGTACATTTTTCGGTGAATAGTCAGCTTTTTTCAATACCCTTTCCATGGCCTGTGTTACTTCCAGACCGGTTTTATTTCTTATCGCTTCGGTCCAGATGTATTTAGAATAGCAATCAATGACAAATAATATGTATCGATAGCCACTATTCTATTTGTAATAGGTTTGCATCTCAGCCAAATCAATTTGCCACAAGTCTGCGAAACCTTTTATTATAGTTCTCCTTCTCGCAAAGTTGCGCCTTGCAGGCTTATGTAATTCATTAACAATTTGCCTTTTGGTCGCGCTTATTTACATTTTTGTACTATTTTCCAACCTCCTTGCAATCTCTTTGGTTAACATTGATATACTAATGGTCTAGCTGATATGATTTCAATGTTATAGTTTGTGGTAATATGTGATATCAATACACAATACCTTCTTCACGTAATTCCTCAATGATTGAGACTATTTCATTATCGTGCCCAGTATGACCGGCCATTTTTGACCCATATAATAGTCGAAGGCGGTCCACTAATCCTGCAGTCTCATTCCAATATACGTACTCTTTCAGATGATTAGTAACAATCTTTTTAATCGGTTCTGATTGCTTCATTCCCCCACCACCACCTTTAACTTTACGCTGCTGACTCCTCATGTTGGGTGTACCAATTATTGGTTTGATTATTTGTAGATATTTCTTTGATTTCGTACTAGCATTCAAGCCTTCACGTATATCGTAATCCTTATACGGCGCCCTTGTAGTTTGTAGTAAATCAACATATAACTGCATGTCTTGATCATCGATAGATCTCGGTACATGTTTCATGAATACGAGATTATACAATTCATTCGTAGCTGGGAACGTCACACTCTTCTTATTATTACTACGCCATAATTCAATTTTCCCGGGTGGGAAACGAATTTTTATGTTACCCATCATCGTGCCTCCCGTAGTAGGATCAATGCGAACGCCATATGTGGTATCATAATTGGGGTCTTTGGATTTCAAATTTTTAAAATGCTCTTTCAGTTGTTCATCTAATCCACTTATGATTTTTCTGTCAGTAGGTGTTTCATCGAATGATATGTGTGAAGCTGATGATGGTGGTGGGGTATCCACCATAGTCACATAATTAGATTCTCCTGCCCCTCCTCCTTCTTCATATGATGGAATTTCAGTGAAAGAACTATGTGGTTTTATTGTGCTTTCAGGTGTTTCCATAGCATCCGATTCATTATTATCATTATTTCCCGACATTGGTGTTGAATGGAGTGTAGGTTTCATCATCATTATTGGTGTACGTTTTTTGCTGATACTCTTCATTGTCGTTGCTGGAATGTGGTTACTCACAGAGGTTGTTGCTGCCGCTTTTGGGATGGCGTTCAACGGTTTCATCAATGGTTCATAAGTAAATGAGCTGTACCAGTTTCCGACCAATTTGACCACTTTTCCCATGTTAATCTCCATAAGAAAATCCAAGCTCAAAAATAGCAAAAACGGTCCCCGTCAAGGTCATCCGGCTCCGCCGCTATCAGCAGGCTGCTGATAAGAATAGCGATAACATAACAACAATAACAAAATGGAATATACAGGGTGGATTGCTGAAAGAATATATACAGTGTGTCTCATTAATAATATATCACATTTTTAGTAGATTACAGCCAACGTATGACAGATATCATATATGATAGATGACATTTGACCTTCCGGTGCTGAAACTAAACGCTCAGTTTACGTTTGACGAATACCACGTGACGCGCTCGGCAAAAGCAGAGACCATCAAAATGGCTACCGGTTCAAAATGGCGCTGAAATGATGATACGTATGATGTTTGACAGATGACGTATATCACGTGACCTTCCAGTGCTTGTCGGCAGAAACACTCATAGTCGAGACAACCTACGAATTTTAATCAAAATGGCTATTGAAACACCTATGGCGATAATGAGAAAATAGAAACTCGCTGCAAAAACTATTTACTATAGGCATACCTAGCATATATTAGACAAAAATGTCGAACAACTCTTGAACAAAACATGGAAAAAGACTTCGAGGGCTTTTCGATGTTCAACTCGCGAATAATATACAATGTCCTAAGATTCTTGTCAAAATCAAATCAAGATATGCGAATAACCTACACTTTCACTCATAATGCTGAATATTTGACATACGATGATTAGATGCAAGCCCAGACAGCTCATCCTTTCATCAAACAACAGTCAAAACTCGTAAGGGTTAGGGACGCTAGGGGTTATGGGCGGGTGGTTTAGGGGTATACCAATACAGCTATAATCACCTTTCGTGCCATACAATAGAGCATAAAACGCGATTGTTGAGTCAGAATCGGCGGGGATTCATGCAAAAATCAATAAAAATCTTGTAGGAAAGTTTACATCAAAATTCAGAAATATTTCTCATTAATTTTTCCCTAGATTCTACGAAAGTTTCAATTTGCGGGCCATCAGAGCCTATGTTAAGCAGATTAGATTTTCCCTAGATCTAGGTACTTTTTCGAATGTGAATAACAAAATGCATCAATAACAGGGTCGATATACAGGGTGTTTGAGTTGAATAGGAATTGAAATATACAAGGTTAGACCACCACACTTTAGGCGGTAATGGATTTAGAAGTCTTCAGATCACACCTATAGAAGTATTTAGAGATATTCGGAGGTCTTCAGATCACGCCTTCAGAGGTATTCAGATGTCTTCAGAGGTATTCAAGAGTATTCAGATGTATTCAAGAGTCTTCAGTTGTATATCAGACACCATAGCGTTCACATCATGGAGTCTAAACCACATTCATCAGTGCAAGCATTAGATAAATATCACTGTGCAGATTATGATAATGCTTATGGGCCGAAATATGTTGACGGCAGATGGACACTTGGACATAAGAATCTACGCTTTGAGGGCCAACACATAGTCGTAGATAATGTCGATTTTGAAAGTACTCTAGGTCTTTTGGAATTATCATCCTCCAAGAACCCTCGAAATTACACGCCTCTGGATCACCAGATGTATAAACAGATGCTAGAAATCAGCTCTATTCATAGAGATCGAGTAGGCCGTTTAAGAGGACAAGCCGATAAGGAGAAATTCGATAAAATTATCAGACCCCTCTTCAAAAATAAGACCAAGCCTAAACGTCCAAAGTCGAGCGTGGAGCCTGAAGCCGGCACGCAACGTAGTAGGAATGAAGAGTACAATATTTTAGATGAATGGGCAGATCCGAATATATTGGTGGATAGACTGAGATATTTAATGAAATCAGATAAGAACAACAACGAGATCGCCTTTATTCTTACTGAACTCGAAAATGTTGGTATAATATCTAAAAATAAATGATGTCAAAATTATCCGTTTTTTATTCAACACCTGGTAGGCGATGACTCACAATGACTACTCAACTTGGCATACAAAAATATATATTTAAAAACCCTGTATAATGACTGGTAGGTAGTGTGATGAAATCATAAACTTTTTTTTATTTATTACGGAATATATCGAACAACTCTTAACCAGAACTCGAAATATAAGAGGGCACTAGAGGCTTAGGGCGTTAGGCATTAGAGATTATACAGAAAAAATTAACATGGCAGCTGTCAGACAAAGAAAATATATAGCTGTCAAATACTCTATAAGGAAGATCCTTCATCTATATGCAAAGTCCGAAAATTCTCTAGATATCATCATACTCAGAGGTAGCAATGAAAATGATATCGTAGGTATCTGGAAAGCTCCAAATATACTATACTGATAATGCTAAACATTCTGCATCAAACAACGAAAAAAGAACACCCTTCCACCGTCCACCTTGGAATATATCGAACAACTATTTACACCTAAAACTCATATAACAGCTCAGTGTTTTACCATAGGAGGTATTCTGGTTGGTTCATGGAATATGTCGAACAACTCTCTACCAAAACTGGTAATCTGGGAGTCAGAGGAACTAGGGGATAGCGTTTAGTGCGATGGGATGTAATCCGCAGGAAGCGAAATAGGTATCATGTTTCGGGTGATCTAATATCAGTAAACTCGGCAAGAGTACTGTTGATCTTGTATGGGTAAGTATCATGCATCTGAATGAGATTGATAACCTGTTTGTTAATGAAGACGATTATTTGTCTGACCATTTCCCTGTTAATCTGCTTCTTATTCAAACCAAGTGCGATTTTAGCACCAAGAATCCGAATAGTCACGAAATTTCTAGATGCTCCCCTCTTAATAGCTTTCTCTTCTGGGATGAAAATTTTTAATTTTAATTTTTAATTCCAGACGTAGAACTATCGTACGATAATTTTTGTAAGGCAATCTACGAATGTTCTGACGAGATTGGACTTGTGAAAACCCTTGATAATGGAACAAAATGTTTCAAGAATAATAAGCTTCGGTTTGATTCTGAATGCTTACAGGCGAAGAAAAGTCGAAATAAAGCATTAAGGGAATTTAAAAGAAATAATTTTTCTGATACCAATAAGTCTCAATATATTGAAACAACAAAAAAGTACAAAAATATTCTGAAAGCGAAAAAGCTATGATATGAAGCTGGTATTATCTCTAAATTATCAGGAGTACATAACCCTAAAGAGTTCTGGCTCACTCTCAACCAATTTCGTGGTAAAAGACTGAGTAAATGTTTGCCAACTCAGGTTTGGGAGGAGTACTATACAAATATTTTTCCAGCTAGACAGGAAATAATTAATATCTTCACTGACGTCCGCCACCCTTTTCTCGACTCACCGGTTACTACCGAAGAAATTTATTCTGTCCTCAGTAGATGCAAAAACAAAAAATCACCTGGCACTGACAATATACCTTACGAATTCATCATCAATTTACCTAATAACTGGATAATCTACCCAACCTCACTTTATAATAAAATATTTGAATCGGCTGTAATACCCTCTGAATGGTCCAACATTTTGGTATCAATGATACATAAGAGGGGTCCTGCAGAGGATCCCTCAAACTATCGTGGTATTGCTCTCGTAAACTGTTTGGTGAAAGTTTTCACGCATATTATTCTCGACCGATTGTCTAGCTGGGCTGAAGAAAATAAAATTCTCCCAGAATGTCAATCGGCTTTTCGAGCAGGACGTGGATGTATCGATAATGTTTATACCCTTACCTCTGCCATACATTTTTATATCAGACACAGGAGGCGCAAGATATTCGCTATATTTGTTGATTTTAAACGAGCATTCGATTCAGTAAGGCATGCGTTACTATGGAAAAAATTGTTCGACCTGGGGGTTTCTTCGGGAATCATCCGCATAATAAGTAATTTGTATACTGACGCAACTATAAGAATAGAGGTTGAGAATGGCCTAACTAAAGCATTTGATGTTACGAGGGGTGTTTTACAGGGGGAATCACTGAGTCCACTATTATTTTCTTTATTTATAGCTGACATCGAGAAATTGTTTCACTCTAACGGAGCTCAGGGAGTAAACATTGATAGTTCAAATGATGTACTCACCTTACTTTATGCTGACGACATTGTTATTCTCGCCCACTCTGAGATAGACGTCGCAAAGAAACTCAGAATTTTGGAAATGTATACATCATTACTTGACCTCTCTGTCAACACTGCGAAAACTAAAATAATGTCCTTTTCAAGGGGAGGTTTCAAACCAAGCGCGTGTGGATTCTACTTCAACAATGAACCCGTTTCGGTAGTGAATAAATATGTTTATCTTGGTGTGACATTCACCTCTTCTTGCTTATTTCGCGAGATTGCCACAGTAGCTGCGGATAAAGCAAAACAAGCCGTAGGTGCAATCATCCCAATCATGTGTAAAGCCAAAATTGATACGTGGTTTCCCCGCGTAAAATTATTTGAATCTCTCGCACTGAGTACTTTATCGAACTGCTTGCCTGTTTGGGGATTGAGATACTTAGACATATTAGAAAGGGTCCAAGTGATGTTTTTCAAAAAAATACTGCTTGTTCATACCAATTCTCCAGATTATGTGATCCGATTGGAAACTGGCAGAGAGAAATATGCCAATAATGTATTTAAAGTGTCATTGAACTGGTTACAAAAAGTCCTCAGTATGGATGATGACCGATTACCAAAAATTTCTTTGAGACAGCAAATAAAGTCGCTGGCTACTATTGATGGAAAGTTCAACTGGGCCAGACAATTGAAGAAGTGTTTTATTTTTGCTGAAGCTGAGGACTTGTGGGATGAAGCTGTACTTCATGGCAGAATAGGAAAAAATACTATTTTAGCAAAATATTACGATAAACTTTTCGAAGCCGATATATCATTGCTTCAAAGAAGCACCTTTTTGCCACTTTGCAACAACTCTAGCCTTTCCAAGGAGCCCAAATATTACTTGCTTTATCAACTTCCGATACAGGTAACTCGTACTATAGCTCAGTTGCGTTTGAGCAATACTTTCAAGATAAAATTGACTTTAAACGGCATGTCTCACTTGATTGACCCCAATCAGATATGCTCAGTTTGCAATCACCATGATAATGAAACCGTTCGTCACATTTTGTTTGAATGCCCAATTTATGCAAGTATGAAGCCTCACTGTGAACCTCTTTGGTCTTGGGACTCCCTCCGCTCGTCCTTGGACAGTCTGTCAAGAGAAGATTCGAAAATCATAGCTAGCTTTATATGGAATATTCTGAAACTCAGGTCGTTTATTTTGAATAAATAGGTAGGAATAGGAACGGTTCAACTCTTTCCTATTTAATCTCTTTTTTATTTTTCTCTATTTTATTATTTGTATTGTTTTTTTTTTCTCTAAGATTAATAGTCATAAATTTGATTTAGTCTATATCTGACCCTTGCTGTAAAACTATGTTTTGAGAAGCAATAAAGATATTATTATTATTATTATATTATTAATATGAAAGCATACCCGATCAGACCTAAAAAAATTCTGTCACATAGAAATCTCATATATTGTAGGCCAATTCTCATCAAATTCCGAAAATATTCCTCAGTCTTCAGTCACGTGACCTGATAGATCATGAAACGTTTACTTGGTCATAACTGCAAAAATATATGTTTCAACTATACGAGGTGTTTTTGAAATAATCAGGTATGTTGAGTCATTTAGTGTTTATATAGGGACCGACCCTGTCCAAGGTTTTTAAAATTATGTTTTTACTTCCCCACCACCACTTGGGTGGCAGGTAGAAAGAACGTTCTCGAGGGTTGTTTCCTCGATAACAAGACAATATATAGATTTTAGCGTTCGAGTGAGTTCGTCGCATTGTTACTTGTTCCTAAGTTAATATATAGGAATGAAAGAATAAAGTTGAGATTTAAAAAGTATATACAGTCCACATTCATTAAATAATATCACCCCATTAGTGAACATTTGGTCCAGCGAGCCGAATTATTGAGCTCAGTTTTTGTGCAACAATATGCAGAATTGAAAGAAATTGAATCTTTTCGCCGGTCACTGAAAAGTAAAAGCTGGCTCAGTGCATGCAGTTCAATCAGTGAGGAGAACATTCGAAGTAGATTTCCTGATTTCCTGTGAGTTATCCATTTTTAATATAATTACCTTTTTATCCTGAATTTAGGAGAATTTGATTTGTGTCTTCAATATGGCAGATAATCTCCGAGTTAAACGTGGGAAAATAAAGGCAAAACTTACACGTTTTCAGACGTATATAGAGAGTTTAGATCTTCAAAATTTAGATGATCATGCAATTGCTCAGTTAACTGTACGTCATGATAAATTTGTATCGATTTGGGATGAATTTGATGAAGTTCAATCAGAATTAGAACTTTCAGAACCTTCTGAAAATGACGCGTTAGAGCGTGAATCTTTTGAAAATAATTATTTCAAGCTTGCCGCAATATGTAAAACAGCGTCAAATGTACCAAAACATTCGGGCTCTGATGCAGGTTCTGTTCATACTGCCACTAGTTCAAGACATTCCATGAATGTTGGAGTAAATTCGAGGGTTAAATTACCTATAATCAAATTACCGACTTTTGATGGTAAATACCACAATTGGTTAGAATTCAAGGATGCTTTTAAGGCATTGGTAGACAGTGATGATTCATTGTCAGACATCCAGAAGTTTTATTATTTACGCTCCTCGTTGGAAATAGTTATTTATTATACAAGGGAAAAAAGTAGTAGATTTTAGCTCCAGGTTGTGTTGTCTCCCGACGCGTAGCGGAGGGAGACAAAAAACCGTGAGCTAAAATCTAATATTTTTCCCGTGTATAATACACTATTTTTTTCTGTGACAGAAGGAAGGACGAATCAATATTGAGAAGATATTACATTATTTCGAAATCTGAAAATTATCGACGTGAAATTTCAAGTTTTTAACAGTAGGGACACCTGCGTTTTATAGACATCTTCATCATTCTTTTGACGTAATCAAATATCTGATGTCACTTCTGTCAGTTCAATTCTGTGATTTGATTTCAAAAAATTGCGAATTCAGTAGTTGTTTAGTAATATACGAAACCGCGAAGTCGAATGGAAGATAAAAGGACTTGCAGTTCTTTCTCGGAGACGGTATTATTGACTTATTTTTCGGAACTATAGCACAACAAAAGCCATTAACAGAGTATATATATGTGATATATATCCGGGAAAGAAATACTCACTTTTTTCCCACGGGAAAAAAGTAATTTATTAAAAGTGACATTTTATAACCTGCCAACAGAGATGAAATGCCAAACTTTTTTCCCGTCACAGAAAAAAAGACGTTATTCAAGTGATTAAATCAATCGATGTCACTGCTGCAAATTATAAGGATGCGTGGCAGTTATTAAAAGATAGATATGAAAATAAAAGCTTGATGGTTCATAACTATATCAAAGCTATATTCGATCATCAGGCTATTGCACGAGAATCTCATACAGATTTGAGAAATCTTTACGAATCAGTAACAAAACATTTACGTTCTTTAAATAATTTGGGAGAAAAAACTGATTCTTGGGACCGTCTAATTATTTATATTATGTCAGTAAAATTCGATCATTTCACTAGGCGGGACTGGGAATCCTATAAATACGAAGATGAATTGCCTAATATGACAGATATGAATAAATTCCTAAAGAGTAAATGTGAAGTACTTGAGAAACTAGAAATAGCAAGAAATGAAAGACATAATCCAAATCAGCGGTTTTCTAAGAAAACCACTTCCAGTAGCTTTGTATCTAGTAATTCAAATAATAAGTCAAATTTGAACTGTTATTTCTGCAAAGAAGCACATGCCATTTATCAATGTAAAAAGTTTCTTGATTTGCCTGTAGAACAAAGAATTACGGAAATTAAAAATAGAAAACTTTGTCTTAACTGCCTGAAAGCGACCCATTCTTCTTGGAATTGTAGGACACAAAAATGTTTTAAATGTAATAAGCCGCACAATACAATATTGCACATAAATTATTCCAAAACTGGGCTGGTGGCCGTGAGCGTAGAGTCGCTGGCTGTTGCCCAGGCGGTCCGGGTTCGATCCCCGGCGCGAGCACTGAATTAATTTTCGGTAGTTTCGTTGGGCGGGAGGAGATAGGTGGCCAACCCAACATTCTTGGTACCTAGATATCAATCCTTTGGACTGTCCACGGTTACCAGCCGAGTAGTGCTTCGGATGACACTTAAAAAGCTAAGGTCCCCGTCTTCTTAACTCACACAAGTCTCTGACTTTCGAGGGTTGCTTTGCAACTAAGCTGGCGGTTAAAAACACTTTTAAACACTTTTTTTTTTTTAAAGAAGGCGAAAATGAGATAAGGTCCACTATAGAGGCGCCATCAGGGATTCAACCAGCTGAGGGTAGTGAAATAATTCCTCAAACTATTTCGAATACGCACTGCTTTCTTGATGAAAAAAGGTTCAATAACGAGGGAGATTGTAGCAGGTCAGATTGTAAAGTAACCGTACCAGTAGCGGCACAGGTATTATTATCGACAGCCATCATCAAAATCAAATGTGGAGATGAATTTGTTGAATGTAAGGCCCTCTCAGACAGTGGTTCTCAGAGTCATTTTATTTCTGAAAGACTTTGTAATAAATTGAAGTTGAAAAGGGTAAAGATAAATCATGTTGTTAATGGCGTTGGGAAAACATTCGAGAGAATCAATAATCAAGTTGATATTTCTATAATGTCATGTAATGATGATTTTGAAATGAATATTATTTGTCTAGTCCTACCAAAAATTATTGACAATTTGCCAAAAATCACATTCAACAATCTGGCTCTCAATATTCCAAAATCATTTAGATTAGCAGACCCTACATTTAACATCTCCAGTGAGATTGACATTTTATTAGGTTCACATGTATTCTGGTCGGTCATATGCTCAGGTCAACAAAAATTAGGGGACAACAAACCAATATTACAGAATTCACGGTTAGGTTGGATTGTAGCCGGAAATTTATATTTAAATCTTCCGGGCAATAATAAATCGATAAGTCTTCCCACCACAAATATTAATGATGATATCAATGAACAAATTTCGAAATTTTGGATAATTGAAGAAAGTAATAAGAAATGTACGAATAATTTATCTGAATCAGAGCAATTTTGCGAATCATATTTTTCCAAAACTAGCAAGAGGGACGCCACTGGAAGATTTATAGTTAGTATACCATTCAAGGATACATTATCAGATTTGGGAAATTCACGTGCAATGGCATTGAAAAGATTTTATTCAATAGAGAGAAAATTAGCCAAGAATTCTGAGTTGAAGAGAGATTACGTCGAATTTATGCAGGAATATGAATCACTGAAACATATGTCCGAGGTTACCGATGATAATATTGATTCGAAAGGGTATTTTCTGCCACACCATGCAGTCATAAAAAATTCTAGTATTACTACTAAATGTCGAGTAGTTTTCGATGCATCGGCAAAAACTGATAATGGTATCTCGCTAAATGACGTCCAATTTAGTGGGCCAGCCTTGCAAAATGATATATTTTCTATTTTAATTAGATTTAGAAAATATAAATATGTAATTACTGCAGACATTTCTAAGATGTTCAGACAAATTTTAGTAGAAAAAGAACAACGAAAGTTTCAAAAAATATTTTGGAGATCAGACTCTGAACAGGAACTGAAAGTATACGAATTAAATACCGTCAGTTACGGTACTGCATCTGCTCCATATTTAGCAGTTAGATGCATAATACAATTAGCTTTAGATAGTGCAAAGGAATATCCAGTAACCAGCAAAATAATTAAAAATGATTTTTATATAGACGACTTGTTAACAGGTGCAAATTCATTGACAGATATCTTAAAAATTCAAAATGAAGTTTCAAAAATATTAGCAAGCGCACAGTTTGAGTTACGTAAATGGCTATGTAACAAAAAGGACATATTAGATAGTTTTCACATCAATGATGAATTAGAAAACAATTTTTTGACAATAGGTGATAACGAAAATAATAAGACTCTGGGTATTTATTGGAATGCCAGTGCAGATGTCATTCAGTATTCGATTCGAGAATTCGAAGAACGTTATACCGTGAGTAAAAGAACAATTTTATCTACTGTTTGTCAAATTTTTGACCCTTTAGGACTGTTGGGTCCAATTGTTATTGTGGCAAAACTTATTATTCAGGATTTGTGGAGGTTAAAAATATCTTGGGATGAACACGTTCCTCAAGATTTCATTAATAAATGGATTAACTTCCAAAATGAATTAGCTGAAATCAATCAAATTCAAATACCGCGTCATTCAGTTCTCTCAGACTACGTAATGATTGAATTACATGGGTTTTCAGACGCATCAGAGCGTGCATACGGAGCAGCTCTGTATATACGGTGTGTAAATTCGATAGGAGAGTACTTTTCTAATTTGCTTTGCGCCAAGTCTCGGGTCGCACCATTAAAGAAAATAAGCTTACCGCGATTAGAATTATGTGGGGCGCTACTGCTCGCAAATTTATCTCAAAAGGTGGTCGACTCTCTAGAAATCAATTTTAATCGTAAATATTACTGGACTGATTCAAAAATAACATTAGACTGGATTCGTGGTGAATCTTCCCGATGGAAAACATTTGTAGCTAACAGAGTTAGTGAAATTCAGTCTCTTACTGAAATTGCGGATTGGAATTTTGTTAAGGGAGTTGCTAACCCGGCCGATTTGATATCACGTGGGGTCAGTCCAAAAAGTCTTCGTGAATCGAAATTATGGTGGCACGGGCCTGATTGGTTTAAAATTGATAGTTCTGAGTGGAATTCGGAAGAAGTTAATTATGACGGAGAAATCCCGGAACAACGATCCATAATTGGCATGGTTATTAATCACGATGATAATGTCCTATCACAATTAATAAACAGAATGTCTTGTTTCAAACGAATTCAACGTACCATGGCATTTGTTTTGAGATTTGTTAAAAACTGCAAAACTTCTTCAAATAAACGACAGGGTGGGGTAATAACACCTACCGAATTAAATTCAGCAGTTCTGGCATTACTCAAAATAGTACAAATGCAATATTTCGAAAGGGATTATGAAAATTTGATTAATAATCGATCACTTCATAAAAGAAGCAGTGTCTTGAGTTTAAACCCTTTCATCCTAAACGGCGTTATGCGTGTAGGAGGTAGAATAGAAAATTCCAAAATTAGTTTTGATAAAAAACATCCCATGATTTTACCGAAAGGCCATAGACTCACAGAATTGATAATAATAAATGAACATAAGAAGCTGATGCATTGCGGGGCACAAGCTTTGCTATATTCTGTCAGAGAGCAATTTTGGCCTATTTCAGGTAGGAACGCTTGCAAGGGGGTAATAAAAAAGTGCGTGGTTTGTTTCAAAGTCAAACCTAAGGACATAACTTATTTGATGGGCAATTTACCTGAGTATCGGGTTAATAATTATTTGCCATTTACCAACGTCGGAGTTGATTATGGTGGACCTTTTCTCATTAAAGATAGGAAAACTAGGGGAGCGAAAATAACGAAAGGTTACATATGTTTATTTGTCTGCATGAGTACTGAGGCCGTGCATTTGGAATTCGTTTCAGAATTGACTACCAATGCCTTTTTGGCTACATTGAATAGATTAATCAGTAGAAGAGGTAAGCCCTCTAATATATTTTCTGACAACGGCTCTAATTTTAAAGGAGCTTCGAATGAACTCTCGAAAATATTCGAGTTTCTGTCATCAGAGTCCAATAAAATAGCGAATGTTTTGGTAAATGACAATATAAAATGGAATTTCATTCCTGCGGGGTCACCGACCTTTGGGGATATTTGGGAAGCAGGGATCAAGAGTACTAAATTTCATCTGAAGAGGGTAATAGGGAATAATGTTCTAACATTTGAGGAGTATGCTACATTGCTGACACAAATTGAAGGAATCCTCAATTCTCGTCCCCTTTGTCCCCTTTCCAATGATCCGAATGATACTACGCCACTCACGCCGGCTCATTTTCTGGTTGGTAAATCATTATCAGCTCTTCCTGAAATCAACATCACCGACGTTCCAGAAAACCGTTTGAATAGATATCAACGGATACAAGCCATGTCTCAGCACTATTGGAAGCGCTGGCAAAAGGAATATTTGTCTGAACTACAGACACGATTGAAATGGAAGCAACGAGCAATCGAGCTACTAAAGGTTGGATCATTGGTGCTGATGAAAAATGAAAAGGCTCCACCGCTACAATGGCAGCTAGGCAGAGTAGCAGCACTTCATACTGGAAAGGATGGTGTTACGCGTGTAGTTGACATTACTACTAAGAGTGGGATGCTTAGCAGAGCAATCACTAAAGTGTGTGTTTTACCAATTGAGACTGACTAAGACTTAATTTCAGCTCAAAAAAAAGTTTGTTTTCTTTTAATCTAGAATGTTTTTTTTTGTTTAATTTATATGTTTGTTTTATGTTCATTTTGTTGAAAGTGATTATTTCAAGGCGGGCGGAATGTTGAGTCATTTAGTGTTTATATAGGGACCGACCCTGTCCAAAGTTTTTAAAATTATGTTTTTACTTCCCCACCACCACTTGGGTGGCAGGTAGAAAGAACGTTCTCGAGGGTTGTTCCTCGATAACAAGACAATATATAGATTTTAGCGTTCGAGTGAGTTCGTCGCATTTTTACTTGTTCCTAAGTTAATATATAGGAATGAAAGAATAAAGTTGAGATTTAAAAAGTATATACAGTCCACATTCATTAAATAATATCACCCCATTAGTGAACAAGGTATATGTATCCAGCACATCGAAATATAATATTCTCATATCAGATATCTTAAAATTCCTCAGATCAACAGGAAATTGCATCCCGAAAATTGAACAAAAACAGGAAAACATCAAAACAATCTAAATAATTGAACTCAGCACAAAAAAATCATGTAGATGGAACGTTATAAGATTGTTACAGAGTGAAACTATATAGTTGTAAAATTAGTCTCGCCTCACCTATATGTCATTCGATAGTATAAACGTCTCGAGGTTCGAAATTTTCACGCTTATCCCAATACAGCCCAGTGTATGAAGAAATGTGGTTATAAAGCATTTACCTTCAGCTTTTTTCACCTTAGCAGGCTTAGATTCGATGAAAATCTGAATAATGAATGAAAATAGTGAGAAGACGATTCAGATAAAACAAAAACCGCCATTCTCATATCCCCGTACATGATTCTTTGAAAGCACACATCACTACCATCACAAATAATTCACACAAACGGCATTTTTGAAAAACAACGCCATTTAATCGACGAGAAATTTCACATAACGTCCACGATATGACTGAACAAATATAGAAAAAGAAACTTGATAGTCAGCGGAAAACCTGATAACAGCTTCCTATCTTCCAATTAAACGTTGATAATGCATGTTTAGCGATAGAAAAAATGTATCGAACAAGATATGAACTACCACGAGGAAAGAAATGTAATATACAGGATGATTAAAAACCTGAATCAGATGAAATATTTGAGAGACCATACTTTACATCATAACAATGCATATAGTTCTCGACTGCGATATCTGAAAACAATATGGCTACCAACGATCTGTGACAGATCCATCAATCAACCATTGAAAATAAATAGAACTCTTAAGGATGAACACGCAAATACATTGATATGCGCAGAGTTTCAATGTTTGCGAGATATCAATAAGGGATGGAGAGCCGTGAATAACCTATATTGTCATGTTATCTTCCATGAAGCTAGTATTGAAACTTCTTAAAAACACTAACAATAGATGCGCGAATAGAATACTCTACTTTCTTTATGACATCGTTACAAATGATGCTAGATAGATGACACTTGACAGATACCACTTAACACATGAGGCGTTTTGCAGATGATGTATAATTGAGAGGAGACTTATCACGCATGCGTCAAAACGTGACGAAAACATCACAAAAACATCACGATTGAAATATTCGAGAAGACTAATGTACACGGCGAAAAATTATTATGTCTCTTGCTATCATTTCCAGACAGTTTAAGTATTCCATCCTATTCAAAATCGTATCTCGGTTATCATTTGAAATATTGCCCAACTTCATCAATATAGAATTACCACAAGGCAACATTCTCTTCAAACCGATATGAAGATTTCCCAGGCTCATTATAAATAACAATCGAATCCAACAGTATATGACACAACGTTCTATCACGAACGTTGCTTCACAGAAACTGGGATTTTCATTCCAGACAACAAACTACTCTACAAAATACAGATACGACCTGTTTTAGAATACTGTTCCTCATATGGTTTCAGCACTCACACATAGAGACAAGCCATACCAGAGAGACAAGTAATGCGCCTGGTGAGCGATGCCACACTCACTAATTCTTAGAAAACATCTGAACATCATAAATGGAAACTTATAAAACGACTAATTTCATCATAGGAAGTGTTTCCAAGATCTCCAAATGCGGAATCTCAGCCAATGGGCGTGTACACCTTAGTAGAACTTTTAAGTCAAACCATGTTTATAATGATCATTTTATACATAAATGATGATTGACGACATAATTCGATCGAAAAATTAACTGGAATGTTTTATTTTTCGACATAAATAATAGTACCTTCTAAAAACGGACTTTCTTATGACGTAGAAACCTCATCTCGCCATAATTAAAAGAAAATACCAAACGCCCGACGGAGACTGAGGAAATTGATATATTAATTCTTTCAACTGTGATCTCGCGCTAATTCACTCTGTCAGAAATCATGTATCATTCATCTCTGTCTGGAATACTCTTGTTTCAGTATTAGGGTTTTGACGTCACATCATCGCCTCGTTTTCAAAGGTCCGAAAAATCGGGGATTTCAATAATTTTTTATAAAACGTAGGGAGCTCACAGCAAGAAACGGTTTGCGGTGGTGAGCTAGTTTGGGTGAGTTCTATCGAATTATGAAATAAAAATTTTTTGTGATATAAGCCCATTTCATTGATATAAAATGATCACAGGGCACAATTTATTTTCACCCGAAATAAAGATACTATATGAAGATCCTGAACAAGAATTGGAATCAATCAGTATACTACGACACTCAGATCCATCACGAAAGTTTCAACGAAAAAACTATGATTTTTATTCCACGCGAAAAGCTACTATACAAGATACAGATATGACATTTTTCAGAGTACTGTTCCTACATATTATGGGGTTCAACATCCATACATACTCTGATGCTCCTAGATTTCATTCAGAGATACAACCCATTCGCCTGATTGATGTTTCTACACTCACTGATTCTCAAACAACATTGTAACATCACCGAAAAGACATCGACCTTCCACTTTTCTACATCTCGGCTATCATTTGAAATATTGCCCAACTTCATCGATATAGAATAATCACAAGGTATCATTCTTTTCAACCGAAATAAAGAAACCCTATGCGGATTATGGATAACTATTGAATTCAAACAGTAAATGACAGATAGTTCCATCACGAACGCTGCTTCACAAAAACTAGGATTTGCAAATACAATGATATACGCAGAGTTTCAATGCTTGCGAGATATCAATAAAGAATGGAGAGCCGTGAATAACCTATAATCTTATATTGCCTCCCATAAAGCTGGTATTGGGCCTTCTTAATGATACTGACAATAGATGCGCGAATAGAATACTCTACTTTATGTACGACATCGTCACAAATTATGCTAGATATATGACGATTGAAATATTGCTTCGATAACATAATATAAGGATGGCACACCATTCTGACCGAATAACATATGAAGAACATAAACCAATTATGAATTATTGAGGTCTCAGACAAAAATACTCGAAATGACCAATGTACACTGCGAAATATTAATATATCTCTTACTATCATTGCCAGACAGTTTAAGTATCCTATCCTATTCAAAATCGTATCTAGGCTATCATTCGAAATATTGCCAAACTTCATCGATATAGAATAATCACAAGGTAGTATTCTTTTCGAACCGAAATGAAGATTCCCAATGCTGATTATAAATAAAAGCTACTCTACGAAATACAGATACAAACTGTTCAAGAATACTGTTCCTCGTATCGGTTCAGCACTCACACATATACGTTGATGCTCCTAGATGCCATCCAGAGAGACTAGCTATGCGCCTGGTGGGTGATGCTTCACTCACCAAGTCTTAAAAACATTGAAACATCGTAAATGAGTTGGAGAGAGTCGGAGAACTTTCCCTATTCTACAGATACTTCCGCTCCATTAACAAAATTGAAACATCACAGAAAAGCTGTTACTCTCCAGATATATGTTGAACAACTATTTACCGAAACTCATAAAACGACTAAGTTTACTAAAGAAAGTAGTTCCATAATTCACCAATGTTCAATACTGCACCTCCTTTTGGTAACCTCGCTAGGCATGAGCGATGCTTCACGAACTCAATAAGCATTTCCTTCAGTGCGCTTCAAGTGATGAAAGAATAATAATCCGACACCATTCATAGTACCATCCATTTGAATATCGTATAACAATCAGGAATTAACTTCATAGACAAAAATATTCCAACAGGCTTTCATGCATTAGGGAAATTCATATAATGTCTTGTCAGGTGAACTTTTCACCAATTTCATTGTAAGGGTCTTTATTCTGGGGCCCTTACTTTGACACTCTGTTCAGGACAGGAGACTACTCTGGTATTTGACAGGGGGGATTCTCGAGCGCCAGATTTTTTATAAAGGTGATTTACTTCACCTGCTCCTCCCAACTTAGTCAGGAAGGAGGCCCACAGTAGCAACAGTGGAGAAAGGTACAGGAGGTATACATACCTCGGTACCCACAGTATAATCCAGGGGTCAATGGTATTGAATCGACCTGGAATCAATAAGTAGCCAAGGGAGTGTAGGCTTTAATTACTGTAGTAAACCTTTACAACTTGTAGGCTTTATTCCGCAAAACATAGACGGGTTTACAAATTAAGGTATGATTGACAAGTACTGTCAGAACAGTCAACAACTATCATATAAAATAAAGTACAGGGTATTGAATTATTATCACATTCTCCCCCACTCAATTTGTATGCGACGATGCATCAAAATGTTGAGGAGATCGACGAAACCGTGTAGATCGACGAAGCTCAGGCTGTTCCGCGGAGGTTGAGGTTTTGTCTTCTTCTGGGGATATATCGGAATCATTATCTTCGTCTTCTAATAATCCAATGTTTCCCCTTGGAGCTAAATGTTTCAGAGACACAGTGGATTCTTTCCCGTTCTCATGACGTATTAAAGCGTATTTAGGATTAACCTCGATAACTTCTACTTCTTCAACAAGAGGGTCATACTTGCTCTGCCGAACATGTTTCTTCAAGAAAACTTTATCAGAAGGTGATAGCCATGAAGGTATAGAAGTTCCATTGGTTGATCTGCGAGGATGATAGAACATTCGTTCATGTGGACTGCAGTTTATTGCAGTGCAAAGTAGAGATCGTATTGAATGTAGTGCATCTGGAAGAACTGTTTCCCACTGAGACGTTTTTAAATTTCTACTTCTTAGTGCCAAGTTCACAGCTTTCCAGATTATACCATTATACCTCTCCACAAGTCCATTACCTTGAGGGATATAAGGAGTCGTTCTACTTGAAGCTATGTCACGTGAATTGAGGAAAATGGCTAGTTCCCGAGAAATAAATGACGATCCTCTGTCAGAATGTATATAGGAAGGCATACCGAATATTGAGAATAACTGATTCAGGCAGTTGATAACTGTAGACGTATTGGTGTCTGGGCATGGAAAAGCAAAGGGAAAACGAGAATATTCATCGATGATGGTGAGTATGTATCGATTGTGTGAAACAGAAGGTATTGGACCTTTGAAATCAATATTCAAACGTTCGAATGGAGAGGTAGCTTTTATAAGGTTATTTTCTGAATTCTTGTGGAACTGAGGTTTGACTTCAGCACAAATAGGACAGGCGGTAGTCATTTCTTTGACGTTTTCCAGTGAATATGGCAAATTTCGGGTACGAACAAAATGATACATCCTGGTGATTCCTGGGTGACATAGTGCTTCATGCAATTCGAATAATTTTCTATCGCTACTCGCACCACAGATTCTTGAGAAGGTATCGGCAACAACATTGTCGATTCCCGGACGATAAATGATATCATAGCTGTAACAGGATAGTTCGAGTCTCCATCTCATTATTTTATCGTTCTTGATTTTCTTCGTGTGTTTCACATCAAACATAAATGAAACGGATTGTTGGTCAGTTATTAGTTTGAAATGCCTTCCCATTAGATAATATCTCCATTTCCTGATAGCTTCAACAATGGCTTGTGCTTCTTCCTCGATAGCTGAATATCTGCGTTCTGAATCGGACAAAGTTCTTGAATAAAATGCAACAGGTCTATTAGCTTGGCTTAGAGTTGCAGCAATAGCGAAATCTGATGCATCTGTCTCAACTACCAAATATTCATCATCAGATAGCGTATACAGAAGAGAGTTGGCAATATCAATATTCAACTTTTCAAAATCTGCGATAGCATCAGATTGCAAAGGGAAGGTTTTAGTGCTGACTAAACTTCGAATCTTTTCAGGAAATCTCGAAATCCACTTAGAATAATGAGAGAACATTCCTAGTACTCGTCGTAGTGATGCAGTATTGTTAGGTGGTGGTAATTCGAGAAGCGGCTTCAATCTTTCAGGATCAGGCTTCAATTTTTTATTTTCAATTGTATATCCAAGCAAATTGATTTTTGTTTTCGAAAACTGACATTTATTCTCGTTCAGTGTTAATCCATACTTATTTACCATTGATAAAAAATCTTGAAGATTTTTATCGTGAGCTACTTGGTTCTCACCACATATAGTTACGTCATCGAGATAAGTGTATACACCGTTCAATTGTTCCTTTTCAATGATACCATCGAGTGTTCTTTGAAAACATGATACGCCATTGGTTACACCAAATGGTATGCGTCTAAATTGATATAAGTGTCCTCCTGCTTCAGTAGATATATATTGAGAGAATCATTACCGGCATCACGGCATCAGGCAACCAATCACAGCGCTCGATATATATTGAGAGAATCATTACCGGCATCACGGCATCAGGCAACCAATCACAGCGCTCGATATATATTGAGAGAATCATTACCGGCATCACGGCATCAGGCAGCCAATCACAGCATTTCATTCAATTAATCATTAAGTACGTGAAAATACGAGAATGAGTTATATAATTCATTTAAGACTAATCACTCTTCAATATTCCGCGGGATATCTGTGCTATCATTTCATCACTATCAATAACAGCCAGGACCGACAAACCCAGTGAGCGCATCCTTTCATTCAAATATGTCGAACAACACTCTACTCTAGGCAATAATTTGCCAAGAACTTCCAAAAGCTAAAAAATCACAATACCTACCTCCTTTCCCTAGCACGATGTTCTTCGAATATTATAGGGATTACTTTTGTACGCCCCAAGAAAAAAATCTTCAATATTGCATCTACCTATTCAACTTTTCATAAGAAAGCAGAAATATTTATTCTTTCCACAAATAACTAACGCGAAGGCTTTTCATGAGACGTTCATGACGTTCATTGAAATAATTATTTTTCAACAGATGGCTTAAAGTGGGTTAATATTTTCAAATAGGATTTAATTCGCAAATTATTCAACAAGTGATGGTGATTCTTATTAGCGAGAGTATAACGAATAGGTAAATTGAAACGAGTTTCGCAAATATGAGACAATTGTGCCATGTGGAATAATCATCTTTAATATACCAGCAGATGGTTAATTAGTCCAATTCAGTTTCAGTTAGGATAGGTCATGTCTTAACTGATGTTCAACATATGTAGGCGAAAAAAATTAATCGCGCTGATATCAAAATGGGGTGAAATAAATTTGCAAGATGCGAGTTTGGTGAATTGGTAGTAATGAATGTTTTATTCATGGTTAATTAGACCCATTTAGTTTCAGTTAAGATAGGTCATGTATTCCTTTTTATCTCATTACAGTTGATTAAATTTTTGAAGCGAAAAATTAATCGTACTGATAGGAAAATTGAAACAATGAATATGTAATTGTACCCATATGGTGCAGTAAATTTGCAAGATGCGAGTTGTTTGGTAAATGTTTTGATCTTGATGGGGGATTAGCCCTGAACAAATAAATAGTACTCGCACAAGCAGTCAAAGTCATTCTAGTACCGTTCAGAGATCGCATACCAAGAAAACTAAAGTTTCAACAAATTTAAAAAAAACTCAGATACTGAAAAAATGAAGACAAAAGTTTTGACCGTACCAATTCAGAGGAAAAAAATTGATATTTTACAGTATCTCAAACGTGACAAAAACTCAGATACGTTTCGAAATATTTCACCACAATTAAACCAGAGTGTCGAATTCGTAAGCGGCTCATTTAGTGATCACAAAGCAATGCCGTTTCGGCCATTAGCAGAATCAACCCCTCGACGTGGAAAAGTGTTAGTGCAGCCAGAATTTGAAGACATCTCAGATGTTTCGTCGGATGACGAAGAAGTTCAAGATGACGGAGGAGATGAAGAAACGGATGCAAATTTCATTAAAAAGGAAGGTGATGACCGTGAAACGAAAAAAGCAGAAAGTGGTAATTCAATAATTGAAGAACGAGATGAAGAAAAGTCTGAAGCGGAAAATGAAACAGATAACGAAGATTCAGAATATACTATACAAGATGGGGATCTCAATACTACCGCGGATTTCCTTGCTGATATACGAAAAGAAAATCAGAGGGATATGGATGAATTAGTGAAAAGAAAACTAGAAATAAGGAAAAAGCTTGAGGAGAAGAAGAAGAAATATCAAAAAAAACTTAGAAAGATTTGTGAAGTTATAAAAGATTTAGATGAAGTTGTAATTGTTCCTACAAAACTCAGAAAAGTAATGTAATTAGTTTGTTGATATTATAAGGGAAATTTTAACTAAAACATGTAATTTGTATTTTTCAAATGTTTTATGATTGATACTTTCTGAATTTGTTGAAACTTTAGTTTTCTTGGTATGCGATCTCTGAACGGTACTAGAATGACTCGTATTTTCACCAAATAAAATTATAATACAAATGACTTTGCATTACTGGAATTATTTTGAATCAAAGTGTTTGAGATTGAAAATCATTACTTAACTAGTAGAATTTGGTAAATGAACGTTTCGAAGAAATAAACTGTGTGATGTATGAACATATTCAAATACTCACTTTTCTATCACTTTCGATAGGTACATCCTTTCAAATCCATCTTGATACAAAGAACTATTACACTTTTTTTCATTCACATAATGAATACAAAACATCACTTTTCTCTCACATTTCGATATACTGAAATAATTCTTTCATGGAAACAATACGAAAAAAACATGATTTCATGTTACGATCGCCGACCGGAAAACTGACTAAATTAACTGACCCAGAGATGCATGGCCAGATGTCTCCAATTTATAGTTAATTATTCATGATCTCTGTAACAAAGTTGGGAGCGGCTTTTTGTTTGGTTCAATTCGAGTGTTTCTATAACAGAGGAAGTGAGTTGTACAATTTTGTAGGCTTGGTTATTTTCAAAAGAGGTGACACCAGCTACTATACAGGGTGTACCTAAATAACACCGGAAAAATTCAAGGGGTGATTCCTCGTGATATTTCAGGAAATAAAGTTCATATAAACATGTGTCTTAAGTGGCTTCGTTTTCTAGATACAGGGTATTGATATTTTCATGAAAAATCTTTTTTCTATTCATTTCTCAATCATCAATTTCAATAAAAAGTTGTGGTTTTGTTAATAGTAATATGGAGCTTCTTCTAATGCAATTGGATTCGAAATAATTTTGCCAGTGGCGTGACACAGGTTAAATTTATCGATATTCATGGTGAATGTCATTGTACGCCACCGGTTTTTGTGAGTTTCATATCTTTATCAGATTGAACTATCGAAATAACAACTTTTTCATTCTCTGTGTGATTTTTGTATCTAGCTTGGTTTTTGAGGAAACAATAAGAATTCGTTGTCACTCCAAATTTAAATGTAGGTGTTTTCGAGACTTCCATTGAGATTACTCAATAATCCCATTTAGAATCATTTTGAAATTTTGGGACTTTTTCTGTCCCCATCTATACTGAATTTTGGCACCATGAAAGCTTATACAGGGGGGTTATAAATAAAAACAATTAATACTTCCAACTTCAACATCCTATATCTCAAAAACGTAGAAAGTTGGGACATATGTTTATATAAACTTTATTTGCTAGAATGTCACAAGGAAACCTATCTCGAATTTTTCCGGTGTTATTTAGGTACACCCTGTATATTGATTATTCAGTAAGACAAACGATAATTGTGATATTTACACCATACAAAATATACTGTATGTTGGAGACTATAATGAATGGAAAAATATGGCTGAGAATAAATTTTATTGGAATTTCGAGTATTAAAAATAACAATTCAATTGTATTATTCTCTCTTAGACACAGATGGAACATAAAAATGGTATCAAATGAAAATATATCTTATTGGAAATCAATCTTTCAGCTATTGCACAATAGACAAAATCTAGTTAAACAATATATATATATCGGAACACTACAAATGTAGCAAGTATCCCTATATGCTACCAGGTGTACTGGAAAATTTGTTATATGTAAAGACTCTTGTTTACTGTCAATATTGGTGTCTGGGTATTCTGCCACTGTGTCGAAGTAACAGCTCGTACAAAATTTTTCTTCTTCCAACATGGTTATTCGATAATAATGTTGAATAAGGCAGACATAGTCTTGTGACCACCCGTTGAGAAACTGCAAACTGTCGACACTATATTGGATTCGGATCACTTGTTCTCCATCCAACTCGATCTCATCTGATTCCGAGAATTCATCGTCAACATTCAATGCATCGTCCACATTCATTTCGAACACATATATGGAATATAAACTGAGAATGAATTTATATATATAGGGAATACCCCCACGGGAATATGATTATAATTGTATCCATTGAAACAAAAGTGGACATTGTAGTGTTTATAGTTAGCTAATGATAAAAATAAATGACGAGATTTTGTTAGATAGTTATGGTGATAGATAAATAAAGGAGATTGACAAACAAGTTTAATATTATTATCAAAATAATATTGGGATAAAAGACTAACAAACATAACAGAACATTATATTTTGGCGACGAGATGTCGAAGAATCCCCAGTGAAACATATTGTCGATATAGAAAACAGGCCATATCCAAGAAATATTGAGAACAAAAACTGACAACAAGGTTTGACAAGAGCTGTCGTCAATTAATCAACGCAAGTATTTTTTTCGTGAACAGAATAAAAATGGAACTATTTGGAAACATTGAGGCTTTCAATGTAGTGTCCAATATGGAGAATGTTGGAATAAGATGGCAGAGGTGGATCAAAAGGTTCGACAATTTCCTAACAGCGTCAGGCGTCGCCGAGGATGCACGGAAAGAAGCTATGCTTTTACATTGTATAGGTGAAGAAACATTCGAAATATTTTGTTCCCTTCCTGAACCCACTATAGTAGCAGATGATCCTGGTCCTTCAAAATATGAGAAAGCAAAAATGAAACTGAATAATCATTTCATTTCTAAAGTTAACGAAGAATTTGAAATATTCAATTTTCGACAAGCGAAACAAATGTCTGGCGAATCAATTGAAGAATATTATGCAAGATTGTTAAAACTGAGCATTAATTGTAATTTCGTGGACAAAAACAAGGAGGTAAAATCTCAAATCATTCAACATACAGTATCATCTAAACTCAGACGCTATGCAATGAAAGAGAATCCTACATTGAATCAGCTTCTCACCCAGGCAAAGTTATTTGAAGTAACAGAAACACAGGTTAAACAAATGGAACGCAGGGAAATAGAAACAGTTTCTAGAATAAAACATGAAAAAGCCAAATATTTTGAACAAAGTAGAAATGAACATTATAAAAACAAGAACGGAATACAAAAAAAATCAACATGTATGAATTGTGGAAATGAATGGCATTCCAGAGGAAGAATATACTGTCCAGCATACAAAGTGATATGCAATTTTTGTGGAAAGCAAGGACATTTTGCTAAAGTATGTATTACCCGCAAAAAAGAAACAGAAAAAAAAGAATATTCATCGAGAAAACAAACGCAAAGTACAAGTAAACAGACTCAAAAACAAGTCAACTTCAATGACCAAAACACAGATGGGAATAGTGAAAGTTCTGATGAATTTTCATTTCATCTACAAGTAAACAACATGAAAAATCTACCAATAGCAACAGTTAATTTGAATGGAAAGATGATATCATTCATCATTGATACTGGAACATCCGTCAATTTGATAAGTTCAGAAACGTACAGTATTTTTCCCGACCAACAGCTGAGTGATGGTAATAGTAGCATCTTTCCATACTGTTCCAATAAGAAACTTGATCTTCAGGGAAAGTTCGTTGGAAAATTTAGCAATGAACATTGCGAAGTTGAAGCTGAAGTTTTTGTAGTGAAAGGTAGCTGTGAATCACTCTTGAGCTATGAAACATCATTGAAGCTGAACCTTATCAAAATAGCATTCAATATGAACACGAACATCAGTCTGAGTTATGTCGAAGAAAAGTATCCCAACATCTGCAGAGGCGTAGGAAAATTGAAAGGTTTAGAAATCAAACTGC
Organism: Phaedon cochleariae; assembly: GCA_918026855.4. NCBI lineage: Eukaryota > Metazoa > Arthropoda > Insecta > Coleoptera > Chrysomelidae > Phaedon > Phaedon cochleariae. The sequence goes on from OU896719.1 coordinate 19,012,816, forward strand.
ATATTGATGAAGCCATTGCACCTATAGCACAAAAACATCGTAGAATACCATTTCATCTGCGTGAGAAAGTTGAACAAGAAATAAGGCGTTTGGAAATTGATGATATTATTGAACCAGCAGAAGGTCCAACACCTTGGGTTTCACCTTTAGTAATTGTGCCTAAACCTAAAAATCCTGAGGCGATTCGTATGTGTGTGGATATGCGTGCACCAAACAAAGCGATACTTCGAGAGCGACATATAACCCCAACAGTAGATGACATCATTCAACAAGTTAATGGAGCTGTATTATTCAGCAAAATCGATTTGAAAGATGGATATCATCAATTACCACTAGAGGAGAAATCGAGATATATTACAACATTTTCAACGCACATAGGACTGTTCAGATATAAAAGATTAAGTTTTGGTATAAATGCAGCAGCTGAAATTTTTCAAAACACAATACGACAACTTCTCATCAATATACCAGGTGTTGTCAACATAAGTGATGATATATTGATATATGGAACAACAGTAGCTGATCACAACAGGTCACTGGTAAAAGTTTTATCGAAGTTGAATGAATCAGGCCTAACTATAAACAAAGCTAAATGTATTTTCAACGAAAAATCCATCACATATTTTGGTTACGTTTTTTCACATCAAGGAATACATCCAGATCCACTCAAAGTTAGAAGTTTTGTCAATTTGCAGCCACCTGAGAACCAGAGTGAAGTTCGTAGCTTGCTAGGGATGTTGAACTACGTTGGAAAGTTTCTACCAAATCTTGCAGAAAATACCAAATTATTGAGAGATTTAACACTGAAGAATTCAACCTGGGAATGGACACGGAAACACGATGAAGTTTTCAACTTCTTGAAGCAGCAACTCAACGATGCAACAAAATTGGCTTATTTTGATATCAACAAACCCACACATTTGTATGTAGATGCAGGACCATATGGACTAGGTGCCATATTATCCCAAGAATTCGATGGAACGACAAACATTGTCGCCTATGCCAGTAGAAGTCTTTCGGATACTGAGCAGCGATATAGTCAAATCGAAAAAGAGACGTTGGCTGTTTCTTGGGCAATTCAACATTTCCATATTTATCTTCATGGAGCACGGTTCACTCTACATACAGATCATCTACCATTAGTAAAAATTATACAGAATACTAGATCAGCTCCTAGTGCCAGGATAGAGAGGTTACTACTCAGAATACAACCATATAGTTTTGTTGTAACACATCAAAAAGGAGAAACAAATCCTTCTGACTATTTGTCACGATACCCAAGGAATAAAGAAGAACCTCCTGTAGATAAAAACATTGAGAGATACGTCAATTTCATCATCAACAATAGCATTCCTAAGAAAATGACGGTGGAGGAAGTACAGAACCAAAGCCGAATCGACAACGTTCTGTCCATGTTGATAGATGTCTTGAAAAATGATGATTACAAAATTTGGAATCAACCAAGCCTTGTCCCTTTTAGGAAATTGAAAGATGAACTCACCGTAGTAGATGACATCGTTCTAAGGGGTAACAGAATTGTTTTACCAGATAAACTGCAACACAAAGCAATTGAACTTGCTCATAGAGGACACCTAGGATTAGTCAAAACCAAGCAATTGTTGAGAACGAAAGTCTGGTTTCCTAATATTGACAGAATAGTTGAAACTTTCATCAACAAATGTATACCTTGCCAAGCAGTGGTACCACAAAAGAAACGTGATCCGATAATATCTACAGCTTTACCAAATTACCCTTTTGAAGCAGTAGATGTGGATTATGCAGGCCCGTTTCCGAACAAAAAGTACGTTTTCATCTTAGTGGATGAATACTCAAGATATCCCATTGCTGAAGTGGTACCTTCTACTTGTTTTTCACATCTCAAACCAATTTTAGAACGAATTTTTTCATCTTTTGGAATTCCGCAGTCCCTGAAGTCTGATAATGGTCCACCATTCAATGGACGAGAGATTCAAGAATTTTTATCGATCTACAATGTGAATCACAAACGAATCACCCCGTATTGGCCGGAAGCAAATGGATTAGCCGAAAGATTCGTTAAAACTTTCAAAAAATCGCTAAAATGTGCACAACTCGAATCTAACAAGTTTGATTCTCAAATTTATCAATTTCTTCTGAATTACAGAAGTACACCTCATTCGACTCTAGGTAAATCACCGTTTGAGATAGTTTTCAAAAGGAACATCAACAATTTTTTGCCAATGATGCCCAATACAAATGAGGATGGTTTTGTTACTATGCAAGATAGAAAGAAGAAACTGAACCAAAAGAAATACGCTGACAATAGACGACATGCAACCAAGCACCAATTCAAAGTTGGCGATCAAGTTTTGTGCAAACAATTGAAGCAACATTCGCTTTCACCTGTTTTTGATCCAAACTATTATAAAGTTATTAAAGTTAGCGGTACCAAGATTACCGCGAAAAGAGGAGAGAAGATAATTGAGAGAAATGCCTCTTTCTTCAAGATTTTCAAAGCAAGTCCAAGTTCAGAATCATTAGTGCCTACTGTACCCCTCACTCCCTGTTTGTCTCGTCATCCATGCCAAGAAAAAATTCGGTTCAGATGCTTGTTTCCTGATAATCAGATGATGGCAGAAGCTGGCAATGGAATAGAAGTTGGAAGACAGCAGCATGATGAAGTTATAGAACGTGAAAATAATGTTCACGCATCTGATGATAATGGTATATATCCACGAGTTGACCGTCCAGCCAGGCAGGCTAGAAAACCATCATATCTTGATGACTTTATATGTAATTAATAGTTGAAAAAAATAACGATGTAGTGTGATGTATTTGATTCATTCATGAAAAGTTCTTGATACTACTGATGTTGGTATGTTCATTATTTGAAAGAGAGGAGAAAATGTAGTGTTTATAGTTAGCTAATGATAAAAATAAATGACGAGATTTTGTTAGATAGTTATGGTGATAGATAAATAAAGGAGATTGACAAACAAGTTTAATATTATTATCAAAATGATATTGGGATAAAAGACTAACAAACATAACAGAACATTATAGACATACGAATTGTAGATTAACAAAACAATGCATCAATTAATTCATCATTTGGTCAATCAACATGGGAAAGTGTAGAATAATCAATAAATCAACTCATTCATCAAAACAATCAAGTACATTGGTCCATAATGATTCATCAGATCAATTGATATTAATCAACGAACTCATTGATTTTGATGACTGAGCAATTATGAACATGTGGAACATGATTCATCAGACTAATTTATATCAATCAACGAACTCATTAATTTCGATGATTGAGCAATTGGGAACATGTGTGCAACATGATTCATCATAATGATCAATGTGATGATTCGTTAATCATACCCCCACTTCTCAAATTCAAAGGTATATAACTTATCACAATGAGATCCTTCACTCAGTTTTCGAATTCTAGTTGTGAAACACATATTATTCTGAAATGGACTTGTCGAAATCAACTGTGAATTCAAGTGGGCAGAGCTACTATACATCAAGTGTTCCTACCAGTGACTCGGGAGTTAGATATAATCTGAAAGAACATCATGAGAATAAACATAAATCAATATTGTTGGGAGAGAAGAGATTGCCTTTGAATAAATCAAGAAGCAAGTACGTTTCCATAGGATTATGCTATGAATTTGGCTTTAGGCCTTGCATCCAGATATCAGGACTCAAGAATGATGCAATCACTTTCAATGATCGTGAGTGGATGGATTTTCTCAAATATCAAGGAATCATTACAAATTATTTCTATCCTAGTGACCATCCAAAATCGTTAGATGGTGAATCCTTCCAGATATACTTCATGAAAATTTCGGAAACGAGTGTTGTTAAGATTCAGAAAAATAACTTTTATATTTTCTTGGGTTATGAATCCCTTTGCAAGTTGTGGACTCTATTGCCGCTCATCAAATATCAAATGGAAATGATGGGGAGACTGCAGTTTACGAATTACCTCACAGTTTTGCAGAGAGCTCTTCAAAATCAAGATGGAGATGTAGTGAACAATGCACTTAATCTTGTCAGGCCACAGGAGAACCCAAGTAGTGAAAATATCAGTTTAGTATTAGAATTCATCCACATATACCCTGACGTTTTTTCTGAAGACCTGAATAATGTACAATAGAAATTATCATGCGAATAGTTGTACCCACTAGGAATTACGTAATAGAAAAAATTAAAATCATCTGAATAATTGTTTTATTCCAAAAAATATAAATGTATTTCACAAAAGTTCCTTTTTATCAATCCATGAATCATGAGAATCATCTAAGCCTAGCCACTTGACACGAATTTTGTTTCCACGTCGCTGTAAAACTTTTTCAACCAAGTAGATGTTGGGATATTTCACTTTCTGAAGCTCTTCGCTGTAGAAACCTCCCCGAATTTCTTCTTGATTCTGATCTTCTAGCAAGTAAGTAGTTGGGTTTGACAATTTGACTTGTCGAATTCTGAAGAGTTCATTTGACCAAGAAGGCTGATACGATTTTGAAAATGCTTCTCTGAACTTGCTTATTCTCACAAAGTCACCTACTTTGAATTTATTCTTTCTAGGATCAAATGTTTTCAAATGACTATATACAGTTTTCAGTAATGTATTTTCATTCCCAGAATTCACATCTTTAGGTTTCATTCCAATTGTGCTGTGTTTTGTGTTATTATATACATCTTCTATTTCCTTCAGGATATTCAACCACTTATAAGTACCCTGCAAACTGAATTTCTTCCACATTGAATTCTTCAAAGTGCGATTCACCCGCTCAACCACACTAGCTTTCAAATTTGAAAATGTACTATAGTGATTTATGTTGAGAGATTCCATCAACGATCTGAAATCTTTGTTGTAGAATTCTTTCCCCATATCTGTTTGAATATTTTTAGGTTTAATTTCAACATTATCAAGGATATCTCTCATTGCTTCTGTGACATCTTTTGCGTTTTTACGTTTTACCGGTCTCAACCATACCAATTTACTAAAAACATTGATTACAACCAATATGTAGCGGTATCCTTTATTAATTTTTGCGTAGGGTATCATTTCAACTAGATCAGCCTGATACAAGTCATTCAAACCTTTCACTATCACTCGACGTCTTCTAAATGTTTTCCTAGCAGGCTTATGTAATTCGTTTACGACTGATTCTTTGACACTACTCATTTTTAGTTAATGGGCACTGGAGCACTATTTGAGCATACAATAAACCCAATCGATCTCTTTTGATAGAGGCAAATGAGATCGTGTCACCTTTATTTATCTCTTTTTCTATCAATTCTTTCACCTGTATGTCATTATCCCCCAACATAATTGTTGTATCCTTTGGTAAAACATCAATTTTCTCAATCTTTCCAGATACCGGAAAGACATATGATCCACTGTTGTTTTCTTGTAAGAAGACCCAGTTTTTTTTCACCATTCCTGGAACTTGTTGACCTGAACCCGATCCACGAATAGTAATTATACATTTACTATGGTAAGATATTGGTTGACAGATATAGAAAGGTGATTGTAACTGTATAGGCTGCGTTGATGCCAATAATGGTTCTTCTGGAGATGTGCTAGGATTTCGGTTTTTGTTGAAAAGATGTCTTCCAAACTTATCGATCGGCATCGTTACAGTGCTATAATCAGAATGACTCAAAATAATAACTTTCAAACTATTTTATGATCTTGCCTTCCCTCAGCTCTTCAATAATAGAAATAATCTCATTATTGTGACCAGTATCACCAGCCGATTCAGAAGCAATTAGAAGCCTTAGTCTATCTACTAATTCATTAGTCGTTAAAATATTTATATTCCGCAGGTTTTTTGTTCAGTTGCATCAAGGTCAATTTTCCTCCCTGTTTTGTTCGGCTTCTTGTCGTTATGATTGAAGAAGTGGAACCACTTCTTGGTCTCGTTGGTTGCCCTCGAACAACTGAAGGTATTGATGTGGGCTTAGGGGTCTTGTTTTTTACAGTTTTCTCCAAATTCATGGAATGTAGCGTAGTGATTCTTGGTTTGATAATGTCAATGAATTTTTGCGAATTTGATGTAGATAGCCCTTTCACAGGATTATAGCCTGAATAATGTGTGTTAGTTCTTCGAACTATATCAATATACTGATCTATATCACTGTTTTTCATACCAGTAGGATATTTTTTAAACATGAGCTCATATAATCCAGGAGTACCCTTATATTTCAAAGTACCATTTATAATGAAATCAGGACCGTCAAAATCTATTGTAGAATCACCAATAGCATATTTCTTTGTGAACGGATCAAAATAAACACCAAAAGTATCATCAAAAGCATTTTCAGTATCCAGTATTTTATCGTCAATATATGCCCTAGGTAGTGGAGAATTGAATTGTTCTAAATATCTCTCATGTTGCGCCATTGAATCCAATCCAGGTGGTATTGTTTCCTCAAAGAAACTTTCCCCATATTCTGGTCTTACTAATGAGGGGTCGTGTAGAAATGTTTCTTCATCTTCCAAATCCATAGTTGGTGTCGTATGGTAATACTCTTCTTTAAATTCACGTTTCGGCTCATGTTTTACAAACGTTGCTTGATCAGATTTGCCAATGGTTGCGAGTAATTCTTTGAGAGGTTGCGTAATAGGCTGATAGGTTTTCTCTAAATCAGATTGAGATTTCACAATATCGCCTTTCAAGGTTCTATATTTTTTTTTCAAAGCCTTCCGTGTTTTCAATAGCTCCGCTACCATGCGGTTATTCATCATGAATAAACATGATTTGAAAATGATTCCATTTATATATGAATGAACTCATCGAACCCTTTGCGGTATCTACCTGAGCTCAATGGAGAATCTTTATCGATAACAAGAAATCCGAATTTTTCGCCCCAGCAGAGTGTGCAAAGCTCTTTGAATTGTTGAAAGGACATATCAATATTCACATGGTCATCATAAATGTGTTTCAAATTGGTCATGTCTTGTTGAAAGACAATAATCAAGTTCGAATTATCTCGGATAAATTGTTTGCAAACGGCAGAATAAGTTTGACACAAATAGAAACAATCTGTGTTTCTATGTCGTCCAAAGCAAAAGTAACTTTTCATCAAATCTTGGTCACAGCTAGGAACATCGTCAAATATTATAATGGAATTATCTCGAATATTCTCTGGTGCAATTATATCATCTTTGTCACTATATTCCATGTAGCATATTTCTTTCAACGGTGTCAATAATGTCCTTAGATATGAATATTTTGGCTGATGGAGTGATTTAGAATACAAATAAATATTTTCGAAACGGAGACCATTTGGATGTTCAATTTAGGATATCATTACATTCGTTTTCCCCGATCCGCTAGATCCTACTAGTAAACCTCTTTTTGACTGGCCACCGAACAAAATTCCGTGTTTTCTAAATTTACTCTCGTGAGCGATTTCATCATGATTTGTGATTGGTAGAGAGAATGTCTGCTTTTGAATCTTCATTATGCAGGCACATCCATGGAACTGACACTACCGAACATGTTTCAGTTCTATATATAAAGGAATTCATATAGCAAATCAGTTATTATTCAACCGACAGTGTTCTGAACATTATAAAATGAAACGAAGGAATAACTCAGTCAGTCGTTGTCGAAGCGTAAAACGGAAAGGTCGAGGACTCCTCAATACTCTAATTAATAAGCTTCCAATAGAACTTCATGTGCCAGGATATAATTATTGTGGACCTGGGACTAAACTTGAAAAAAGACTACTAAGAGGCGATAAAGGTGTTAACGAACTAGATGAGGCTTGCAAACAACACGATATAGCTTATTCGAATTTCAAAGACATACAAACTAGAAATATTGCTGATAGGCGTCTGGCCGAAGTAGCTGCACAGCGTTTCAAGGCATCTGATGCTGGTGTGGGTGAGAAAATCGCAGCATTAGGGGTTACGGGAGCTATGAAATTAAAGAGCAAGATGGGTATGGGGCTGAAACGGAAAAAGAAGGTATCACGGAAGAAAAAAGGTGGTGCTTTGAATCTATTGGCCAAGCGACCTACGAAGAAAACTAAAAAACAAAGAATCATTCCAGCGCCTAAAATTGGAGGATTTCTACCATTTTTACTCCCACTTCTAGGAGCACTTGGAGCAGTAGGTGGAGGTGCCGCGGGTATCGCCAAAGCGGTTAATGATGCGAAAGCTGATCGGGAACGACTAGCTGAAGAACAGCGACATAATCGAGAAATGGAGAAGGCAGCTACTGGAAAAGGGCTATATTTGAGACCATATAAGGGCTATGGCATGTATTTGAAGCCATACGCAAAAAACTCCCGATAAAGCTACCTCGCCGACCACTGACTAATATTGACTTGCGCAAATATGTGAAAATTCTCAAAATACCATACTTTAGGGGAATTTTCATGAGAGATACCCTTCCTGAAAAAATAAGAAAGAACGAGTCTGGAATCTTGAATCTAGATTCGAATGTAGGTGAAGGAACACATTGGACTGCTTATATCAAGCGCGATAATGAAATAGTTTATTTCAATAGTTATGGAGATTTATCTCCACCTTTAGAACTGATTCAATATTTTTCAAGCGACGGTGGCAACAATTATATTATGTATAATTATGATTCAGTACAATCATTCAATTCATATCAATGTGGGCAACATTGTTAACTTTTTTTATATAACCAGAATTTGTAAAATGGAGCGTCATTTGAAATTAAACTTTCAGTGAAACAATATGTCTTTGACTTTTACTTTAAGTGGCTGTTCATCGATTCTTACTTACGATTTCAATCCTCCAATATATTTGAATGATGAAAACGAATATGAAATTGGGTTAGCTAATTTTGACAGTTTCAACTCAATACCAAATATTGATAATACCAATAATATCTTCGTTTGGGGTGAGAACGATAGATATAGATTTGAAATTCCTACTGGATCATATGAAATTGATGATCTAGCAAACGTTATCCAAAATGCTATGAATGATAAAGATAACCAAGCAGTTCTTCGAATTACACCTGATTTGAATACTTCCAAGGTGACTATAAAAACTAATCGTCGAATCAATTTTGGAGTGGACAACACAATTGGATCACTACTAGGATTCAGAAAACGAATGTTGAATGCGGATGGAAAAAGTGTTTCGGACCACCAGGTCAAGATTCTTAACGTCAATACCATCTGTGTAGATTGTAACTTGGCCATCGGAAGCTATTTAAATGGTGAACCAGTTCATTTAATTCATCAGTTCAATGCCAAAGTCCCCACCGGATACAAGATCATCGAATCACCTGTTACGATCCTGTATTATCCAGTTTCCGTGAAGACTATCAACAATATAACTGTGAAAATTATTGATCAATCAGGAAATATTATAGATTTCCGTGAAGAAGAAATCACCGTTCGACTTCACCTTCGAAAGAAGGATCTTTGATCATGGTGTGGAGATTCATCCATCCAACACCGTTTTACTCCCCTGAACAATACTATAAAAGACATGACAATGAAAAGAAACGTGCTAGTATGAAGAAGACCTCCGGAATATTAACATCAGAAAATCGTCAGTTTTTGATATCTCTTGGATTTGAAGTTTTGAAATAATGGAATTATTGAATATCACTGGTCAACCTTTCAGCGACACTACAATTGAAGACTATCAGTTCCATACATATCAGCCTTACATCGCTGGAAACCTCAATTATAACGACGAGATAAGAGTGCCAATTGCTGACCTTGAATCATTCACTTTGCCTTGTAACAGTTATTTATACATAGAAGGTACTCTCCTAGATGAAAAAAATGCCGTTCCAACCAAACTGAAATTCATTAATAATGCAATAGCATTCCTTTTCCGAGAACTTCGATATGAATTGAACGGTATTGTGATTGATTCAGTGAGAAATTTGGGATTGACATCAACATTGAAAAATTATGTATCGTTAAATGAAAACGAAAGCGTCTCTATGCAAAATGCTGGGTGGTTCCCAAAAATATCGAACCAAGAAAAATTCTAATTGGTACTAACGGTCAATTCAACGTGTGTGTTCCTTTAAAAATGTTTGCTGGGTTTTTTGAAGACTTTAGGAGAATAATAGTCAATATGAGGCAAGAATTAGTCTTAATAAGATCTAGTAATGATTTAGATGCAGTAACTAGCATAGATGATTCAGAAAAACCCAAAGTGGAGCTTACAAAAGTATTTTGGAGAGTTCCTCACATAACCCCAAGCATTCAAGAACAACTTCGAATCACGAAAATTACTAATAAAAGTATAGAACTTCCAATTAGGTTCAGGAGCTGGGAGTTGATTGAGTATCCATCTTTGAGTGAATCAAATAGACATACGTGGCCAGTGAAGGCCACTACCAAGGTCGAAACGCCTAGACATGTAATTATAGCATTTCAGACTAGTAGAAAAGGGAAAATAACGAGTGATATGAGTAAGTTTGATCATATCGACCTCACCAATATCAGAGTGTTCCTTAATTCTGAAAGATATCCATACAATGATTTACATCTAGATTTCAAAAACAACAAGTATGCTACACTGTATGAGATGTACTCAAACTTTCAAGAAAACTACTATCATCTGAAAAATAACGAGCCAATATTGACCCCGAAAGAGTTCAAAGATAAAGCACCAATTGTTCACATTGATTGTTCACGACAGAAAGAAGTCATCCAAACAGGATCAATAGTTATGCGGATTGAATTCGAAACTGGTAGTAATACTCAAAAAGAAACCACTGCTTTTTGTCTCATTCTACATGAAAAAGAATATTCCTATAACCCTCTAACGAAAATCGTAAAGCAGCTTTGATGCGCATGATCAGAATTTGTCATATATTGGGGTACCCATTATTTTTTATTCAGTAGATATAATGTTATCCAGCTATAAATTACGCCTGAGGAAACATCAAGAAAACATTAAGATCCTGAAGAGGGTGATAGAATTGTACTCTACCAAGCAATCAGTTTTCAAAAATTTCTCAAATATCACAATATGAGTATAATCATGGATATGCAAGGATTCAAGATAGAAAACAACAAATTTATTGTCAAGGAGTTTGCAGCCTTCGATGGGGTGAAAATTTGCCATTATATTTTCAAACCACCATTTCCACTCAATTTTCTACCTCCGAATCTACAAAAGCAGGCTAATTGGCTGGTTCGTAATTTTCACTGCCTGGAATGGAAGGATAGATTTACACCATTGCATCAGTTCGGAAATATCTTGAAAACTCTGAGTGATGGAGTCGATCTAATACATATCAAAGGAAAGGAGAAAGCTGAATATATTCGACGGTTCACTTCTCTTCCAGTAGTGGAATTCGATGAGCAACCTATTTTACAACAGTCTGAACCAAAATGTTTTTATCATATGAATTCAAATTGTATGTGTGCATTAACAAATGTTTTTTATTTGTATGAAAAATTTCTTATGCAATAAAGTATGATATCAAAATGAATTTGTTTTGTTCCATTAATTGTATAATAAATTGTCTGAACATCTGGTCTTCAATGCAGCCGTGACGCATTTGCACATGCGGGTACCAGATGTTTGTTTTCGCAAACATCTGGGTGGCAGATGTTCCATTACTATAAATGCAGGCATGATGCAATCGCGACAGATGTTTGTTTTTTATGAACGAGGTAATTGCGCAAAAGAATGTGAGCATCCCACCAAACATTATTTATAAATTGAGAGCAATACAATTGACTCTGTTATTTCTGTTTTCACCACGTTTCAACACACATTGTGATAATGAAGTGCGGGTATTGTGGCAATGAATTTTCTTCAACGAGCTCTTTATTTCGGCATGAACGCAAGAATTGCAGGAATAATAGAGATGTGAATGGACCACCGGTCAAAAAGATGAAGTATAATAGTGCGGAGAATCAGCAAGCATCTACTTCGACCAATACATTGTTCAACTATTTTCCTATACATGAGCATAATACTCAGGGTGCTGAAAAACGAAAGAGAGTAGATCGACCTGTTGAAAATAATTTGGGGAATGGGATAGTGAAACTCCGTTGTGCTCTCATGAACAGGATAGCCACCTATCGATTTTCCAGTGATAAAACCCACACCGATCTTCTCGAATTCTTGCAAGAAGTGGAACCAAAAGTTCTGGCAGTCCTGACTGAATATTTGGGGACTCATCACAGCTTGAAGATAAATCTCGAACTTTTTGGGTTGTATGTCATACCAGAAAAGGAACTATCTGATATAAAGTCATTCAACACCAGAAATAAAACTTTAACAAAATCATCGAACATTGACCACGATTATGATGACTTCAAGGAAGAAATGATTGTGAAGGCGTCAGAATTTCAAGAACGTGATTCTGGGTGGATATTAAAACATGCAATGTTTTTGGATGTGAACATTAATAAATTCTCATCGATTTCGGCCTCCTCATACATCAAGCTGCCCAAAGCCATTGAATCGAGACTAGCTGTTCTGAATATTAAAAACAAGGATAGAGCCTGCTTTGCATGGTCCATCATTGCTGCGATCTTTCCTGCAGACGGTAATCCAATTAGAACGTCATCATATCCACATTACAATACCCTGTTGAATTTTCAAGGGCTTGACTTTCCCATGAAATTGAAGGCTATCCCAAAGTTCGAGCGACTCAACAATATCTCAGTTAATGTGTTCGGTCTTGAATCGTCTTTCAATGATGGAAAGATGATAAGTGAAATAATTGGACCTCTACATTTTACATCGTGTCGTCAAGCAACACATGTGAATTTGCTACTTGTGGCCGATAAGGTTGGCAACACACATTATTGCCTAATAAAAGACCTAGGCAAATTAGTTGGGAAACAAAAATCGAAGCACAATGGTAAAATATATATTTGCGATGGATGCCTACAATCGTTCGCAACACTGGCGCAGTTGGGAAGTCATGAGGAAAATGACTGTAATCATACGAGCACAAAGATACCCACCACCAATTTGAAAATCAATAAATATGGTGAATCAGTGCCTGAAAACATCCTCAAATTCACTAACTTTGAAAAACAACTGTCACCACCGTTTGTGATTTATGCTGACTTTGAAAGTTTACTCAAACCAATTCAACACAATGAACCCTGTGACGATAAATCATTTTCAGTTAAAGTATGTGAACATGAACCATATTCGTTCGCGTTTTATGTAAAATGTAGTTTTGATGACCGTTACTCAAGGTATGTACTTTATCGTGGTGCAGATGCTGCTGACGTTTTTGTGAGAAAGTTGGATGAAACCGTTCAAGATTTATACATGAATCACATGAAGGATGTTCGTGAAATGCATCCACTTACTGAGATAGAGAAGCAAGGTTTCCAAAATAGTACTACGTGCCATATTTGTGGAAAGCCATTCAAGCCAACAGATATCAAAGTTCGTGATCACTGCCAACACACTGGAAAATTTCGTGCAGCTGCCCATAGTGTTTGTAATTTGAACTACAAGACCTCAAAGACTATTCCAGTATTCTTCCACAACCTCACAAATTATGATTCTCATCTTTTCATCAAGAAATTAGCAACGAAAGGAGAAAGAATATCAGTGATAGCCCAAACTAAAGAAAAGTATATTTCGTTCTCCAAGTCAGTATTGGTTAATAAATCTGAAGTGTCAAGAGTATTTGATGAATATATTCAGTTGAGATTTGTAGACTCCTTTCGATTTTTACCAAAATCTCTCGACAAACTCAGCAAAAATTTAGAGGTGCAGCAGTGTAACGAGGTTCGGAAATACTTCCAAGACAACAAACAATTTGATCTAATAAGACAAAAAGGAGTTTTTCCTTACAACTATGTGGACTGCTTGGAAAAATTGAAAGAAACTCAACTACCGCCGAAAGAAAAGTTCTATAATGAATTAACCGGCGAATCACTTTCAGACATGGATTATAATAGAGCTATAGATGTGTGGAATACCTTCGAATGTAAAACATTGGGAGATTACGCCGATGTTTATTTGAAATCCGATTGTCTGCTGCTAGCGGACGTTTTTGAGAATTTCAGAAAATGCTGCATGCAACAATACAAGCTAGATCCTGCCCACTATCTGACAGCACCTGCACTGAGCTGGGATGCTATGTTACGTTATACACAAATTGAACTTCAGCTCTTGACTGATATAGATATGATACATTTTTTCAAGAAGGGTATTCGAGGAGGGGTGGCACAATGTAGCAAAAGAAGAGCTGTGGCAAATAACAAATTCCTACCAAACTTTGATTCTCAGAAACCAACATCATACATCATGTATTTGGATGCAACAAATTTATATGGAGCAAGTATGGCAAGTCATCTTCCAACAGGTGATTTTAAGTGGGTCGAGTCTGAGGATATCGAAAACTTCGACTGTCACGCGATCGAGGACGACTCATCAAAAGGATACGTTTTAGAAGTGGACTTGGAATATCCAGCCAACCTACACCATGATCACAACGATTTACCATTTTGCCCAGAACAAATGATCCCGCCAAAGAGTAAGAGTGCCAAACTGATCTCCAATTTACGAAACAAATGCAAATACATTATACATTACCGAAATTTGAAGCAGTGTTTGATATATGGTTTGAAACTAGAGAAAATCCATAGAATCTTAGAATTCTCCCAATCGGCGTGGTTGAGGCCATATATTGACCTGAACACGCACCTCCAGAATTCCGCAGTAAACGAATTTGAACAAGAACTCTTCAAATTATTGATAAATTCAATATTTGGAAAAACCATGGAAAATGTCGACAAAAGAATTGACTTGCAACTTTGCTCACGCTGGGAAAATAAGACAAATTCTCTGGGGGCAAGGGCTTTGATAGCCAAACCACATTTCAAATGCAGTACAGAATTCAGTGAGAACTTGGTTGCAATTCAGTTGGAAAAGACTAGTGTATGTTATGATTAACCGATGTATGTTGGATTTTCGGTATTGGATATTTCGAAAACTGTCATTTACGATTTTTTCTATGGATATATCAAAGCAAAATATGGTGATAAAGCAACATTATGCTACACCGATACGGATTCATTAATTCTAGAAATATTCACAGAAAATTTCTATAATGATATGAAAGAAAATATCCAATTTTTCGATACGTCAAATTATCCCATAGACAATATACACCAAATCCCCAAATCGAAATCTGTTATAGGACGCATGAAAGATGAATATGCCGCAAGACCTATTGAATCTTTCTATGGTACTGGTGCGAAAGCATACTGTGTAAAAGCAAGTGATGTGATGAAAAAAGCCAAAGGTGTCTCAAAAAACGTGGTCAAAAAACAAATTCAGTTTTCAGACTATGTGAATATTGTAGAAAATGGTGGAACAATATTACGTGAGATGTATATGTTCACTTCTCCTCTCCACACCATTCATACGGAATTAAGAAATGAAGTCGCTTCGTCATCTGCTGATGATAAGCGTTATAAAATTCCTTCTGATGTGAAAACTTTGGCTTGGGGTCATTTCCTTATAACACCAGGAGCTATCACTGGAACTTTAGATGAGTTTTTGGAAATAGCTCAAGATTTGATTGACGAGGAAGACTCTGACCAATAGTTTTGATGTGATTTTCATTTGTATATTGTAATTATGGATTATAATATGTAGTATTTGTGACATATGAAATAAAAATCATTATCGAGTGAATTTGTTTTATTACATTTATTCAATACAAAATATTAATATTATCCACATCGCTCGAGGCCCCATCTACAAACATGATTGTGCTTGAGGAAGGCCGTCTACATGATCTCTCCATTCAGGGCGATTGAAGTGGACAAAGCATGGTAGCTGGATACGAAGTTCAAAATTCTCTGTATATTTTGATGGCAGTTTGTCCCATGCATAGAGAAGTTCCATCGGACCTACATTTTAATAAGATAATGTAGTGGAAAATTCTGGAGCTCTTCTTCGGTAAAATCGTACAATTTTTTATTTCGGTTTCAGTGTTTATTCACGAGTTCGGTCAATAAACAATTAGGGCAATCTTTAGACATGTTGTAACAATGAGGTTGAACAGCAACAATGATGCACACACTGCTGTGTAGTACGTAACCCAATCGACTATTCTGAATTCCGCATCATCCTTCATTATATTTGTATCATGGTGTAGTGGGGGGGAGGGATTTAGTTCACACCAGTCAGAATCAATGGTGGAGCCACTGCCCTTTCGCAATCGCAACTTGTACATAGTGCTATTGCTGGGTATGAGTGATTTGAGAGTTGAAACATTATTTATTGTAGTTGATTCCATTCTTGCCCATTTAGAAGGCCAACTTTCATTTCGTGTACCATCACTATCGAAACATATGAATACTTCTCTTATATTATAAGGTTTTGCCATATAGAGAAAGCCTTGAAGAATCACTTGTAAAACTAAACATTGTGGTGTGATCATGGTCACAACTTCTGATAAACTGAAATCATCATCTACTTTCAAGTCATATTTATTGAAACTGGTAAGATACAGGATATTCATTTCATTTATCAAAGTCTCATTTTCCCGTTACATTAGAAAATCTATGCTGATTCTGAAATACTTTTTCATCCCAGACTTGCTGTTCTTCTAGGGTCAGCATATTTTTAATTTGACTATGCCGTATTCTCTCATCCATTCGGAATTTCCGTTTTTCCCTTCTGCTCTTGCCAGGTGGTGGACATCTGATAATGTCTTTGTCCTCGACATTCGGTACATAAGTGGAATAATCATCATTATCCCAGTTCTCTTCAATTTTCTCCGTTTTTTCAGAAATGTTCATGGTTGGGGGACAGCAGTACTAATGAAGGATCCTTCGCGTAAGATCTGACGACTTTTATTGGCCTCGTTTGCTTGCAAAGACGTTTGCACAATTCAATTGTCAATTTTGGTCTGCTCAACCAACAACCACTTGATAGATATGTTCGATTGATAATTTTTTTGCAAACACAACACTGTTTTGTTTCGACCACACGATAATCACCACTTTGTATAAATATATCCAATAAGTCTCTATCTTGCATGTTCACTAATGAAATCAAGACTACACCAGAGTATTTATAGCCAAACTAGAAGGGAGTGTTCAATTTGAAAATTATCACACAATTGAAGATAATTAGTCTGATGAATCCATTGATTAATTCATCTGATGGAGCATTTCGTTAATCAATATAAATTAGTTTGATGACCTTTGCCCGGTCATCAATTGACATTAATAAATATCAATTGAAGCTGTAATGATTCTCTCAATATATATCGAGCGCTGTGATTGGTTGCCTGATGCCGTGATGCCGGTAATGATTCTCTCAATATATATCGAGCGCTGTGATTGGTTGCCTGATGCCGTGATGCCGGTAATGATTCTCTCAATATATATCTACTTGCTTCAAAGGCTGTAAATGGTTTTTCATCTACTTGTATGGGAATTTGGTGATATGCACTTTTCAAGTCAATTGTACTAAATATTTCATATTTAGCTACTTTGGAGACCAAATTCTCTATATTTGGCAACGGATAAGCGTCCAGGAGTGTGAATCTGTTTATAGTTTGGGAATAATCTATAACCATTCGGCGTTTATGATGTTCATTTTTCGTCACCAGCACTTGAGCTCGCCAGGGTGAAACGCTTTCTTCAATGATATTTTCTTCTAATAGCTTTTTCACTTCTAATCGAATAAATTGCTCATCTTGTTCGGAATGACGGCGTGATTTCGTTACTATGGGCTTACAGTCAGGAGATATATTAGCAAATAACTTTGGAGGACTGACATTTGCTTCAGTGAGACAACAAATAGATATAGGTGGTTTTAATCCTCCAAAATGTACTTCTACTCGGCAATGTTGCTTCATAATGTCATGCCCAATTATTGAATCCGCACACAAATTTGGCAAGATCGCAATTTTAAAATTTGTATAACTGTTCCCAAGAAATTCAAGATTTATGAAACAGTAGCCCTTAAGGTTTGACGAGAGACTGGTAGATGCCATAGAGACTTTTCCACTACTAGGAAATATTCTGAAGTTATGATGTAAAGCAAAATCGTAGTTAAGAAAACTGTCAGAACTTCCAGTATCGACAAGACAATTTGCCATTTTGTTATTTATTTCAGCTTTAATCAAACTTTTATGCAAACTTTGTGGAAACGTTGGACTTGCCGAAGCGAGGAGGGATATCGAAGCTGTGGTTGATCTTGATTTGGAATTCTTACTTTTCATGCATACTTTAGCAAAATGTCCATTTTTTTACAGTAGTTACAGATGGCATCTCGAGCAGGGCATACAGCACGCGAATGTTTAGCACCTCCACAAAAATAACATTTTTGAGCAGAAGCTGAGGAAGACATGAGTTCAGAATGAAACTGATTTTGTTCGTCAGTTTCTATGGCAGATGCAGCATTGAGAGCGCTATAGCTGGAAGTGAACGCTTCAGAGTGCTTGCGTGCATCTTCTAAGGATCGTGATTGAGAAATAGCCTCGTCTAGATTCAGAGTATTGTTTTCAAGCAATCTTTGACGAATTTCGTTCGATGATAATCCATTTATGAACGCATCTCGAATGTAGTCATTTTTGTTTTGCTCTATGCTAACTTTCTTGAAATTGCAGTCTTTGCTTAGGAGTATTAAATGTTGTACATACTGATCGATAGTTTCGTTAACTTGTTGTCGTCTAGTGGCCAATAAATGTCTTGCAAATTCTTCATTTGATTGCTTGATAAACACACGGTTAAGTGTCTCGATAGCTTTGTCGAATTCCTTGATTTCGCTAATGTATTCATACACAGCATGTGATATTAGGTTGATGAGTAGTTTCAGTTTGTCTTCATCTTTGATTTTCTTTCCATCTTGAACATCGATAGTCTTCAGAAAATTCTCAAAAGTTTTGAGCCAGTGGGTCCACAGCTTAGTAGCATTAGCAGAATTCGGATCAGCGTCAAATTTCTCAGGTCGTAGATATTTATCCATTCTTCAGATTTGCGGAATAAATTGTAGTAAACCTTTACAACTTGTAGGCTTTATTCCGCAAAACATAGACGGGTTTACAAATTAAGGTATGATTGACAAGTACTGTCAGAACAGTCAACAACTATCATATAAAATAAAGTACAGGGTATTGAATTATTATCACAATTACAAACCCTGGGTCTAGCCTGGAATACTGGTTGCTATTTCTGGTCTGGATGATTACAGGAATCAAAGCAAAATATCTCTCAGGTCTTTGGTATTTTAAGGTTAGGTCTGGAAGATTATTCACTCAACTATTTCATCATTTCTACCTGGAGAATCGAAAACACAGTTCTAAACGAATTAAACAGATTCAATTTCTATTTATCTTTTCTTTTCCTTCGATTTTTCTAATTTTCTAATATTGGATTTTTAGTGAGGTTAATTAATTATATTTTTCCATTTCCACCGCCTGACGGGATACCAAGGCACAGAGACACCGGTGCACAGGACTGGATTTCTCAAGGAAAAGAAGAAGAAGAGTTGTTAACTGGCTTGTCAGTGTCAGCCGTCAGTCAATAATAATATTCTGCAATTTCGACAAATGAAAATATTGAAATAATTTGAAAATCACTAAATAAATTATTGAACTATTTGGAACTGAAAACAATGACAACAGAGAAGGAAATATGGAATATGCAATCACAAAATCCGTTTATTCAATTTGGAGTTCTGATTTCTTTACACAGGTTGGGTGAGTATCGGTGTGAAAAACAACAGGAATGAAATGAGGCTATAAACAGGACGAATAACACTGCTGAAAAATATTCAAACTTACATGAGTGTAACAGGAATCACTATACAATACTATTTTCTGCAACCGACACAAAAGTCGTCCATTTTGATACCAAAATTAGCTCTTAAATTGACGTTTCTATTACTGACACAGAAATAGGTATGTTGCTAGGCAACATATTTAGTTCCTAGGAGCTAAAGTTGAATTTTAGTTCCTAGGAGCTAAAGTTGAACTTCAGCTCCTAGGAACTAAAAACGATGTACTGGACGTCATCAAGAATAAACAACATTGTGACGGTTGGTTATTTGGGTTGAGAAGCATACCTGATTTGTTTCCGATTTCAGCAGATTTGGCATTTCATACCCATGCTGGAGATATAAATACACCTTATTATAGTTTAGTATTGGAATTATAAACATCTCAGCAAAGTAATTTTGTTTGATCAGGGAAGTCTTCAAGATTCAAATACTTGCTTGATCTGTATTGCATTCGTTATTCTCGGGATGGATAACTTGTTTTTGAATAATCACGGCAAGCAATAGTTTTTTGTTTCAAACAACGATATTGTTCAGCTTCATTTGATTATCAAGTCAAACACAGTGTAGTATGGAGAGGAATAAATAATTACTATTATCATTATTGACATGCTCACTAACATAACATTTTCCACGTCTTGTTCCTATAGCTGGCACTGGCGCGGTATTTGCCATTAGAGCACCTGGTCCATACACAAATATGTCACTATGTGGTTGTATTTATATTGAAACTACTGTTAATGCAGGTAGAATATTCTTACCACATGGATTATTTGTTAATATTTGTTGCATTACATACATATGGCACGGCATTGGTGGTTACTTCACATGTTTATTTGAGTTAATTGTTTCGGTTGCAGAAAAAATAGCATGTTTTATTCGGATCAAAAGTGACTTTGTTCGACTCGCAAATTTTGCTTTCGCTCGGCTTCGCTTAACGCTCCGCCTCGCAAATGCAAAATTCGCTTGTCAAACAAAGTGTCACTTTTGATCCTAATAAAATAATCTACTATTTTACACTGGTTTTGAATGAACTATGAGAGCACTAAAAGATCAGCAAGAGAATCAGGAGCTTGAAAAGCAACGGAGATCAGGTAGTGTAGACTTGTAGAGGAGAGCGTAGAGAGTGTCGAATCCTTAGCTGTCCAGTATTTATGCACTGCTTTGGCCTTGGCACAAGGACAAGTAAATCTGGAATCTCATTGGTCAAAACTCCCACCTTGTCATGGCTCATGGCCATGGCCACTAAATCTGTCCTTGAAAAACACATGTGCACCTCTAACACAAAACGCGGAAAAAATAATATTACACCCTAAATGGGTACAGGAACAGGATCTACTACCTTTGCTTATGCTACTGAATGAATTTGGCTGGAAAATATTCAATAACGACAAAGTTATGAGCAGTCAAACATTCATCATTTCCACTGATGAATAATTCAATCAAATTTCATATCATAAGCAAAGGGTTGAAAAATATAGAAGTCTTTAGGGTTGTAATGATGTTCATGAGAGTTTACGATCAGGAAAAGCTTTGTGAAGTCAGGAATCAATGCATTACTCAGCTCTCTCGGGTTTTTAGGTTTCGAGCTTTCGAACAGGTGAAATTCAACTAGAATCAGGCTCAGGTACTTAAATTTTGATCGAAACCAGTCTAGTAATGAAGCTGGTCAAAAACACTTCATTACACACCCCTCGTACTTGCGGAAAAAAAAATGGAAGCTCTAGCTTCTATTTTTTTTTAAATCATTCATCACCAAAATATACACTGTATACATCACCAAATATAAACTGGAATACTTATATACAATCCTATATTTATACGTCATCTGGAAATCAGCTTAATCTACTCAGGAAATCTACAGCAGGACCTAAATGTAAACCATATCTATATACACTATCTGGAATCTTTTCTCACTATTCAGATTATTTACAACAGGATCTGACACAGTAAAAAGATTAATATATACTCCTATACTTACTATTTACATAAACGTCTGGATTTCTGGACTGGACTAAATCCAGACGTCTCTGGACCGAAGTGTTCTGGAAAAATTTTTGCTTTCCACTTGCAATTTTTCCTTTGATGGCCAGGATTCCCACATTTCCAACAAATCCTTACTTCGGCAAAGTAGGGATAATGGGAGACAGAACTGGGCAAGTTTGAAGCAGAGGCGGGTCGGACTGCTTCAAAACTAGAATTCCGGAAACAGGACTCGTCGGAATTCATAGCTGCGGATGCCTTTTTTTGTTTCCAAGCTGGATAACGGGACGATAGGAAATTGTCCGGACCTAATTTCCTATTTCTGTTTCTGGAACACTTTTGCATCAAACCTATACCGGTCTCTGTAATGAATTCTGTCACTCCATTGACAGTCTGGACATCATTACAGAACCTAAATTCCATCTGGACTGGAATATCTGGAAAATCTGGAATTTCTGGAAAATCTGGACTTCCTGTACATCCTGTACCAACAGGATAGTCTGGTGAACGGAGAAAATTCGGACTTCTTCAAAAATCTGGATATTTTGGATCTTCTGGAGAATCTGAATTCTCTATCCAGTCTGTATCTCCTGGACTTCCCGGATTGTCCAAATCAACGGGACTTCTTGACTGGACTGGATAATCTGAAAAATCTGGATTTTCTGGAAAATCTGGAACATCTGGATCATCTGGAATACGTGCTCTACACACATAAGGTTCTCTGAAAAATGATGTAAATCTGGAATTTCTGGAATATACGGATTAAATGATGGTTCTGGATAATCTAGATTCTCTACACCCACTGGATGTGCTGAATATCCCGGATCCCTACTTTCAGGAATTTCTGGATGCTCTGGATACCCTGGATGTTCTGGATGAATAGAATTTTCAGGACTGTCTGGATATTCGGGGACCTCACTGGGTACTGGATTCTTAGATTTGTCTGGAGGGAGACATACACAATCACGGGATAAAATATCCCTCAGGCCACATCTGGAACAAAATATTTTTGATTGGTGTCTGCAGGCACTTCTCATGTGACCTCGCAGTCCACATCTCCAACAAACAGTCTCACTGTTTCGAAGTCCTATATTTTGTCTTCTCCTCTGGGTATATGTCCTGGAACTAGGTTCTTCATACCTAATCGGTTCTGGACAAACTGACACAGGTGAGGGTGGTGGCAGGTAGTGATAACCATGGTAGGTTTGATATATCTCACTTCTCAGGCTTTCATATTCTAGAATTCTTGAGATTAGTGATGGTACATCCTGGAAATCAGTCTTTCTGATATACAGGCGGTAGTCTGGCAGCAAATTCCGGTATAGCCAAGCCAATTCTTGCGCTTTATCAAGAGTGCCTTGTCTTCGGATCAGTGTCTGCATGTCTATCACATAATCTCTAGCTGGTTCTTCCACTGTCTGTTTCCTCTGGATGATATTATTCTGGAGCTGTTCATGATATCGAAACGGAAAGTATGCTACCTGAAAACATTCCTTGAAAGCTGGCCAGGAATTCCAATACACTTTGTTACATCTGTACCATAACAGAACTCTTCCTTTCAACAAGTCAGGTAATACATCCAGGAGCTGGTCTGGTTCTACTTTCTGCACGTTTCCAATCTCTTCTAGTCTTTCCAGGAAATCTACAGGATCTGTTGTTCCATCAAATTGCAAATTCCAGTGATAGGTGTTCAATCCACTAGAAAAACACAGGACAGGAATTTCAGGACTATCAGGAGGTATGTCAGGACTCTCTATAGTTGTTTCAGGATCATCCGAATGTGTTACAGGACTATCTGGATGTGTCTCTGGACTACCTGGAGTTGGTTCAGGACTATCTGGAGGGTCATGTGGTTCAGGAATATCTGGTAAATCTGGAGGCGGTTTCCTCACAAGATTCTCAGGCCTAAAGGCTAATATTTCAGGAACTTCCACCCACAGGAACCACATCAGTCGGTTTTGTAGCATCACCACAGGACCTTCAGTTTGTAGACTATACATTCTCAGTTCTCTGATCAATTCGGATTCATTCAGGTCATATACCCAACTCACTCTTGGGTTCAAACCTGATATGTGCTCTCGGTAGCTCTCTGGACCTGGATTCCTGGGTATTCGGAGGTTCTCACAACCTTTACATATCATATCATCAACTATATCAGGGCCTAACATTTTATTCAACTGGTTAAATGAGCTGGAATGTCAGGATGATTATCAGGATGAAATGTATTCGGAAATTAACGAATTTGGCTCTCTTGCTGTCTCAAAGTTCAGTGACTCTCATAACGAAAAACAATATCTGGACTCAACAAATATTTTCTGGATTTCTGGACTTTGATTTTAAATTCATTTATAGCTCATCTCAACTGGAAATGTTCTCTATGAAATATCAGGTTCGAATATAGATTCAACTCTCAAGACGCAACTTATACAGGTACTTTCAGGAAATATGCTATGATTCTGATTCCAAGCAATAAGATACTGGTTCAGGAAAAACAAACTCGACTGGACTATTTTCTGATTCAATGACCAAGAGGTCCCTGCTCTAGGGCGCCATTTGTGAGGGGTCTTTATTCTGGGGCCCTTACTTTGACACTCTGTTCAGGACAGGAGACTACTCTGGTATTTGACAGGGAGGATTCTTGAGCGCCAGATTTTTCATAAAGGTGATTTACTTCACCTGCTCCTCCCAACTTAGTCAGGAAGGAGGCCCACAGTAGCAACAGTGGAGAGAGGTACAGGAGGTATACCTACCTCGGTACCCACAGTATAATCCAGGGGTCAATGGTGTTGAATCGACCTGGAATCAATAAGTAGCCAAGGGAGTGTAGGCTTTAATTACAAACCCTGGGTCTAGCCTGGAATACTGGTTGCTATTTCTGGTCTGGATAATTACAGGAATCAAAGCAAAATATCTCTCAGGTCTTTGGTATTTTAAGGTTAGGTCTGGAAGATTATTTACTCAACTATTTCATCATTTCTACCTGGAGAATCGGAAACACAGTTCTAAACGAATTAAACAGATTCAATTTCTATTTATCTCTTCTTTTCCTTCGATTTTTCTAATTTTCTAAAATCAGATTTTTAGTGAGGTTAATTAATTATATTCTTCCATTAATGTCAATAGTTCATGAAACATAGAACACCGCCTGACGGGATACAAAGCACAGAGACACCGGTGCACAGGACTGGATTTCTCAAGAAAAAGAAGAAGAAGAGTTGTTAACTGGCTTGTCAGTGTCAGCCGTCAGTCAATAATAATATTCTGCAATTTTGACAAATGAAAATATTGAAATAATTTGAAAATCACTTAATAAATCATTGAACTATTTGGAACTGAAAACAATAACAACAGAGAAGGAATTATGGAATATGCAATCACAAAATCCGTTTATTCAATTTAGAGTTCTGGATTCTTTACACAGGTCGGGTGAGTATCGGTGTGAAAAACAACAGGAATGAAATGAGGCTATAAACAGGATGAATAACACTGCTGAAAAATATACAAACTTACATGTGTAACAGGAATCACTATACAATACTATTTCACACTGGTTTTGAATGAACTATGAGAGCTTAGAGAGTGTCGAATCCTTGGCTGTCTTCAGTATTTATGCACTGCTTTGGCCTTGGCACAAGGACAAGTAAATCTGGAATCTCATTGGTCAAAACTCCCACCTTGTTATGGCTCATGGCCATGGCCAATAAATCTGTCCTTGAAAAACACATGTGAACCTCTAACACAAAACGCGGAAAAAATAATATTACACCCTAAATGGGTACAGGACCAGGATCTACTACCTCTGCTAATGCTACTGAATGAATTTGGCTGGAAAATATTCAATAACGACAAAGTTATGAGCAGTCAAACATTCATCATTTCCACTGATAAATAATTCAATCAAATTTCATATCATAAGCAAAGGGTTGAAAAATATAGAAGTCTTTAGGGTTGTAATGATGTTCATGAGAGTTTACGATCAGGAAAAGCTTTGTGAAGTCAGGAATCAATGCATTACTCAGCTCTCTCAGGTTTTCAGGTTTCGAGCTTTCGAACAGGTGAAATTCAACTAGAATCAGGCTCAGGTACTTAGATTTTGATCAAAACCAGTCTAGTAATGAAGCTGGTCAAAAACACTTCAATACATCATTGATATGAAATCACAAGGTACCATTTCTTTCTACCCGAAATGAAGATACTAATGCTGATCCTGAACAAGAATTGAAATCAAACAGTATACGATACCCGGATATCCATCACGAAAGTTTCAACACAAAAACTAGGATTTTTATTCCAGACAACATGCTACTCTACAAAATACAGATACAACCTGTTTTAGAATACTGTCTCCACATATGGGGTTCAGCAACCACATATACGTTAATGCTTCTAGATTCCATCAAGAGAGACAGGTCATCCGCCTGTTGAGTGATGCCACACTCACCAACAGGATAGGTTAGAGGGTAAGTTGACATCATTGGTTGGGATTGATGCTATATCGACCTGGACTATCCAAGCTACGATAGGTTAGATCTATTTTTTGATAGCTCGTTTTCTTTGTTTGTCGGACGAGCGGAGCGAGTCTGATAATCTCAGCTGTAGAGTAGCATGTTGTCTGGAATAAAAATCCTAGTTTTTGTGTTGAAATTTTCGTGATGGATATCCGGGTATCGTATACTGTTTGATTTCAATCTTTGTTCAGGATCAGCATTAGTATCTTCATTTCGGGTAGTAAGAAATGATACCTTGTGATCATTTCATATCAATGAAATTGGTGAAAAGTTCACCTGACAAGACATTATATGATTTTCCCTAGTGCATGATAGCCTGTTGGAATATTTTTGTCTATGAAGTTAATTCCTGATTGTTATACGATATTCAAATGGTTGGTACTATGATTGGTGTCGGATTATTATTCTTTCATCACTTGAAGCGCACTGGAGAAAATGCTTATTATGTTCGTGAAGCATCGCTCATGCCTAGCGAGGTTTCCAAAAGGAGGTGCAGTATTGAACATTGGTGAATTATGGAACTACTTTCTTTGGTAAACTTAGTCGTTTTATGAGTTTCGGTAAAGAGTTGTTCAACATATATCTGAAGAGTAACAGCTTTTCTGTGATGTTTCAATTTTGTTAATGGACTCCGACTCTCTCCAACTCATTTACGATGTTTCAATGTTTTTAAGACTTGGTGAGTGTAGCATCGCCCACCAGGCGCATAGCTAGTCTCTCTGGATGGCATCTAGGAGCATCAACGTATATGTGTGAGTGCTGACCCCATACGAAGAACAGTATTCTTGAACAGGTTGTATCTGTATTTCGTAGAGTAGCTTTTATTTATAATCAGCATTGGGAATCTTCATTTCGGTTCGAAAAGAATACTACCTTGTGATTATTCTATATCAATGAAGTTTGGCAATATTTCGAATGATAGCCTAGATACTATTTCGAATAGGATAGGATACTTAAACTGTCTGGCAATGATAGTAAGAGATATATTAATATTTCGCAGGGTACATTGGTCATTTCGAGTATTTTTGTCTAAGACCTCAATAATTCATAATTGGTTAATGTTCTTCATATTTTATTCGGTCAGAATGGTGTGCCATCCTTATATTATGTTATCGAAGCAATATTTCAATCGTCATCTATCTAGCATAATTTGTGACGATGTCGTACATTAAGTAGAGTATTCTATTCGCGCATCTATTGTCAGTATCATTAAGAAGGACCAATACTAGCTTTATGGGAGGTAACATAAGAATATAGGTTATTCACGGCTCTCCATTCTTTATTGATATCTCGCAAGCATTGAAACTCTGCGTATATCAATGTATTTGCAAATCCTAGTTTTTGTGAAGCAGCGTTCGTGATGGAACTATCTGTCATATACTGTTTGAATTCAATAGTTATCCATTATCCGCATAGGGTATCTTTATTTCGGTTGAAAAGAATGGTACCTTGTGATTATTCTATATCGATGAAGTTGGGCAATATTTCAAATGATAGCCGAGATGTAGAAAAGTGGAAGGTCGATGTCTTTTCGGTGATGTTACAATGTTGTTTGAGGATCAGTGAGTGTAGAAACACCAATCAGGCGAATGGGTTGTATCTCTGAATGAAATCTAGGAGCATCAGAGTATGTATGGATGTTGAACCTCATAATATGTAGGAACAGTACTCTGAAAAATGTTATATCTGTATCTTGTATAGTAGCTTTTCGCGTGAAATAAAAATCATAGTTTTTTCGTTGAAACTTTCGTGATGGATCTGAGTGTCGTAGTATACTGATTGATTCCAATTCTTGTTCAGGATCTTCATATAGTATCTTTATTTCGGGTGAAAATAAATGGTGCCCTGTGATCATTTTATATCAATGAAATTGGCTGAGATTCCGCATTTGGAGATCTTGGAAACACTTCCTATGATGAAATTAGTCGATTTATGAGTTCTCATTTATGATGTTCAGATGTTTTCTAAGAATTAGTGAGTGTGGCATCGCTCACCAGGCGCATTACTTGTCTCTCTGGTATGGCTTGTCTCTATGTGTGAGTGCTGAACCCATATGAGGAACAGTATTCTAAAACAGGTCGTATCTGTATTTTGTAGAGTAGTTTGTTGTCTGGAATGAAAATCCCAGTTTCTGTGAAGCAACGTTCGTGATAGAACGTTGTGTCATATACTGTTTGGATTCGATTGTTATTTATAATGAGCCTGGGAAATTTTCATATCGGTTTGAAGAGAATGTTGCCTTGTGATAATTCTATATTGATGAAGTTGGGCAATTTTTCAAATGATAACCGAGATACGATTTTGAATAGGATGGAATACTTGAACTGTCTGGAAATGATAGCAAGAGACATAATAATTTTTCGCCGTGTACATTAGTCTTCTCGAATATTTCAATCGTGATGTTTTTGTGATGTTTTCGTCACGTTTTGACGCATGCGTAATATGTCTCCTCTCAATTATACATCATCTGCAAAACGCCTCATGTGTTAAGTGGTATCTGTCAAGTGTCATCTATCTAGCATCATTTGTAACGATGTCATAAAGAAAGTAGAGTATTCTATTCGCGCATCTATTGTTAGTGTTAATAAAAAGTTCCAATACTAGCTTCATGAAAGATAACATGACAATATAGGTTATTCACGGCTCTCCATCCTTTATTGATATCTCGCAAACATTGAAACTCTGCGCATATCGATGTATTTGCGTGTTCATCCTTAGGAGTACTATTTATTTTCAATGGTTGATTGATGGATCTGTCACAGATCGTCGGGAGCCATATGGTTTTCAGAAGGGACACCTAATGTGTCAAAATATAAAGTATCGAATTCAAATCTATAGAAAAATATTTCATCGAATTGGTAAATCGTATAAATAGTATAGAATCGACACTGTATTCTGTAGAACCGTAAAATATCAAATTGTAAAACATCGGACCGTACTTCATCGGAATATAAAATTTAAACACGTATATCATCAAACAGTTTTATGTCGAAAAGGTATTGTTACGAGTCATTATTCCATCATATCTGTATCTTATCAGAACTATATTCTATCGAGGCAGTAGTTTATCAAATCCGTATTCTGTCGCAACATCAGTCTATCGTACTAGTTCTTCATCAAATTGGTAATGTATCAGAACTGTAATTCATCAGAAACGATAATTCGTCATAACCGTATTCCATAGAAACCGTAACTCGTCAAAACCGTATTTCATCGAACCAATAAACCATCATAATCGTATTTGGTCATAACAACTCTTCATAGAAACCGTATTTTATAGAATCGGTATTTTATCAAATCAGTATTTCATAGAATCAGTAATTCATCAAACCCGTACTCCATAGAAACGGTAATTCATCATATCCGTATTTCATAGAACCTGTAATTTGTCAGACCCGTATTTCATAGGAATGATAATTTATCATATCCGTATTTTATAAAAACAGTAATGTGTCAAACCCGTATTTTATAGAAAAAGTATCTCATCGGATTCGTATTCCATAGGAATGATAATTCATCAGACCAGTATGTCATCAACGTTAATCTATCATAATGAACATTCATAGAATTGGTAATTTAGCAGCACCGTATCTCGTAGAAACCGTAATTCGTCGACACCGTATTCTATCGGACGGTAAACCATCGGATTGTATCCCGTCAGGATGAGATTCAGATGATACAGAAAACTGCACTGCAGTGACACGCCATACTTCAGGCAGAGACTCAGAGATGTCGCAGCTCGACAGTAAAGTGCAATGATTTCACAGAAACAGCAAGTTTGTCTATAAACAATCGGAACTAAACTTATACACGGCAACCTCAGAATGTTCGAGAATGAAATAATTGTGAAATACTGCAACATTATTTCATAATCATATTATATACAAGCTGTCCCATTTCCGATGTCCTCAGGGGATACCTCACTTATTATTCAAGAAGGAGATCTGCGGTTTCTGCAACTTTTCTGTGGAACTCACGATGCCGCAAACGAAATATTCATAGCCTGCTTGGTTTTTGGGATACAGGGAGAAATTTTAAATGTTGCATTTCCGGACCACTCCTGTATCTCAGCTATCTTTCAAATTACAGAAGAAGTGAAAACAGTTTCTCATACATTTCTTCACGTAGAATCCAGTGGCGTAGTCAGATTTTCAAAATAAGCTGTCATTATTAATTTTTTTGTCTCTTGGGGCGCATGAAAGGGAATACTTTCAATGTTTGGAAATCATCGTGCGTACCCAGGAACGATAGAGGGAGGAGGTAGAAATTGAAATTTGTTTCGATCTTTCGGATCTTACGAATATTTCCATTGGCAAAAAATCCCAAAGCTTCGTCGTTCTATATAGGCAAACAATTATTGTTTTGAAGATTTGTTCGGCATATTTTAGGGTTGACGACGAAGGGATGTGCTGATTGAGATTGTCGAGCTCGTCTGAGTGGTATTGCGATGGAATGATTGCAGAGATTTCTGGAGATCATTCACCGTAAAAGAACTTATATTGAAATGTGAGAGGTCGCCGCCTCTTCAACGGTCTTCAAGTGATGTCAAAAAATTGTTGAGTGCGGCATCACCCACCAGGCGAATGACTTTTCCCTGGATGGAATCTAAGAGCATCAGCGTATGTTTGGGTGCTGAACCCCATATGTCGGAATAGTAGTAGTCTAGAACAGGCCGTATCTGTTCTTCGTATAGATCATGAGAAGCTGTTGGAGTGTGAAGTAGATTCTTGCTCGAAATAAAAATCCGAGCTTTGTGTGATGCAATTTTTTTAGTATATTTCTTATTGATCGGCCTTGTGAATATAAGGCAATAAAATCCATATCACAAATTTTCATATTTACCTTGTTGCTGATACAGTGTTTCGTCACACACTAGTTTCAATTATACCATCATTCAACATTCACCAATATTCAGCACCATATTCAGTCACCATGAAAGCTGTGAAACCATAAAATTAGTAGGTGGGTATGAATAATGAGATAGTGCGTACTTCTTTATAATTCTTGTCCTCGAACTACCTATTGAAGTTTTCGAACTTTTCATTCAATGTCGAATTATAATCCAGTATATCAAACTACCAACTCTTATATCGCAACAATATCTAATTATTCGTAGTTCTGTTCTATGAAGTCATCTCCTAATCAGGTCCATATAGTCAACAAATAGTGCTGAATATTAGCAAATGTTGAATATTGGTGAACGTTGAATGCTAGTAAAATTGAAGCTAGTGTGTGACAAACCAGGGTAGGGCTGGAAAAAAATCGATGAATCAATGTACCGATATATCATATGGAGATGTAATATGAAAAATATCGATAAATCAATAATCATTGATATGGGTATATATTTATATCTCGATTCATTTATATATCGATAACTATATCCATTTATTAATACATATATCGATTCCACATTGACTTTGTTAGTACTATGACTGATGATAACCATTTGATAGGTCGAAACATGTCTCAATCAAAAGTGATGAAGCAGAATTGATTGCACATCTCGCCAGTTATTTGAGGAGACGACTTCGAAGTTTTTTTCCCTCTGAATTCCTTATGTCATGAAACTGAGGTTAAAATCGTTGCAATAACTTGGAAATGCTACATGTTAATGGAAAATCCATATTTTCGACTTGAATGCAGATTTCCGTGAGTTATAGCATAAACAATGAATGGGCCTTTCCAGTCATTTCTAAAAAAAATATTTCTCGATATATGGCTCTGAAATATTTTTCTGCGATTTCTTTCTATCAACTCATCGTATTGAAAATCTTTGGAAACGCCAAAATAAAAGAGCGAATTCAAACGATCAGACATAGCCGCGAAACGTGTGATGTCATGGTGCGGAGCAATTTGGATTGGTAACTCCCTGATTCCCTGTTGTCGGATCGGACAAAAAATGTGGTTAGTCGAACACAATGAAAATATTTTTTCTTCAGATTACATGTATTCATATGGATAATGCATACCAATTTTGAGAATGACCTGTCTTTCCGTTCTCCAGATACTCCTAATAAGCCATTTGCATTACGATATTATTATTATTATCATTATTATTATTCATATATCTTGGAGCGCACGGAAGAGAGGATAGGGAGAAGAGGTAGGTGTTGGCATTTTTTTCAAACTCATGAGTAGAGGGGCTACAGGGCTATCAGCTCAAGCCAATCAGAGGCCAGCATTTGGTTGGAGGCCACGCCCACTAAAAACCGGCGCGAAATTCAAATTATTCATACGTCGTCACGTCACCATCGTGAATAAATAAATTAAAAAAAGCTGTCACCGCTGGGGGAATTGAACCAGAGACCTTTGCATTATGAGGCAGCGTATATACGCACTGTGGTATTCCGACCTTCGTAATATTAATGCTATTCAAACGAGATATCCATCGCTGGCGCGCGCTTATCTTTGCAACGGATCCATCGAGGTAGAGTGAAGCGAGAGATGCATTCCAGAGATAAGAAACTTCGAGTCGAAAATAATATCCATCGCTGGCGCGTGCTTATCTTTGCAACGGATCCATCGAGGTAGAGTGAAGCGAGAGATGCATTCCAGAGATAAGAAACTTCGAGTCGAAAATAATATCCATCGCTGGCGCGCGCTTATCTTTGCAACGGATCTATCGAGGTAAAGCGAAGCGAGAGATGCATTCCAGAGATAAGAAACTTCGAGTCGAAAATAATATCCATCGCTGGCGCGCGCTTATCTTTGGAACGGATCTATCGAGGTAAAGCGAAGCGAGAGATGCATTCCAGAGATAAGAAACTTCGAGTCGAAAATAATATCCATCGCTGGCGCGCGCTTATCTTTGCAACGGATCTGTAGAGGTAGAGCAAAGCGAGAGATGCGTTCTAGAGATAAGACACAAGTATTATATCGAAATGAATTTATGGTGGAATAATTCCATGTTGGTTTTATCGACAATATACACACACAACACCAAATGAAGCTCATGCTGATAAGAGTCGTGTGCAGCGATAACCGTCACATTGTTGTCAGACGTTGGAAATTATTATTCATGAAGTCGATAAGGTGTTCTCAAAAAATATCTGATGTCGCGTAATACATGATATATGACGTATGACAGATGGTGTTTGCAATATGATGTATGTAGGGGGTGAAAGAATACGAAAACGAAGATAAATAATCTATTTATTCAAGTAATCCTTTTCTACAAAGATGACATGCCTCTTGAGAAGATGGTGGTCCAACCCAGTGTGTGGTCCAATCGGGACGATTATAATGAACGAAGCATGGCAGTTTGATTTGTAGGTTGAAGTTGCTGCGATATTCTTGAGGAAGTTTGTGCCACACCCTTAATAGCCCATGAGGATCTGAATATTCAATGAGACATTCTACTGGAATGTACTGCAATTCTTGTTCAGTGAATTTCGTCAAAGTCAAAGCGGGAGATTTTATAAACTCCAATAGCACAGCTATTTCAGACTTTATGATTTTTCGAGCAGAGCTAAAATATTTCAGATGCTACTAGTCTCGCGTCAAGTTGTAGACTGATGAAATGAAAAAAAACTAGTCACATTTTTCACAACATTTTATTCAAATCAGACATAACCTCATTTTTACAATAATATAAATATTCTCTGAGAGCGTTACTAGACATGCTATCACAAACATCAGAAAATCCAGATATAAGCTCTTCCGCACCCAAATCAGTCAGGCTATTTCTAATCCAATCGGCTATAGTATTCAAAATGTTCTGATAATACATGAAAAAATCCAATCTGTTTATTAGCGCAACTCGATGTGAAACAACACACGTTTCAGCCCTCAAAATGTCTGCAACATCCTCTTCCACCAATTCGAATGTAATGTGGTATTTGGTGAGTGACAACATTTTGACACCATCGCAAACGAATTTGGTTATGGTGATATAGTCTCCGCAGGTGGTAACGGCAGGATCATATTCATCAATGAAACAGGGCAGGGGTGCTTCAAAAAAGTCTTGTTGTACCTTATACAGCGAATCGATGAAGGTGGCCCATTCATATGTGGAGAATGAAATTTTCGCTGGATGGAAGTGTTTCTTCAGGATGATGCTCGGACTAAACTGTCTAGCTGGACTGAGTCCGCACTGAATCATGTAGGTGGACAACTGGAACGATGAAATCAGCAGGAGGTACGATTCGGCTTTCGCTGCTTGCTCAATCATGTCCAAATATGTATCAACGTCATCATAATAACCCATCATTGCCAATGAACTAGTACTACCGTTTTCGGAAAGCACTTCACTAGATGGATAACCAGAGTCTTCACTCATTGTTCTCGAACTGATGTGTTGAAAGTTTCAGTCCTCATTATTTATACCACCACTGCCAACACGTCACAACATCCGATAATAGTTGTTATTTGTCAGCGATCGACGTGAAAGGCCCCTCACATCCATTGAATTTGTGCTAGTTTTCCATATGATTACATTATAACTTGTTGGTGGAATCAATCCAGCTGTTGTGTGTATCATCGAATCCTAGCCATTTGACAAACACCTTTTTACCCCTCTTTCTTAAAACTTTTTCCACTAGATAGATGTCAGGATTTAAAGTTTTTTGCAATTCTTCAGGATAAAAAGCACCTTTGATCGGAGTACCATGTAAATCTTCCAAGATGTATGTAGTAGGTTTCGTAATACGAACTTTTACGATTTTAAATAGTTCAGTAGTCCAATTTGGCGTATAATTCTTTTCGAAAACATGTTTGGCTTTGCTTATTCTCACAATGTCACCAACGTTGAATTCTCTAATTCCAGCAATTTTTATGTGATTGTAGACGGATTTGAGAATGTCTTGTTCGTTGGCTTTGGTGACGTCACTGGGCTTGCATCTAATCGTCGTATGTTTCGTGTCATTATAATTCTTTGTGATTTCAGGCAGGACATCTATCCAACGGTATGAGCCATTCAAACTAAAGAATTTGTACAGTTTTTCCTTCAATGTTCGTATAACACGTTCAGCAATAGCCGCCTTCATTATGGTGTACGTATGATAATGGTTGATGGAGAACTTTTTCATCAGACTTTGAAACTTTTCGTTGTAGAATTCGGTACCTTGATTGGTTTGCAAATTCTTGGGAATTCTGTTGTTGGAATGCGATAGAATATCAGCAAATGCACGAGCGATTTCAGCACCAGGTTTTGATTTCAATGGTCTAGTCCATAGGTACTTGGACAAACAATCAATTACGACCATTATCAGCTTGTGATCCTTATTAACAGAGGCATAAGGTCGCATTTCGGCTAGATCCATTTGCCATAAGTCATCCAAACCTTCGATGATAATGCGGCGCCTTGGAAATTTTTTCCTAGCAGGTCTATGTAATTCATTGACGAGTTGGATTTTTTCTTTAGAATGTGACATATTGACTTCGTTGGATTAGGAGTTTATATGATGGGTTTCACACAGGAGGCTTCCTTTTTGGTGGCGGTGATGTTGTCGTAGATTTTGGAGTGATGGCAATCTTGACCAGATCTTTTTTCATTTGATCAATGACATCAGCAAGCTGGCGTTCTTTATCACGGCTGTGTTGGTGCTCAGCCTTCAAATCGTGCAAACTCTTCACAGTGTTGTCAATCTGATCGAAAAATTCTAGAATATTTTTCACATTCAAGTCGATGTCGCTTTCGAGTTTTGGTAGAGAGTTGTTGCGAAGCTGCTCCACATGTATGTTGATCTTGTGCACTATGCCAGACAACTGAACAAAGTTTGTTTTGTACGATGTCAGTTCAAGATCATGTACATCCACTCTCTTCCTTTCTTCGATTATTTCGTTGCTGAAGCCAGCAACGTAATTTCGGATTTTTTCACCATAATTATCGAAAGCAATCTTGAAATCTAACTTTATTTGCGATATAACTTCATCCACATATTGTTTGTTTGCAACATCAGCGACATCTGTTGGCAGTTTTACGTTACACATCTTCAAATGACCGACATCAATATCACCGGTTGGAGTATGTGAAAATCCAGATCTGACTGTCACCATCTGAGCTGAGCGTGGAAACGAACCACGTCCGAATTTGTCGAGACTCATTATGCTAATGACTAAAGTATTGTACGTTATCGATAATGGTCGGCACTTTGCCTCGCCAATTATTAGCCCCTTCACTCATAGACATGCCATGGAAGTGTCACGGAACTGTCACGGAAGTGTCAAGGAAGTGTCACGGAACTGTCACGGAAGTGTCAAGGAACTGTCACGGAAGTGTCAAGGAAGTGTCACGGAACTGTCACGGAAGTGTCAAGGAAGTTCACGGAAGTATCACAGAAATGTCACACATGTTTTAATATGCCTGCCCCTTCTAATTCGTTCAAGATGGCAACAATCTCGTTATCGTTTGATGTATTTCCGGCTTGCTGTGATGCAATGAGCAACTTCAATCTATCTACCAATTCGTTTGGATCATCCCAATACATGTATTCGATAGGTGCTGTGTTGTATGTCAACTTCAAACCACGACCACTGGAATTGGATCTGAACATTGGACGAATAATTTCTACGTATTTGAGTCTAGAGGAGGACTTCATACGTCCTGCAGAATTCAGATGAGCTTTGGTGAGCAAGAGTATTTGCTTGTATGGGTTCGTATCATCTTTGGCAAAGGATGGATCATTATAGAAGAGTAATTGATAGAGGCCTGGGGTGCCACGGAACCGGAAGCCATCAAGAAGTATATCTCCAGTTCTTCGATGGAAATTCATTTCTTTTCCGTTGAGGGACCATTTCGATGTTACTGGATCATATTTGGGGCCATAAACCGTATCGATATTTTCATCATTTGTCCAGTATTCAGTCAGATATTTTTGAGCCATCGCAGGATACTGATCAACGTAATCATGTATTGCAGCCGGTGAGATATTTTCACTATCTGCAAAGAGTTCATCATCAGCATCGTCATAACCATCCTCATCATCATCTTCAGTATGCCCAGCATTATCAGCCACATCCATCATAGGTATGAAATTAGTTTGGTTCAAATCCGATTGCTCCCTCTCCACCTCCCCATCCTCTTCCTCCTTCTTCTCCTTCTTCAACCCCAACGACTTTGCTCTGCTTCGCTTGATGTTTGAAAGCGTTCCATCGAGTTTTTCTTTTATTACCTTGGACGTGGTGGCAATTTGTTTCAAAGGTGATGTCAGTGGTTGGAATATTTTCTGTAACGCATCATCATCCTCAGACTTGCCCAATTTTAGTGCTAAATATTTTCTTCTGATTGATTTCGATAGTTCGTTGATTTTTTCTTGCGCAGCGCATCAGCAACATCATCATGCATCTTGATTGACGTCATCTTGATGAATGGTCCAGAGATTACAGTCATATGAACTTATCGAAACCATTTCTATATCTGCCAGCATTCATATCGAAAGTTTTTGCAATCACCATCGCACCATATTGGTTGGAATTCCAACACTCTGAGCACAATGCTTTAAATTGATCGAATGACATGTCTGGTGAGACATGCTCGTCGAACACATGCTTCAAATTCATTTCATCCTGTCGAAATAACACCAACAGGTTACTGTTGTCTCGCACCAGCTGCTTCGGTATCTTAGAAAAAGTCTGGCATAGGTATGCTACGTCAATATCCTTGTGTCTACACATTGAAAAATATTCCCGAATTTTTTGCTGCTTGTCGCATGATACATCATCAAAAATGAATATCGAATGATTTTTCGCTTCTGATGGACTGATGACATCATCATTTTCTTTAAAGGGAAAATACCCAACACCTTTCACTGAATCCAACACTTGTTGCAGCAATTGATATTTCGGTTGGTACTACGACTTTGAATACACGTAAACGTTCTTGAATTTCGCGCCATTTGGATTGAACAGCAGGGAAAGCATCGCATTGGTCTTTTCACATCCGCTTGGTCCGCAGAAGATTGCTCTGAACGAATGGGGAAGCAGTTTCCCATGTGTACTATTTACTGGTGGTTTGGTTGACAAAATTTCATCCAAATTCACAATGGGTAACATCCGTTCTTGTTGAATGATCTTCATCATGTGATGATATTTTTCATTTCATTAGGTATATGCAGAGTTGTCAAACTTCCTACACGTCAGTCTTCATGTTGCTCTACCACGGAGAGGGTGTGCTTAATTCTCTGATCGATAAACTTCCCATCGAATTACACATTCCAGGCTACAGATTTTGTGGTCCAGGTACCAAACTCGATAAAAGACTTGCAAGAGGAGACACCGGTATCAATCCGTTGGACGACGCGTGTCGAGGACACGATATCGCCTATTCACAAAATTCCTCAATAGAAGACAGGCACAAAGCTGATTGGATATTGGAAAATCGAGCGTGGGAGAGAGTCAAGTCGAAGAACGCTAAATTCAAAGAGAAGGCTGCTGCTTGGCTTGTCACCACCAGAATGAAGGTCAAACGAAAACTTGGCATGGGTCTTGTATCACAGCAATCCCTATTCAACATTATCAAATTCATAAAAAATGTACTATCAAAGTCAGATGATGGTGGTGGTGGTGGTGGTAATACAACATCAGGAAGTGGTCTGAATAAATCTGCATTGAAAGCACTCCATGCAGCCAGAATGGCAGTCAAGAGGGCTGGCGGTAAAAAAAGAATCAGAGTACCAAGAATCATACCTCTTCCACACAGTGGCGGTTTTCTACCATTGATACCAATCTTTGCCAGTCATTGATGCGAAAAATGCAAAGAAAAAGCTCGGAGAAGATCAAAGACATAATAAAGCAATGGAGGCTATCGGAAAGCAGGGTTCCGGCCTATTTCTACGCAAAACATCGAGAGGATTCGGACTGTACAGGGTGGGCAAAATTGGGCGTTTTCACCGTCTATCTCAATAACTAGAGGAGTTATCGAAAAACCGATATACATGTTCCGGGTTCGATTTTGGAGAAACCTCGAATGGTACAATCAAAATCTCGATATCTTCATTCGTTTTAGAGATACAGGGGGAAATTGAAAATTTGCCGATTTCGATTTTATTTTCTGACTACTTTACGGTGAGAGGTATCAAAAAATTTCGAAAGTATATTTATACAGTATGATGCGTGGAATTCATTGGCATCATCAGAAATTTTATACAGGGTGACGTTGAGAAAATACGGCAGCCAATTATGTTTTTTCTAATGGAACACCTTGTATATTTTGGCACAGTTGAATAGTCCCAGGCGTTCTCATTTCAAGTATATATATAACCCTACCTTCTCCTTCCACAATTTCAGATATATTCGCAAAAATATATTCAGTGTGTCACATTTCTTATGGTTACACTCCCGTATCTTCTGTAAGAATAATTGATGGAAACATTAACAATCATAATATTTTGTGGCAGAATGCCTGAATATGATACTTTACCCATTATTTCTAGTATGCCTCAATATTTTTGCGTTCAAAGAGATAATAAATAAGATATATATTTGAAATTGAAACGGGAACTTTCCAGCTCTGCCAAAATATACGGGGTGTTCTATAAAAAAAAATGTTCGGTATCTGGAATTTGGACATCTTCTATAAGGCTATGTTTTTCAACGCAACCTACTGATTTCCTAATTGAGTAAATTATTGGTCTTATTTCTGTATCTCAAATGTCTTGATAACAATGATATCAAATCGAATAATTTCCTATTTTATTTCTCACCAAATATCCATTTATCTGAAAATTACATTTCCTATGATATTTGTTTTCCACATTTGGTGAATATATACAGAGTGTCATTTTCAACCTCGATTCTGCCTGTTGATAGCATTATCCAGAAATATCGATGATTCCATAGCTGCAGGCGAGCAGTGTTATCATTGGAGATGATCCCACTTTGTCCATGACTCCATGAGTGTATCATTTGTATCTTTCTGACAGTTGCGAATTTTTGAATCCTACCTCAAATATTTTTACAGAAGATACGGGGGTGTAACCATAAGAAATGTGACACACTGAATATATTTTTGCGATTATATCTGAAATTGTGGAAAAAAAAGGTAGGGTTATATATATATTTGTAATGACAACGCCTGGGACTATCCAACTGTGCCAAAATATACGGGGTGTTCCATTAGAAAAAACATAATTGGCTGCCGTATTTTCTCAACGTCACCTTGTATAAAATTTCTGATGATGCCAATGGATTCCAGGCATCATACTGTATAAATATACGTTTGAAATTTTTTGATACCTCTTACCGTGAAGTAGTCAGAAAATAAAATCGAAATCGGCAAATTTTCAATTTCCCCCTGTATCTCTAAAACGAATGAAGATATCGAAATTTTGAATGTGCCATTCGAGGTTTCTCCAAAATCGAACCCGGAACATGTATATCGGTTTTTCGATAACTCCTCTAGTTATTGAGATAGACGGTGAAAACGCCCAATTCTGCCCACCCTGTACTTGAAGAAACAATCAAAAAACTCAAAAAACTTTAAGACGAGCTACCCAATAAATCAATGTACGATGAAGATGTGATAAAGTATGCCAAACAGCTGAAAATACCGTATTTTCGAGGTGTTTTTATGCGGGACACTCTACCTTCCACCGGTCCATGGCATCGCGAGTGTGCTGTATTGAATTTGGATACCTCCAATCATGCGGGCACTCATTGGGTGGCTTACATAAAAAATGATAAAAAAGCCTTATATTTCGATAGTTATGGTAATCTGAAACCGCCCAGAGAATTGGCGCAATATTTGGGTGCCAGCACGAAAATCTTGTACAATAACAATCGATACCAAAATTTCAATCAAAGTAATTGTGGACGTCTATGTTTAGAATTCCTTTTTAATGAGACCAAGTAACTCGGTCATTGTGCATCAGTCATATCTCTGATTGTGACGTTGAAAGGTCGTACATCTACGCTCTCCATAGACTTTTTGACACCACTTCAACTCGATCCAGACTCTGATTACGGACTAGCATTGTTGGGATTCCATTCATA
Source organism: Phaedon cochleariae (assembly GCA_918026855.4). Taxonomy (NCBI): domain Eukaryota; kingdom Metazoa; phylum Arthropoda; class Insecta; order Coleoptera; family Chrysomelidae; genus Phaedon; species Phaedon cochleariae. Next base: position 19,053,985 of record OU896719.1, read on the forward strand.
CAACAGTATACCGAATATCGACAAAGGATCAAAGTTTTATCTGCAAGATAAGACCAAGGCGGGAAAGATCATCGATATTCCCGAAGGTTCATACGACATTTTGGACATTGAGACATTCATACGCAAAGAATTGGGCATCTCAAGTGCAAAGGACGTTGATGATATATTCTCGTTGAAGCCCAACAATAATACACTAAAGTGTGAGATTTCGAGCCAAAGGTTTGCCATCGATTTTCGCCCGAAGGATAGCATAGCTCAAGTCTTGGGATTTTCAAATAGATTGTTGAACGCACAACAAGTCCACACTTCCGATTTGCCGGTCAGCATAACCAGAGTGAGAACCATTCACATTGATAGCAACGTTACTGCTGGAGCTCTCTACAACGATAGACCATCACATACGATCTACGAGTTTGCAGTTGCAGTCGATCCTGGTTACGCCATAGACGAGACTCCCAGAAATCTCATCTATCTATCTATGGTCAGCAGGCGGGAATTGCCCAACATTACACTCCAGATTCTAGACCAAGATTTCAGGCAGGTGAATTTTAGAGGTGAAGAAATCATCATGAGATTGGAATTGAAGAAACTCGCAAGATGGTACTAGTGTTTGATTACTCCTATAAATCAGATAATATACCATCATCAGCAACATCATCGGCACCAGTTCTCTCGACACCGTACACCAAAGCAGTCGTGTCTTCGAAGAGCAGCAGCAGCAGCAACAGAAAAACATTGACATTATCCGGTGTTCTGTTTCTGAAATCACTCGAAGACTACAATGTTGTTAGCACCCGTGTTCGACGTTTTCCGCAAACCCAGACTCGACGAAAGCATCACTAAATTGGAATGGCGTACCTATTATCCATATGTGAAATCATTCGAGAACAATGATGTCATCGATATAACGGTTAATCAAGCTGATTCGTGGTTGGCCATGTTTGAAGGTATCATTACCATCAAGGGTAAATTGAAGGTGACCGGTGGTGGTACTGGTACACTAACCCTCAATGCTGGAGCTTATCTCTTTGATTCCTGCACCTATGAATTATGTAATAAAGAATTGGACACTGTCAGATATCCTGGAATAACGAGTACTGTGCGAGGATACTTGTGTTATACACCTGAAGACTCACGTCATCTAGCCATAGCAGGCTGGAACTATCCCAATGCTCCGATCCTCAACACCGATGGTACGTTTAGCATGAACATTCCACTGAAACATTTGTTTTCCATCTTCAATGATCATCAAGTTGCAACGTGGGGCAAGCAGTCAATCCGTTTAGTGAGAGCTCGCAATGATGCCAATGGTGTGAAGGTTGTCGAGAGAGCGAATACTGCTTTGCAAGGATCTCCTCAGACTCAGAGTATTGCTAAAATAACGATAGAAAGCATCTATTTGAAAGTGCCACATCTCACACCCAACGATGACATAAAGTTGCAGTTGTTGACACGTATCAAAGCAGATGATACCGTTTCGCCGATGGGAATTGCACGAGCTACCAGCACTCACACAAGGATCTACCATAGAAATCTGGTCCGTCAAGACATGTTCTGCATTGGACAAGATTGGTCCAAGATATGTTATAGTATTTTTCCAAACGAAAAAAGCGGATAATTTGCATGAAGACGTCACCTTGTTCGATAATGCCAACATCAAATCCATACGATTGGCTCTGAATAGCGACTATTATCCGCAAGAACGAATGCTATTGGACTTTTCCCGAGACCAATATGCCGACGCCCACTTCAACTATACAGAGTTCAACAAGAGCTACCATAACTGTCAAGAAAAGCGCATTTCTCTAATTGTGATTTGAAATCAGCATAAATGATGAATGGACATGTCTGCTTATACACATGGTTCTCAAATTCTACAAAATCATACTTTGGGAATGAAATTTTCTCATTATTAATTTTTTCACATTGAGCGGCATGACTATCAAGCTTCTCCTGGCAATGGTAATAGTTGAGGCACCGATCGCAGATGAATTTCCTCGTGAATTTCTTAACCTTATATTTGTTGAGTTGACTTGATACTAGTCGTGAAAGGTCCTTAATCCAGACATAGTGATATTTTATATTGACGTTCTCTTCAGCATTATCGTTGTCAGGAGGAGCTTCATAGTCATTCAATTTTGGGAAATATTTGTCCTGAATTAAAAGCAAATTAACGTGTCGATTGGATTCATGCTAAGTAAGTCTGGTGGGTACTACAGAGTAAAATGTTCGTTCGTTGACTTCTGTCAACTCTAACGCATAAACATTCACCGAAATAGCATTCATTTTTTCAAATATTGTTATTTGGGGCAGCTTCATTGGTATGTCTAATCCTTTAATGTTCAAAATCTGTGAATAGTGAGGATAATTCTTAACTCTATTTGAATTTTTTTCAATGGGATGCAAACAACTGACTATGCTCCAAAAGAAGCATGCCTCATCATCATTTTGAACGTTTATGCAAGCCCGCTTTTTCTCAATCTGCACTGGCAATTTGATGTATGATGAGCCATTGCCCATTTCATATTTATTTATGGCAACCTCCAGAGAAATAATTTCGCTCAAGGCCCACCCGCTATTCTTCTCGGCAAATTCGCTGAGTTTATTGAGGATCACATCTAGCACATTGATTTTGAACCAATCGGCTAGGTCCGTTCCTGCGTCCACGATGGCATTGGGAGTACAAAAATGTTTGCGGTCAACCAATTCCCTATTATTTGACTGCTTAATGAAGTCACCAGAAAATGTGAAGTTGACTTTTAGCATTGAAAAGCGCCCCAAAATTTTTGAAATTCTCTCATTCACTAATCTAAATGAATCCTCCAAAAAGTCAATAATCTCCTTATGTCTCAAATTCAGAATAAGGCCGGTCTGAACTCTCGACGCGAAGATTGAATTAACATCAATCCAACGGATATAGGGCTTCAGGCCGGAGCCAACACGTCCTCTATTCATAGTTTTGATGAAAAATCTCATCCGTTTCAGTTCCCCGATCTTAGTCTGAATTTTACGCTTCAAACCAATCGAAAAAGTATTTCTTTTCAATGCTAAAATACATTTCCGTATGTGTGAACGGATTGATTTAAATACAGAAAGTGCCAATGGTTTCGAATAATTTTTCTTAATTGATAAAAGTGTTTCGTCAACTTTGGTCAAGGTTTTATTGATGCTCTCCATTGCTGAATTGATGATATTTTACCCAAATAAAAAAAATGTAGCTTACTTCAATTCTCTAGAATTTCAAACGAAGCTGCTGGATTGGCCTTCCCAGTCTGCACCTTTTCTCTGAAGACCAAGGAATATTTTCCGGTACCGAAATATCCAATGTGGGGGGAATAGGTCTCAGTTACACGACTGGGCAGAAACACAACAGAGTCCTCCAACTCAATCAGAACAGATTTACCAAATTTTGTGGTGACCACTTTCGCTGTCTTGATTGGTTGGGGTTGACCTAGCAGGAGATCCACCAACTTCACGCTTGGTTTCTGCTGTTTTGGAGTAATCAGAGAAGCTGCGTTGATTTGAGTAAAATCCATCTGGTGGAAAGAAAAAGGACAAAAAACATCAGCAGTCCAACAAAGTCATGATGAGCTTGATACTAGGATGAATTATTTTCGATAAAACTAGAAGTGAAATCAATCTGCGATTGATCATTGACACTTTCATTGAATTGTCCTCGAAAAAACTTTGAATGAGAAAGGTTGATGCGGAATGAGCACTAGGTTGTATTATTTTCAAAATAAAATGAGAGGGGCCGATAATATAAAACTAAGAAACTCAAAATGGAATAAAAAAGTTGGATAATATAGGATTGAGAATATAAATACGCACTTTGATAAAAAAGAGGTACTTACTATCATTGCTATTAATGCACACACACACACACACACACACACACACACACACACACAAACAGTGATGATTTGGCTGGAGCTGGTCGAGAGACAACGTTCACGATTGCAGACTCGAGTGTGAATGATGTTGTGCGGCGTCATCGCTTTCATACGCTGGCAGAGTTACCTCGTGACTTGCTGATAGTAGACGCAGATGTTCTGGAAAAACCCATCCAAAACGATTGCTGATAGCAATAATTTCCTGCGTCAATCTGATAACGTATTTTGTTTATGCGACTAGTTGGGTTTTTTATGGTTTTGATAACCTCCAACGTTTCCTGTTATGCTGTTGATTGTGAAATTGTTGGGTTTTTTGTAGTTTCGATAACCTTCAACGTTTCCTGTTATGCTGCTGTTTGTGAAATTTTTTGTTGGGTTTTTTGTGGTTTTGATAACCTCCAACCTTATCTGTTATGCTGTTGATTGTGGAGTTTGCTGTCGCTGCACCCAGAGATAAGCGCGCGCCAGCGATGGATATTATTTTCAACTCGAAGTTTCTTATCTCTGGAATGCATCTCTCGCTTCGCTTTACCTCGATAGATCCGTTCCAAAGATAAGCGCGCGCCAGCGATGGATATTATTTTCGACTCGAAGTTTCTTATCTCTGGAATGCATCTCTCGCTTCACTCCACCTCGATAGATCCGTTGCAAAGATAAGCGCGCGCCAGCGATAAATATTATTTTCGACTCGAAGTTTCTTATCTCTGGAATGCATCTCTCGCTTCACTCTACCTCGATAGATCCGTTGCAAAGATAAGCGCGCGCCAGCGATGGATATCCCGTTTGAATAGCATAAAAATAATTGAAATATTACGGAGGTCGGAATATCACAGTGCGTATATACGCTGCCTCATAATGCAAAGGTCCCTGGTTCAATTCCCCCCAGCTTTTTTTGATTTAATTATTCACGATGGTGACGTGACGACGTATGAATAATTTGAATTTCGCGCCGGTTTTTAGTGGGCGTGGCCTCCAACCAAATGCTGGCCTCTGATTGGCTTGGGCTGATAGCCCTGTAGCCCCTCTACTCTCATAGAGGTTCTGAGCTCTTGGTAATACTTCCATTGGCGAAGAATTCCAAAGCTTTTTCGTTGTATAGACATGAAGTTTCGACATATTTCAAGGTGTATAAGAAAAAGATGTGCTGACTGGACCTGTCGAGTTCGTCTGCAGTGATTTCTGAGGAATATTATCCGTGGAAGTATCTATAGAAAAGTTAAAGGTCGCCGACTTCTCTACGGTGTTTTAATGAGGTCGAAGTACTACTGAGTGTGGCATCACCCATCAGACCTTGAGAAGCTGTTGAGGTGTAAAGTAATTTTGGCACGGAATGAAAATCCGAGTTTCTGCGAAGCTGCTTTCGCGATGGATCGAACATGATCGTTCCATGAAAGAGTATTGCTGATGAAAATACCTTCATAGCATAAATATAGTGGTTTTGGTAGGAATACTGGTTCCAGACATTGTTATATCAGACATGCTGAGTTCTGTCTCTCTATAGAGAAAAATACAGGGTTTAGTTTTGGTGGCGTTGAATTGATCTAGATTGTTGGTACCCTATAGGTAGTAATCTGTCGTCATGGACAGCGTTGACCTGCCGTCGTCGTAAGTTCTTGGTTACCTGGAACTGAGTGGGAATTCTAGAATAGAACGAAGTATGGAGAGTTCTATCGTCTGCAAAGCTGTGGATACGGCAAGTGATAGCTCCCACAGACCACAGTAGTGTACCTACCTTCGCCTCAGCCCAAGATGGCCGCCGCCGGAAGTGAAGTCACAACCGTTCCTGTGGTAAAAGGTGTTGGCTGCACGGAAGTGACGTCACAAGATGGCCGCCGGAAGTGACAGATGACAAGTGACAGATGACAAGTGACAGATGACAAGTGACAGATGACAAGTGACAGATGACAAGTGACAGATGACAAGTGACAGATGACAAGTGACAGATGACAAGTGACAGATGACAAGTGACAGATGACAAGTGACAGATGACAAGTGACAGGTGACAAGTGACAAGTGACAGATGATAAGTTGCAGGTGACAGATGACAAGCGATAGGTGACAGATGACAAGTGACAGATGGCAAGTGACAGATGACATGTGACATGGGCCCCAAGGGGTGACAGATGGCATGGAACACAAAGAATGACAGGTGACAGATGACGAGTGACATATGACAAGCGATAGGTGAAAGATGACAAGTGACAGATGACATGGAACACAAGCAATGACAGATGACACGTGTAAGTACTCTGAACTTAGCCCCCTAGACTCTGGACTCTAGACTCTAGTGCTTATGGGCGTGTCCTAGGACATTCTTCTTCTTCTTTTTGAAAGGTAGTTGATGACGTCACAATCTAGTGACTTTGCCCACCAGATTTAGGTTGGTATTACTACAATTGGTAGCACTTTGTTTCAAGGTCACCCGATATGCATGTTGGAGAGGTGGCCGATGAGTCATCCTTATCTCGACTTCATAGAACAATGCCGCCTTTGTTTGCCATATGTTATCTAGCCTCCCTCTAGAACAATGCCACCTTTGTTCTCTCTATGCCACTGTCAGCGTTTCTTGGAATTCCGGCTATTGGGAAATTGCGACGCAATGTACGAGAACAATGCCGCCTTTGTTTGCAGGTGTCCCATTACGTTACAACCTCATCCGATTGCATCATCCTTATCTGTGAGAGAACAATGAGTCCATTGTTCTGACGCAGGTGGCCGATGAGTCATCCAACAAACATGTTCAAACTTGTTGTTGTCACAAGCCATTCAATCATGGATACTGGATGTGTCTCAAAGAACGTTTGCCGAGTCCCCCCCAATAGCTTATATCAGCTGTGCGCGTGCGTAGCTACCACTACCACTATTCAGACTTGACCTTTGAATCAGTGTTACAATTAACAATGTCCTTAGACGAGTACAGAAGCAAGTTGGAGGAATTTGGGGAACGGGTTCGACAGCTGAACAAAGACATAACATTGTACGAAGATAAAACCAGAGTGTTGATTCAATTGGAGAATCTGAGTTTGTGGGATAAAGTGTTCAGCAGCTGTGGAAGAGTACCAGCAGTAGAGGTGCCTGTTGAGCAGAGACGACACATCCAGCCTCAAAATGTCAAGGGTGGTATAGTTCTGACAGCAATTTTGAATAACGTATTGTATACAAATGTTCCCAACGATGTCAAGAACATGGCGATATGTTTCAATGACTTGAAAGAAGATTGCAATCGATCATCGTGAACAGCGATGAGAAATAAGTTGGTGAACAATGGATGTCTAGCAGTCTTCTACAAAAGGATACCAGAGGCGAATAGGTAATTCCTTCTTCAAACTCAAGTTGATGTTTTCCGGTGGATCTGAAGAGGATACCGACTGGCAAACTATAGGAGCTCCCACAACAGGAATACAGAATGAATTCAATAGAATGTTCATATTACTAGGTTTGACATTAGCAGCTACGTTCATTTTGATTGTGAAATGCATAATGAAAGCTGTTAAAAGGTACATATAGCGTGAATAAAATGATGGAACTTATGCAAGGTGTTTCAATAAAACTCCCATCCTTATCATGATGTTTATTGACCCAAACACAGAACATCTCCATTTAGGTAATATTACATTTATAAACCACTGGTAAAGTAGATCAACGTTCCGCTGGGCACACATATATTTTCCATTGGCGTGGTTGGGGCAGTACGATATATTTTGTTGAATATACGGAGCTGAACGATATTTTTCCAAAATATCGTTCAGCTCCGTATATTCAACATCACCAGCATCATATGGTATTCCATGGACGAATTTCTCCACATAACGTGTAGTTTTCTTGTCACGTCCACTAATTGTAGCAAACGGTGTAGGCGGTTTGAATAGGAAGTTGGATCTCTGGCGGCCAATTTGAATGGTCAGCTCTTTCGGGTGGAAAACACTGTCAAGAGTGAAGCCTTGAATGTCGACAAGTGCGATCCTCATGACGGCTGACGATCGAATGCGAGCTCGAGCAGTTTGCAGTTGGTATATATATACTCAAATCAAGGTTCTGACGACTTCCGTTAGAGGGAAGTACTCTAGCAGACAATCATGTACGATGATGCAATAGGCTTTGGTGTCAGCAGGGAATCCTTTATCGGATTCGATTTCAAGCTTTATATCAACTGTCGATGATTTCATGGTCTCTTCCCGCCTCGAGCAATCAATCACAAATAATGCATGCTGTTTGAATTCCCCATAATCCAAGATTGGGTGAATCTCCGTCGAATGTGAATAGCTCGAATAGAACCTGGTGTAGTCTTGTTTAGCGAAATCAAGCTGCATTCTCTCATTAGGCCAATATTCACCATTAAGGGCTAATCTGATACTAACTATGCTCGTGTTATCAAAGTGGGTAGCATCAGCTTCTGCATTGTCACGTTTAGATTTCAAGAAGCACACAATAACGTACCGAGGACGTTCAACCAAAGCACTCGTTTTGACTGCCCAAATTTCACTTTTTGCGCCGTTTGTAAGAGCAGGAAATTGGCTGTGGTCCCATTTCCTGAATGGAATCAGTATAGGTGTATCATTTTTTATGGGTTGCATCAGTTGTAGTTTGATTTCATCGTTCGGGAATACGTGCTTCACTTTTAGCACTACACTACGTATTTGTACTTCAACTGTAGTAGTAGTGGTTGTAGGTCCATTGGGGAGTTCCTTTACTATCACGCAATCGTTATCATTACGAGCTCGAATCAGTCGGATTGTTTGTTTTCCATAGGTGATCGAGGTGTAGTAATTGAAAACGTTGAAAAGGTGCTTAAGTGGTATCAACAAACTGAATGTCTTGTTAATTGCATTCGAAAGCGGTTTATCAGGATACGTCCATCCGGCTGTGGATAAGTGTTTGGAATCATCAGGTTTATAGCACATGAATCCTCGCACACTACTCACGATCCCTGGATCTCTGACTACTTCTATCTCTCTTGCACTCTGCACATAACTGCAAGAATCGAATAGCAATGCTCCACAGTTGGGGGCCAAGTACACATTTGCAGCTCCTTGCACATTCAACGTTCCTTTGATTTCCAGCAAAGACTCATGCATTGCAAAAAATGTGTCTGCTTGATTCATGTTGATTTCCACCATATCATTGTTATTGAAGAATTTTGCGTATGGCATGTAGGAGCGATATTCTTCTTTTCGAATGGTTTCATCATATCTGGGCCGACGATACAGATCGAAAATTGGGTTTGTGTGGTTGAATGTTGGTGCTGTTGATTCTTCCGAACGAATATACTTGCGCTTGATCATTTTTCACTCGTAATCCGATTGCTTGCAGAAAGAGAACGTTTTCTGGAGTGAGCTCCTGTCTCTTCGGAGGTGGCGTTGATACTGAGGAGTTTGTGGTTGATCTTTTATTATCAACTACTAGACCCATTCAACGTTCTTGCAAGTCCAAGTGTAGGGTGCCCTTTTCTCCTCGAAAATTAACAGGTCTCAGGTCCTGATCCAGCACTCTAACGGTAATGTTAGTGATGTCTCTTAGGCTACTTCTCACAGGTGGATAGAGAGGGGTAATTGGACGTACGTTGATAGCGTAACCAGGATCTACGGTGATGGGGAAGCTTAATATAGTGTGAGCAGGCCTGTCTGCATAAAACGACCCTTCAGTGATGTTGCAATCGAAATGTGGGCTTGATATTTTCAGAATGTTCACAGGACGATCTGAACAGTGAACTCGGCCAGGTTCCAAGATCCTCTTCGAAAATCCCAACAACTCACCGAAGCTGTTATCTTCCTCAAAACTGATGGTATATTGTCGACTATAGATTTCACACTTCAAAGTATCGTTGTTGGGCTTCAAAGTGAAATCTGCATCAGCTTCTTGAATTTGTCTCCGAATGTAATCCTCAATATTTTCTATCTCATAACAGCCGGTAGGAAACTGAATCTCTTTCAGCACTTCACGATTATCGTTCTCGTAGTAGTAGAACTTTTCACCATCAATATTCGGTATGGAATGATAACTGTGAAATCCTAGTACAGCTATGTAATAGCTTTTCAGAGGGTGTAGTAGTATCGGTGAGGAGGGTGTGAAAGAGATTTGGTTGGTGGTACTCGTCAAGGTCAACAGTAGAGACATGACTGAAGTACCTAATGACACACAGCTATACTACTTATTCCAAGACAACTCTACACTTCAAGAAATAATTATTATCATGACATTCAAACTGTGAGCTGACCGGTCCATCAACGTGGGTTCGAGCATCAGGTCTATTATAGTGGATGTAACAAGGCGAACGAATTCTCAGATCAAAGTTCTTTCTATAGTCCTGTGGTAATTTATGCCAAACATCCAATAGTTCCCAAGGTCTAACATGTTGGATCAGATAGTTGATGGTAAAGAGTGCCAATTCTTCTGCGGAGAAGTCTTGCAACGCCTTCTCACGGTGGAGATATGCTAAAACGGCTTCCATTATACAGGAACTCCAGACAGAGATGACCACAGTTGATTTGATTATATTTCTGGAATGGATCGTTATTGTAATAGAGTTTGACTTTGCCCAGATATTGGACAAGTTCTCTCGGTGGCTTCAGGCTACCGAATGAATCGAAATACTCGACGACATCATTTATCTTTCTGTAAGCTACCCAATGAGTGCCTTGGTTCTTTGACACGTCCAAATTCAGGATTGCAGATTCGTGTTGAAAAGGTCCACTGCTTGGTAAGTTGTCACGCATGAAAACACCCCGAAAATGTGGGATTCTCAAATATTTTACATACTTTGTCAACTCGACATCATACAACGGTCGATTGGGTAGCTTCATCGGATTTTTTTTTTGCTTTTTCAAAAACAAGCGGAAACCTCCTTTGGCGTTTCTTCTCAAGTACAGTCCTTTGTCAATAGTTTCCATAGCCTTGTTATGTCGATGGTCTTCTTCCATCTTTTTCTTCGCATTCCTAGCGTCTATGACAGTCTTTGCGATTGCTCCAGCACCTCCAGCTAGAAATCCGAGTGCACCAAGAGCAGCAAAGATTGGTAGCAGTGGTAGATTCCCACCGGATTTGGCATCGAAAGGAATAATTCGTGGTTTTTTTACTTTTTTTCCTTCCACCTGCTTGTTTAATGGCATGCCTAGCAGCTTTCAAAGCAAACGATGCAGCCTGTTTCAAATTGGTCGAGGGATTCTTTTTCAACGTCTTCCCGATTTTCCCCACGATATGTTTTTTGAAAGAACATCCCATCCCGAGCTTGCGTTTCACCTTCATCCCGGAAGTTACTACTAATGCTGCAGCTCTTTCACCGAACTTGGCGTCTCTCGACCTCACGCGTTCCCAGGCAGCGTTCTCCAACACCAAATCCGCTTTATGACGTTCTCCCAAAGACGTGTTCTGTGAATATGTGATGTCGTGTTGTTTGCAGGCATTGTCTAAGGGATTGATGCCAGGATCACCACGTGCAAGCCGTTTCTGAAGTTTGGTTCCAGCTTTAACGTAAAATCAGTTATTCAATCTCTAACCTCACTTTGTACTTACGTCCACAGTATTGATAGCCACCAGGTACGTGTACCTCGAATGGTAATTTGTTTATGAGAGAATTCAAAACACCCTCTCCCTTGTACACAATCATTGAAGTCTTTGCACCTCTATCACGAGATGAAAGTCATTCAACAAGACCAGACGCTACCTATCGAAAATTTGGACCTCCACACGTCACCAAGGACACCGAATAAACATGGAAAATTATTACCCAACTCGTTTCGAGCAATCATGTGTGGACCGAGTGGTTGTGGCAAGACAAACGCCATGCTATTGTTACTCTTCAATCGAAATGGCGCGAGATTCAAAAATGTCTACGTGTACTCCAAGTCGTTGTATCAACCGAAATATCAGCTACTTCAAGAGGTGTTGGATGCAGTGAAGGAGGTTGGATATTTCCCGTTCAGAGACAACGACGAAATAATAAGCCCTGGATCTGAGGCGAAACCCAACTCGATTTTCATATTTGACGATGTGGCGTGTGATGAGCAACAAAAAATTCGAGAATATTTTTCAATGTGTAGACACAAAGATATCGATGCTGCCTACCTTTGCCAAACTTACTCTAAAATTCCTAAGCAATTATTGAGAGACAATTGTAACATGGTGGTGCTGTTCAAACAGGACGAGATCAACTTGAAGCATGTGTTTGATAAACACGTCTCTCCAGACATGAGCTTTGACGACTTTAAAAAATTGTGCTCCGAATGTTGGAGTGTCACATATGGTACTATAGTGATTGTCAAGGATTTTGATTTGCAAGTAGTTACCCCGGTAGGATCGCTCACTCCCTCCACTTCACTCTTCTCCAAATCACGTGACTCGGCTAGCCAATCACAGGCCGGCTTGACTCGGCTAGCTGCTCGCAGCCCCACGAGCGGCGCGAAATTCAAATATATAATGGAAATATAATGAATAAAAAAAATTGGCCTGTGCGGGCGAGGAATCGAACCCCGGCCACCGGACTGCGAGCCAACGCTACCATGGCGCCACACCACTAGACGAATTTGTGTACGAGTTTGCTTGTAGGGATTGAACTCGAGACCCTTGCATTATAGAGCAACGTATATACGTACTGTGGTATTCAGGCGCCCATGAAAATGCCACTATGAAAATCGTATTCGAATGGGACCGGCGAACAAAGCTATAGGTTCTAGATTTATTTATTTCAACGAAATAAAATTATATTTTCAATTAGTGAAAATAAACCAAGCCTCTGATGATAACGAGAAACCGCGAGTCATGTTTCTCTATCAGTAGATGTAAGCAAAAGTTATTTCTTTCTGACATGAAATCTTGGTGTTTGTTCCGGGATTTCACGCTTTCGAGGTCATATAACAACGAGCGACTAACCGCAAACTGTGATACCACTTTTGCGATAATGGGTTATATACAGAGTGTTCGAGAAAACCCACGATAAAGGAAAAATATACAGGATGACTCAAAATTCAACTGATGACATGATAAACCTGAAAACAAAAGCGAACGTTAGCTCATGAGACTGGCACCCTACATAATGGGTAAGTGGAAAGTTCAAATATATACATTCGATGTGAACAGTTGAAGAAACATCAATTAGAATATAGAAGAAACATAATAATCATGTTCGTCTCCCTATTGATCAGTACCAATCAAGATGTTGAAGAGTGAGCATGTGCTGTTGCTCTCAATCATAGCGTCAATTTTCGCTACCGGCAATGATACGATAGAATATGCAGGTGCCTTTTCGAAGCGTTTCGGCTACATAAATACAACGGATAATGCTGTCACCGATATAGAATCAGCATTAATGACATTTCAAGAGACATACAATCTCCCTGTGAGTAGATCACTGAATAACGAAACTCTACGAATGCTGAATAGTCCGCGTTGTTCTGTAGGAGATGATAATTTCATGATACATTCGAAATGAAACAAAACAAAGTTACGCTGGTATTTTCCTCAAGCTCAACAGGTGCATCGTGATACAGCCAAGATGGCATTCGATAGGTGGGAGGAGCTATCAAATTTAAAGTTCGAAAATGTGCGAAACCCTAGCAGACAGAAACCTGATATAACCCTAACTGTTATTCGAAAAAATCATAATTTCCGAGCAAATTGTCAAGGCACTTCCGAGTGTCCACATAATTTCGACGGTCCAGGGAAAGTTTTAGCTCTTGGTAAAAATAGTATCTTGGAAATAGTACTTCTCCTGATGGCCAAACTAGTTTATTGATGGTCCTGATGCACGAAATTGGCCATGCTCTTGGGCTGGGCCACAGTGGTGTCAATACAGCTATTATGTATCCTTGGTATCAAGCGAGTCCAGCATTCGAATGATGCTTAGAGAGCGATAGAATATTTGTATGGGCAGAAAATTGAAAAATATCAACCAACAACAACCACAACAACACAGACAACCGAATCCCAAAAACCAATATTGTCACGAGTAGAACATACGGTATATCAGTAATTTCGAACCATGAGGGTTTTATAAACATAAAGTTAATCAAATCATCCGTTGACATTGAATTATAAAAACTGACCAAAGAACCCTCATGAGAGTATTTCTGATGATGTATATAAATATTGGATGTGAGGGTTCCGAAGTTAGTCTGGTCTGGGGCTACTCTTGACTTAACAAGAGCTCGTCGTAATGGTCGTTATAATGTAAGTTGTTATTAGGTCTTTATATTCATTGTTGTTTATTCATATTTATAATTACTTCACCCATAATGTTTCATGCTTCATTAAATATTGTTATGTTTGAATATAGTATCGTACTTTCAGTTACCCCTGAACTATTAGTGCCTATTTGAATATTACCTCTCGCAAACTATTAAGCCAAGCATTACCCCTTATATATTGATATGGATGGTCTAACCATCTATCTATATCGTGTGAGACAGTTTTCATTATTTTAAGTTTGAATATAAAAATGTGTTTTTATATGGGGTTTCTGGCCAGGATTTGCGAACGGTCCAGCATGCTAAAAACTGGACTGCCTCGGTTTGATCTTCAAATGGGGCGTTCCTGGTAGTGCACACAGATAGGTATGCTAAAACCATCTGTACCCATACAAAAACTGAGTGAAAACTATTAATTCATTTTTAACAACAACCAACCCTTTAACTATTTTATTGTGACATGGTGGAGGCGCCTAAGCTTCTTTCCTTGAGTCTCATTCCTCATAATGGACTCATCAATTTTTTTTGCATACATCGATTTATGTCAATTTTATTTTTCATACAAAGGCACTAGTAGAAAGGGTTATTTGAAAGTAATTAAGTATAGCAGCATGAATTATGGTTAATAACAAAGTAAGAAAGTCATTCAAATTAGAAATCCAAATTTTTTTCAATATTTCAAATACCATTGAGCTTAAAAAGTTTAATAACAATCATTCCATTTTCATTCAAAGACATGATATAAAGCACCGGACCAGACTCACAAAGTTTGGAGCTTATCTCTGAACTTTGTTATTTTTTTTTTCTCTACTCTTAATTTTCCATCTGAATTTCGGAAGAAAATCTTTCTTCTTGTCAGTTTTTTTTTCCTCAAATCAAGATTATTTCCACTATTTTCTTGTTATCATTGATATAATCAATCAAGAATTCCAATGCCATTGCCAAGAACACCTTTATCAATTAAAAATATAATAAGTCATCCACAACGTGCCTATTGTTTTATAACAATACGAAATGAAAACAATAATAACAAATCGTCGTGCTCGATATAATTCATAATAAATTCCAATATTAGTGCGAATGCAAATAATTAATAATTCAAGTAATATTTGAGAATGTTTCGATTCAAAATATCTTAGTCAATATATATATGACCTTTCAAATATTGAAAATACTCTTGAACGTTGGTATCGTTAACCATTTTTTGTCATTCCTCCTGAAATGAATTATACGCAAATATGATATTATTATGTTATGGAAATATGATATGAAATGAATTAATTGAGCTCAAGAATAATGTAGTGTATGTAAACTCTCAATGAAGAGATTGTTACTTGGTTTCAAGTGGAAACCGTTTCCGTACAGAATAATCATTATCCTATTAGCATATCTCGTGGTCCTAGCCAAACCACATCCAGAGAAGTAGCTGTTTGGTTGATATTCTGAAAAGTACGAAGTGTTATAGTTGGAAGTGTGCACTATAACGGTATAAAATAGAAGGGAATCCTAGAAGATGTGCCACACTAAAGGCATGAAGGATTAACCTTACTGAAGATATTTTGTCCTCGAATTGATAGGACATGAAATGATGATTTAATGTGAAATAATGAGCTCGTATATGATGATTATGTATATTTATGAATTATGAAGATGATTATAATGATATTTACCCCCGGGGATGAGTTTTAAGAAAATGGAAAATATTTGCGAGTTGTTAGACAAAGAAATGTATTGTCTAGTTCTAACAAAATTGGAGAAATGAGCATGCGGTATTTAACAGGAGTATTCTCAATCAGTTCAATAATGTATAAGTGATGAAATATCACAAATTTCATTATAATAAACTATCTACTACTCGAATTCATCGAAACAACGTTAATGAAGATTTTGTTTTTAAATTGAATAAACGCCAATATATTTGTGAAAGCGGTTACACCAAAGATAAATAAATAAATCGAATAAAGTTTTGATAATATTTCATATTGAACAAAAAATAATCACAAGGGCCCTTGTGTCAAAATATTGCTCAAAGTACATGAAAGTACCAATTCTTGGACGGTTCATCAGTTTATTCAAGCTGCCAATAATGAGTTGTCAGATGAATATCCTTTTAAATCTTCTGGATTTGACCTGGAATGTCAAAAATGATCAATATGTAAGTATGAAATAACATGGTAATAATTTCGATTATATATTTATCAGATAGGTAATTTTTTTTAATTAAAATTTTCCAACGAAAAGGCACGTTGGTTTTTTAACATGATATATAAGTTAAGTTTTTATTATTATTTCAATTCATGCGCTTGTTGATTTGAATAACTTTCAATTGGCAGAACTAGCAATTATTTTCATTTCAATTTTAAAGTATAGATAACTTACCACCAAAATGATTGAAATTACTGAATCGAATAGAAACCTATGAAAAATTCCTCATAATTTCGCATAGAAAAAAAAATATATGCAAGTAGGTATAGCTAACTTATAATTGATTTTTCGTTCATTCAATAAATCTTCAAATTTTTTAATTAAGAAACTACTCTCCATGATTTGGGTATTGATTTTTAAAGAAAGTAGTTACGATTATCAAATTTCCCTAAAATGAACGAAAATTTTTCAGCAAATTTCATATTCTAATATCGGTTACTAGGTTACTAGTCATGATGATAAAATTATATAGCAGGCATTTTGACAAACTCACTAATGTAAATAATCATGAACTCGAACCTCGAGTGTAATTTGATATATAGGTATACAATGGTAGGAATTTGTTTTTGATACAATGGTTGGTTTCATAGGTGAAACTATAATGAATCATTATTTGAAGAAATGATGACATAACGCATGAAAGCACGTGTAAATAGATATATTAATATGAAAATCGAACATTTATGATGAGTTTCAGAATATTAGGTATTTATTTATGATTTCTTGGAAATAAAATAGTTTGAGTAGATATAATCGATTGCTCGAAACACGTTGAATATCAAAAAATAAATAAAATTAATCTATAAGAATTAGGAACTGCGATCCATATTCATGAAGTTCGAATGAAGTAGGCATGTGTAATGGATCTCACAATAGGCTAATCATATTCTAGTATAGGTAATTGAAACTATTCATTTAATAATAATAGAGTTATTGAAGGATTCTCCATTTCACTGTAAATAATAAGGTAGCTATTTGACAATCAAACTTTTTTTTGCATGATTTCACGGTATCACACAAAACCGAGCACAAAAAAATGCACGCACACTGAGAACTGACATACACTGGCAACACTCTAGAAATCAGACACCCAGGGAGACGCAGCCAAATGGCCAAACATGGACAAACCAAGGACCGTTTGACTATACGGCATGATTCGATGGTAGCTGCTGGGTAGCCCGGGAACGAAGAAGAAGAGAGTAGGAATGCTACAAGTTGTCACAAGTTGTGGATAGCTACCTATTGAGAGTTCGACGATGGGAGACCACGGAAGTCGTTTCACGAGGTGCCTCATCAGCCTCTGTTTAAGTCGTCTTCCAGTTATCACAGCAACTGCCAAGATAGCCGGCAATTCCACTCAAGCTGCGAACTTTTCTCGAGAAACAGTCCAATACTAGAAGCCAGGAAAACTTACAGTCCAAAGGATTCCTACTTCAGAGTATCAGCCCAGAACGAGAGAAGCCCAATAATCTTTGAAGCCCAAAAAGATTCCACCCTTATGCCCAGGATGAGGATACCTTTCGAGACCAAAAAGGATCCCGCCAAAATTCCCATGACGATTGAAGGATGCCTTGACCATCAGTCGTCAGTCGCTACCCCAAGAAGCCAGCAGTCTCCTTTGTTCATCTGCCAACTACCTCGAATGACAGTCTAGGAAATCTTAAAGCCCGAAAGATTTCTTCCCGATGCCCATGCACAAGGATACCTTCGAGGGGTCTACGACTAAATATCCCGTCCAAAAATATCCTGTCAAAAATATCCTGCTGAAAATAACCTTATCATTTATATCCTTATAAAATCATTATAATAATTTGACTGAGGAAGGGAAATGTTATTGGTCAGGCTATCATTGTCGAAATATATTAATGTGCAGGGTTATTTTCGGCAGGATTTCTTTGACAGGATATTTTTGTACGGGATATTTAGTCGTGCTCCCACCTTCGAGCCCAAAAGGATCCTGCCGAAATTCCCATGACGATTGGAGGATGCCATGCCCAATCGTCATTCCCTACCCCGAGCTGCCAGAAGTCCCACCGAGAAGAATCTGATTGAAATGCTTTAGTTGAATAGCCAGTGCCGGAGTAAGTAAAGGTGTGAGTGTGCATTGTAGACTCTAAACTTTTGAGTGTGTGAACTGAATTTCGGAGATGTATGAATTTTTGTCATTAATGTATTTGAGATATATGTTCTTCTCGATAGCTATAGGTAGGTATTAATTCCAAAACTGGGGTCCAGTTTTCGCGGAGAGAGGGGTCATGTCACGAGTAGAACATACGGTATATCAGTAATTTCGAACCATGAGGGTTTTATAAACATGAAGTTAATCAAATCATCCGTTGACATTGAATTATAAAAACTGACCAAGGAACTCTCATGAAAAACGTGCATTTCTAATAAAATGATGTATATAAATATTGGATGTGAGGGTTCCGAAGTTAGTCTGGTCTGGGGCTACTCTTGACTTGACAAGAGCTCTTCGTAATGGTCGTTATAATGTAAGTTGTTATTAGGTCTTTATATTCATTGTTGTTTATTCATATTTATAATCACTTCACCCATAATGTTTCATGCTTCATTAAATATTGTTATGTTTGAATATAGTATCGTTACCCCTGAACTATTAGTGCCTATTCGAATATTACCTCTCGCAAAATATTAAGCCAAGCATTACCCCTTATGAATCGATATGGATGGGCCTCTACTATATCGTGACATGGTGGAAGCACAACTGTTTTATTGTGACAATATCCCAGCACACCTCTACCACAGCTTCATCAGTGCCGTCAAATGAACGCCATAACGTAGACTAGCACAACCTCAAAGCCTCTGATAACTCCAACAAGATTATGCGACATTCAAGTGCCAGACTTTATGTTTCTAGCCACAGCACCCCAGTTTAAAAATTATCGCATGTACGTGGGATACAATAGATTTTTGTGGAAGATCGATTTGAACGATATGCGAATTCCATCACAGTCAGAGCTGCTTGATGATTATCTTCCTGAAGATTCAAAGTCTTCTCGAATTTCACATGTTTTCCAAAATTCTGTGGGTAATCTAATGACATTTATAAATGATAGCATGTATTATGCAGCATCTTTTTCGAATTTTCAAATCCACCAAAACTTTCGTTTTCCTTTGCCTTCTAAAGCAAAAATTAATGCTGTCTTTCAAACAAACAGTGGACAGGCTTATTCGTTATATAACAACGATTCTTACATTGCATTTGATGACAATGGAGACATGAGCAACCGTGGGCCACTTAGTCACATCTTCCCAGGAATTCCAGCAGGCATAATATCAGCTTTTCGTTATATCGATGAAAATATATATTTTTTCGATAGAAATACGTACTACAAATATAGTGAATATACTAGACGGGTAGTGAAAGCTGAACTGTTCAGTTGGAGCGTCTTTGGAATATCCTGTCCTAATGATGGATTACTTCTTCAATTGAAAACAATGTTAACAAGAATTATATCACTTTACGAATGAACGATTGAATACCATTTCGTTTTATTCCAATTGTCACATGTATGCTGTCTCAGTCACGCGTGTTCAGTATGATGTTCAGGCATGTGTGTTGAAAAATGCATCAATTTTCGAGATATATAATATTAGCATATATAGTCTGTGTTCATTAAAATGTATGTAGACGTTTTCAGGAGTGACTCTCACGACTTTATTGCACTAAATAAACTACCTACTTTGTTTTTCAAAAACACACCCTACACACTCCATCAGGCTGCCTCCTCCTCCTCCTTGTACTTTCACAGGTAGCAGCACACTTCAGTGAGACTCGTAGGCTTCTCGTACAGGAAGCAGGCAATCATTGTACTTCTATAATCATTCAATGGCTGTGTATATATTCTTCTTCTTGTTATTTCAATGGCATCGTGCCCCTCTCTTGTTGTACGGTGCTGGCTGGAAGTAACTGAAAATGCCGGAAGTGAAGCGTAGTGTGAGATACATGCAATTTCACAAGTTCTCGAGAATCAAATAGGACATCAGTTTGAAAGAGGTGTGCGCATGCGTCACAAAAAAACGTCACTCTATATGAGTGACAGGACTAACTAAGTGGTAGTATGACAGGAGTTAATGGCGGTGTGAATGGCAGTGTGGCGGTGTGAATGGCGTTGTGGCGGTGTGAATAGCGGTGTGGCGATGTGAATGGCAGTGTGGCGGTGTGAATTGCAGTGTGGCGGTGTGAATGGCGGTGTGGTGGTGTGAATGGCGGTGTGACAGTGTGAATGGCGGTGTGGTGGTGTGAATGGCGGTGTGACGGTATGAATGGCTGTGTGAATGGCGGTGTGAATGGTGTGACGGTATGGTTAGTGTCGGGTTTATAAAAATGTCAGTTGTTGTCCTGATTTCATACTGTTAACATCATAGTAGGAGAAAAAATATATTACGTCTTGAGATGTTTGCATGTCAGCAATGCAACAAGAAATTCAAGTGAGCCTATGGATTGGAGCGGCATATGGATAGTCATGACGAAAAAGTTTTCAATTGTCATTATTGTGTGGACAAATTCACAAGATTGGATAGCATGAAAAAACATTTGGCGAGAAAGCACAAAGGAAACGACCTGGTTAATCCCCAAAACGAATCGATCACCACTGAAATCGGTCAACGAAATGAGTCGAGCTCCATTGATAGTGATCACCAATTATTGTCCCAAAGCCAGTCGAATTCTGAGATTGGTCAGCAGTTGAGTCATAACGACATGAACGGCGATGCCGCTACGGATGACCCTTGTGAAAATAAAATCGAAGATAAAGATCAGAAAATTATGGACTCAGCTGAAATTGTAAGAAATAAATATTTGGCACTCGAACCGTCTATGAAACCCACGAAAAAAACAAGATTGAAGATGATCAAGCCGAGTAAGGAATCGCGACTTGTCAAGTATTCGTCTTACAGTTCGACTGACACCTCACCTTCTGATCATGAAACTTTGCCAAGAATCTACGATGACAACTTCGATGAGGACAGCGAAGGAATCGAAGATGTTGATGATAATATGGTAGACCACCCAAACGAATTGGTGGATAGATTGAGAGAAATATGGCATTCTGGCCCATATTATAATAGTGAAATTATTCCAATTCTAGACATACTACGAAAAGAAGGAATAATATAAGATAGCTCCAGGAAAGGAGATGAAATAAAATTAAAGCATAGGATGTGTAGAGGTCTTTTGGTATTTTTGTTGAAATAAATAGTATTTCTTTGAATCTCGTTTGATTTTTATTAATACTGAACTGAAACATGAAATGGGTACTCAGCAAAGTGTCTGAGGCCTGATAGCATCTAGCAATTGTTGACATCTAATAACAAAATTGATGTCAAGGAGACAAATGATATAATTGATAGATATTCATCTTGATAAAAAAAATTCCCCTCTGGGTCATTAAATTGCCACCTATATTCTCAACATATAGAGCAAAACCACATATGCATGCGCATACTTACTCGAGCAATGATTTTTAACACCGCTTGCCTTTCTTCTGATTCACGACCAATTGTGCATAAATCTGTCATGGTTGGCTGCTGACTTGTTGTTGTGTAACTCTTGGCTCTCATCATCATCATACATCCGATATTTCAAAAACTGGTCCTTCGTTTCACCAATGAGATGTAATCTGAAACTGTAGTAGAGTATGAGACACAAGGTCTCAGTAGGTGCACAAGATTATCTCGAAGTTGAACCGAAGAAAAAAAATCCGTCACTGGGGTTGAGACCTAGTCTTGGATAGCTCTTTTCATCCTCCACTGAAACCCCCACTGCTTCAATCTCGGACGAAGTACGAGCATCTCCTCGTTAAACACTCGAAAAATATTGAGAATTGAATCTCAGATTACAAAAGACTAGAAACATGTTCAAGGAAAAGTGCACGGAAATCCTCGTGGCGTTACAATAACTTCATACAGTTTAGCATGAAAAGAAGATTTAAGGGTTTTGCACACTAAGCGCTATGCAGCATAAATTCTCCTATGTACACAATGTTTGCAGTATTGAACAAACTAAAAATGCTCGCAAAGATGCCAAGCGATATTGAATGACAACTTCGTCATAGGATATATTGCAAATACTATACTAATTCGAGAAAGTACTACCCAAATGTTTTAATCAAGAACATTGATTACCTGATTTATAGATGTCGAAATCAAGAAATTCAAGATGGAGGATCCAATATGGTGATTGAGAGCTTTGTGATTAATATTACAGGGTGGGGCAGAAAAAACTATCCGATTATAAAACGTTATAAAATTAAAACCACTCAACTTGACATAAAAATTTTTTATAACCATATCGAAAATTTTATGCCATTTTCAAATTCAAGTTTTGAAAAGCATATCACTTAAATGTCGTCCTTGGGAGCGGATACACTGATTTAGGCGCTCGCGGTAGCTTTCCATAACATTCACCAACATTTCCTCAGGAATTTCTTCAATTGCCCGAGCAATTTCCCTTCGTAAAGCAAGAAGGGTCCTTGGTCGATGCTGGAATACCTTTGCTTTGAGGTAACCCCAAAGGAAGAAGTCACATGGAGTGAGATCCGGTGAGTGCGGCTGCCAGCCAAGATCACCTCTCAGAGGCGTCCAGGAAACATTTCCCTGATAATGCCCATTGATCGTCTCGATGTGTGGGCGGTTGCATCATCCTGTTGAAACCACAAATTTTCCACGCCAACTTCTTCCTTTCTGGGTCGAAGAAAATGTTCCAGCATGAAACAATAGCGCTCGCTGTTGACCGTTACGTTTGCCCATTTTCTTCAAAAAAGTAAGGCCCCCAGATGCCTAGGCGGGAAACAGCACACCACACAGTCACTTTTGGGCTATGGAGGGGTTCCTGATGGATTACCCGAGGATCTTCCTCACTCCAATATCGAGAGTTCTGCCTGTTTACGGCGCCACAAAGATGAAAATGGGCTTCGTCCGTGAAGAGCACAACATCGTCGTTTGGAAGTTCTCGGAGATCGCGACAAAGGTTCGTTCGTCACTTAATTCCTGTGCAACAACCATTTTGTAGGGATGCATTTCGAGGTCCTGGTGCAAAATTCGCAGAATACTGCGGTTGGAAATCGCCAAAGCGAGCGAATGTTTTCGCGCCGAACAACGCGGGGAACGTTCAATCGCGGCTCTCACATTAACCACGTTTTCAGGTCCTGTTGCTGTCCTGGGACGTCCAGGCGATTTCTTTTTTAATGCTGATCCCGTCTGTCGGAAATTTGACACCCACACTTCAATCGTAGCGTGATGTGGAACAGGATCATGACGCCCGAGTCCGAAATGAACTCGAAAAGCACGTTGTGTACCAATTATCGAACCGCCGTTTTCGATAAACCGCTCAACAACAAAAGCGCGATGTTCACCAGACCAAGGCATGTTGACTACTGACAAATGACATACAACCGGCTTTCCAACAATTTTTACCCTACTACTCTACCTGCTCCCTCTTCTGAGAAAAAGGGATTTGAAATCGGATAGGTTATTCTGCCCCACCCTGTAGTTCGAAAAACTAATGAAACACGCTTTTATAGATAGCCAATAATGATAAAAAGTCTGTTGATGAATATTCAACTGAAATTAAATTCTCTAGAAATAATGTACTTATATGGCAAAACAGCGTTTGCCAGGTATTGTATAAAATAGTTGATATTTTTTTTTCACAAATATGACAATATTTAATTTGTAAGTGATTGGTCTATAGGTATTTTAGTATATTTGGTTAGGATAAATTCATACCCTGCGTCAGTTTTGAAATGTTTATTATTATTATTGCATTTGGTTTTCATGGCACATAACTTTTTATTTTTTTTATACGTGAATTAGTCAGTCCTTCAATGTCAAATATAGACAGTACTGTAGAAATTGCTAATGAAGTTAATCAATATATCACACCAGATATTGAAGATATTATGAAACATTTTCAATGAAAACCAGTATATTGAACTGATTTTTGGAAATTCATGGCGATAAGGACGTTTGACTAATAACGCCGTCTTTGGTAAGACGATGGAAAATATCCGGAAGAGGGGCAACGTTAGGCTTCTAACGGAGTGGGCTGGGAGATGTGGCGTCGAGGCGTACATTTCCAAACCCTCGTTTAAGAACTGATTTTGGAAATTGATGGAGGGCCTTGCTCTACTACAGTTGCCAGCTGCATGAGTCGAATAGTTATTTCAAAGATTAGAATAGTGTTCCAGAGAACGATTGATTATTTATGAGCAACACACATACCTGTTTAATCAAATCCTTAACTGCCATTTGTTATCTTATCAGGCTCCTTCAATCGTGGGAAGTAGTAATATCTGTAATCATAAAATTATATTAAGTTCCAAACATTTCTTGATAAGTGCATACGACACGAAATAAAAACATGTTGATATTATGTAGAAAAAATGTTTTTTTTTTATCTTGAGTTATTTTCCTTTTTCAAAGTTCTTACTTACCACAAAATGACCTTGACACGCGCCGAAGTACGGCGGAGATATTGCGTCACCTCTTTTCCCAAAATGGACTCATCCAAACGTGATTAGAGCTGCTCATCCTACCCCCTCCACTCTTGGGCTCATCCTAGGGGTGTCGAATACCCTAACAGCAGTTATGATCGAACTTCATTTCCTGCTCAGTCTTCGTGGTGAACGGTTGCTCTCTCTCTGTGTAAGAAATAATTTGATTATCTATTTTGAGAATTTTGACTTTTCAGACAGAGTTTAAAAGCAGTTTGCATACAGTTTCTTTGTTGATATTGTGTTGGTTTTGAGGGTTTTTGACTTTTTCAAAATTTTGAATTTCTCGATGATTTTGAGTTTTTTTTTTGGAATTTGAGTGCTGGTTTCAGAAAATTCCAATCGTTACATCTCAACGGCATTACCTTCGGTTTTCTGTATATAGTTGTGCTCACTTTGTCTGTTATCATTCGACGATAGTGTGATTTATTTGAGTGTTATATTCATAATGGAGAAATTTTTGATTGTTAAAGACGTGGTCAAGAGAAATTATCGCTTCGGCGTACAGGCTCGTACTTTAGAGTTTAATATAAAACCTATTCCTCAAAACAAGGAACCGGTGGCTTACGTCAAGGATGCAATCACCGAAATTGTTTTGAAAGGCACTGAGGGACTGCATCCAGCCGATAAAGTAGGTTTTTCATTTTGTTCCAAAGATTTCGCGAGGGGGCCAGGGTGGATAGCATTTAGAAATGCAGCGGATGTTTCTGTGGACGATCTTTTCGAGAAAATATCATATATTTATCAATCGAACTCTTGTGGCCTGAGCACCGAGATCTTTTGTCTCAGTGTAACATCTTGTAGGTTGCCTGCTGGCAAGGGAAGAGAGTGCTGCTACAACTCTTTCGACGAGGAGTGTAGCAAGCGGAAGGAAATAATGACCATCAGAAATAAAGATAATTTATGTCTTCCTCAGGCTCTTGTGTTAGCTCAAGCTCTCGCAAACAAAGATCGTGAGCTGAAAAGGGTCCGACAAGACATCGGCAAGTTGCAGGGGCAAAGAGCGCGAGAATTGTTGGAAGCTGCAGGGGTTACTGTACCTACAGAGGGTTGCGGAATACCTGAGTTACAACAATTCCAACGGTTTCTCTCATCATACAAAATAACTGTTTACCAATATGGAAACAAGGGCCGTAACATTATGTTTCAAGGGCGGGGCTGAGGGTCTCTCGTTGAATTTGATATACCATGAGGGGCACTTTGATGTCATTACCTCACTTACTGCCGGCTTTTGCTGCAGTTATTACTGTGAGGAATGCCATGCTCCTTATGAGCATCGGGACGAGCATCGTTGTGGTGGTACTTGTTTCTCGTGCGAAGGATCGCCACCATGTCCTAAAAACAGTGTAAAAGTTCCCTGCGAGTCTTGTAAGAGATCTTTCCGTGGACAGAGTTGTTTTGATAACCATATTCAAAACGGGGTTTGTGATGAGATTAGACGTTGTGAGTTATGTTTCAAAATTGTCCTCACCAATAGAACTCACACCTGCGGAGAGATTTATTGCAAGATTTGCAACAAACACCAACCTTCTGGACATTTATGCTATATTCAGCCCGACACGAAAGTACCCAAGACTGATGATCTCTTGTTTGTCTTTTATGATCTGGAGACTCGTCAGGAGAGGGTACAAGCCGACGGATCTCTTCTTCATGAGCCCAATCTGTGTGTCTTTCGTCAATGCTGTGATGTTTGCATCGATACCACACAGCAAATTTGTTCGAAATGCGGGCTTCGCTTACAAATTCTCAAATGTAACGACCCCATATCACCATTTGTTGATCATGTGTTGACAATAACATGCTTTCATTTTGAATTATATCTTAACCAAAACGTCCCTAAAACCTGATCTTATAATGAGAGGTACACAATTGATTTCCATGACTGTTGTGAATGTCAAGCTCTTGGACTCTCTCAATTACTTCCCAATTGCCCTGGCAAAACTGCCCAAATCTTTCGGGTTCTCTGAATTGAAGAAGGGGTATTTCCCCCACCTCTTCAATCGTATGGAGAATCGAAACTACAAGGGCCCTATTCCTTCTCTGGAGTTTTATACTCCTGACAATCTCATTTCAGATGCTCGAGCATCTCTCATAAAATGGCATTCTGAAAGAGTAGCTGAAAATTATGTTTTCGATTTCTCTCGAGAAATCATAGATTATTGTATTTCAGATGTGGATATACTGACAAAGGCCTGTTTGAAATTTCGACAGCTGATGCTGTCTGAAACTAATGTATGTCCGTTCACTGAAGCCGTAACAATTGCTTCGACATGCAATGAGGTTTTCCGTAGGAATTTTCCCAAACCAAACTCCATAGGTATTATTCCCAAGGGTGGTTACAGACATCGTGATAATCAATCTGTGGCAAGTGACAGATGACATGTGACATGGGCCCCAAGGGGTGACAGATGGCATGGAACACAAAGAGTGACAGGTGACAGATGACGAGTGACATATGACAAGCGATAGGTGAAAGATGACAAGTGACAGATGACATGGAACACAAGCAATGACAGATGACACGTGTAAGTACTCTGAACTTAGCCCCCTAGACTCTGGACTCTAGACTCTAGTGCTTATGGGCGTGTCCTAGGACATTCTTCTTCTTCTTTTTGAAAGGTAGTTGATGACGTCACAATCTAGTGACTTTGCCCACCAGATTTAGGTTGGTATTACTACAATTGGTAGCACTTTGTTTCAAGGTCACCCGATATGCATGTTGGAGAGGTGGCCGATGAGTCATCCTTATCTCGACTTCATAGAACAATGCCGCCTTTGTTTGCCATATGTTATCTAGCCTCCCTCTAGAACAATGCCACCTTTGTTCTCTCTATGCCACTGTCAGCGTTTCTTGGAATTCCGGCTATTGGGAAATTGCGACGCAATGTACGAGAACAATGCCGCCTTTGTTTGCAGGTGTCCCATTACGTTACAACCTCATCCGATTGCATCATCCTTATCTGTGAGAGAACAATGAGTCCATTGTTCTGACGCAGGTGGCCGATGAGTCATCCAACAGACATGTTCAAACTTGTTGTTGTCACAAGCCATTCAATCATGGATACTGGATGTGTCTCAAAGAACGTTTGCCGAGTCCCCCCCAATAGCTTATATCAGCTGTGCGCGTGCGTAGCTACCACTACCACTATTCAGACTTGACCTTTGAATCAGTGTTACAATTAACAATGTCCTTAGACGAGTACAGCAGCAAGTTGGAGGAATTTGGGGAGCGGGTTCGACAGCTGAACAAAGACATAACAATGTACGAAGATAAAACCAGAGTGTTGATTCAATTGGAGAATCTGAGTTTGTGGGATAAAGTGTTCAGCAGCTGTGGAAGAGTACCAGCAGTAGAGGTGCCTGCCAGCAGAGACGACACATCCAGCCTCAAAATGTCAAGGGTGGTATAGTTCTGACAGCAATTTTGAATAACGTATTGTATACAAATGTTCCCAACGATGTCAAGAACATGGCGATATGTTTCAATGACTTGAAAGAAGATTGCAATCGATCATCGTGAACAGCGATGAGAAATAAGTTGGTGAACAATGGATGTCTACCAGTCTTCTACAAAAGGATACCAGAGGCGAATAGGTAATTCCTTCTTCAAACTCAAGTTGATGTTTTCCGGTGGATCTGAAGAGGATACCGACTGGCAAACTATAGGAGCTCCCACAACAGGAATACAGAATGAATTCAATAAAATGTTCATATTACTAGGTTTGACATTAGCAGCTACGTTCATTTTGATTGTGAAATGCATAATGAGAGCTGTTAAAAGGTACATATAGCGTGAATAAAATGATGAAACTTATGCAAGGTGTTTCAATAAAACTCCCATCCTTATCATGAGGTTTATTGAGCCAAACACAGAACATCTCCATTTAGGTAATATTAAATTTATAAACCACTGGTAAAGTAGATCAACGTTCCGCTGGGCACACATATATTTTCCATTGGCGTGGTTGGGGCAGTACGATATATTCTGCTGGTAGGTTTTACTGGAACAGGGTGTTCCATCATACAAAGCAACGTCGTATACAGTTGGGAATACTTCAAGTTCTTCACATTTCGTCAACAAAAAGTCAGCTTTCTGATTGCCCCTCACGTACATACATTCAATCGAATGCAACAGATATTTTTCCAAAATATCGTTCAGCTCCGTATATTCAACATCACCATTCACTAATGGTAGCAAACGGTGTAGGAGGTTTGAATAGGAAGTTGGATCTCTGGCGGCCAATTTGAATGGTCAGCTCTTTCGGGTGGAAAACACTGTCAAGAGTGAAGCCTTGAATGTCGACAAGTGCGATCCTCATGACGGCTGACGATCGAATGCGAGCTCGAGCAGTTTGCAGTTGGTATATATATACTCAAATCAAGGTTCTGACGACTTCCGTTAGAGGGAAGTACTCTAGCAGACAATCATGTACGATGATGCAATAGGCTTTGGTGTCAGCAGGGAATCCTTTATCGGATTCGATTTCAAGCTTTATATCAACTGTCGATGATTTCATGGTCTCTTCCCGCCTCGAGCAATCAATCACAAATAATGCATGCTGTTTGAATTCCCCATAATCCAAGATTGGGTGAATCTCCGTCGAATGTGAATAGCTCGAATAGAACCTGGTATAGTTGTAGTAAGCAAGGGTGTAGTCTTGTTTAGCGAAATCCAGCTGCATTCTCTCATTAGGCCAATATTCACCATTAAGGGCTAATCTGATACTAACTATGCTCGTGTTATCAAAGTGGGTAGCATCAGCTTCTGCATTGTCACGTTTAGATTTCTGGAAGCACACAATAACGTACCGAGGACGTTCAACCAAAGCACTCGTTTTGACTGCCCAAATTTCACTTTTTGCGCCGTTTGTAAGAGCAGGCAATTGGCTGAGGTCCCATTTCCTGAATGGAATCAGTATAGGTGTATCATTTTTTATGGGTTGCATCAGTTGTAGTTTGATTTCATCGTTCGGGAATACGTGCTTCACTTTTAGCACCACACTACGTATTTGTACTTCAACTGTAGTAGTAGTGGTTGTAGGTCCATTGGGGAGTTCCTTTACTATCACGCAATCGTTATCATTACGAGCTCGAATCAGTCGGATTGTTTGTTTTCCATAGGTGAACGAGGTGTAGTCATTGAAAACGTTGAAAAGGTGCTTTAGTGGTATCAACAATTTGAATGTCTTGTTAATTGCATTCAAAAGCGGTTTATCAGGATACGTCCATCCGGCTGTGGATAAGTGTTTGGAATCATCAGGTTTATAGCACATGAATCCTTGCACACTACTCACGATCCCTGGATCTCTGACTACTTCTATCTCTCTTGCACTCTGCACATAACTGCAAGAATCGAATAGCAATGCTCCACAGTTGGGGGCCAAGTACACATTTCCAGCTCCTTGCACATTCAACGTTCCTTTGATTTCCAGCAAAGACTCATGCATTGCAAAAAATGTGTCTGCTTGATTCATGTTGATTTCCACCATATCATTGTTATTGAAGAATTTTGCGTATGGCATGTAGGAGCGATATTCTTCTTTTCGAATGGTTTCATCATATCTGGGCCGACGATACAGATCGAAAATTGGGTTTGTGTGGTTGAATGTTGGTGCTGTTGATTCTTCCGAACGAATATACTTGCGCTTGATCATTTTTCACTCGTAATCCGATTGCTTGCAGAAAGAGAACGTTTTCTGGAGTGAGCTCCTGTCTCTTCGGAGGTGGCGTTGATACTGAGGAGTTTGTGGTTGATCTTTTATTATCAACTACTAGACCCATTCAACGTTCTTGCAAGTCCAAGTGTAGGGTGCCCTTTTCTCCTCGAAAATTAACAGGTCTCAGGTCCTGATCCAGCACTCTAACGGTAATGTTAGTGATGTCTCTTAGGCTACTTCTCACAGGTGAATAAAGAGGGGTAATTGGACGTTCGTTGATAGCGTAACCAGGATCTACGGTGATGGGGAAGCTTAATATAGTGTGAGCAGGCCTGTCTGCATAAAACGACCCTTCAGTGATGTTGCAATCGAAATGTAGGCTTGATATTTTCAGAATGTTCACAGGACGATCTGAACAGTGAACTCGGCCAGGTTCCAAGATCCTCTTCGAAAATCCCAACAACTCACCGAAGCTGTTATCTTCCTCAAAACTGATGGTATATTGTCGACTATAGATTCCACACTTCAAAGTATCGTTGTTGGGCTTCAAAGTGAAATCTGCATCAGCTTCTTGAATTTGTCTCCGAATGTAATCCTCAATATTTTCTATCTCATAACAGCCGGTAGGGAACTGAATCTCTTTCAGCACTTCACGATTATCGTTCTCGTAGTAGTAGAACTTTTTACCATCAATATTCGGTATGGAATGATAACTGTGAAATCCTAGTACAGCTATGTAATAGCTTTTCAGAGGGTGTAGTAGTATCGGTGAGGAGGGTGTGAAAGAGAACTGGTTGGTGGTACTCGTCAAGGTCAACAGTAGAGACATGACTGAAGTACCTAATGACACACAGCTATACTTATGAATATTTATTCCAAGACAACTCTACACTTCAAGAAATAATTATAACCATGACATTCAAACTGTGAGCTGACCGGGCCATCAACGTGGGTTCGAGCATCAGGTCTATTATAGTGGATGTAACAAGGCGAACGAATTCTCAGATCAAAGTTCTTTCTATAGTCCTGTGGTAATTTATGCCAAACATCCAATAGTTCCCAAGGTCTAACATGTTGGATCAGATAGTTGATGGTAAAGAGTGCCAATTCTTCTGCGGAGAAGTCTTGCAACGCCTTCTCACGGTGGAGATATGCTAAAACGGCTTCCATTATACAGGAACTCCAGACAGAGATGACCACAGTTGATTTGATTATATTTCTGGAATGGATCGTTATTGTAATAGAGTTTGACTTTGCCCAGATATTGGACAAGTTCTCTCGGTGGCTTCAGGCTACCGAATGAATCGAAATACTCGACGACATCATTTATCTTTCTGTAAGCTACCCAATGAGTGCCTTGGTTCTTTGACACGTCCAAATTCAGGATTGCAGATTCGTGTTGAAAAGGTCCACTGCTTGGTAAGTTGTCACGCATGAAAACACCCCGAAAATGTGGGATTCTCAAATATTTAACATACTTTGTCAACTCGACATCATACAACGGTCGATTGGGTAGCTTCATCGGATTTTTTTTTGCTTTTTCAAAAACAAGCGGAAACCTCCTTTGGCGTTTCTTCTCAAGTACAGTCCTTTGTCAATAGTTTCCATAGCCTTGTTATGTCGATGGTCTTCTTCCATCTTTTTCTTCGCATTCCTAGCGTCTATGACAGTCTTTGCGATTGCTCCAGCACCTCCAGCTAGAAATCCGAGTGCACCAAGAGCAGCAAAGATTGGTAGCAGTGGTAGATTCCCACCGGATTTGGCATCGAAAGGAATAATTCGTGGTTTTTTTACTTTTTTTCCTTCCACCTGCTTGTTTAATGGCATGCCTAGCAGCTTTCAAAGCAAACGATGCAGCCTGTTTCAAATTGGTCGAGGGATTCTTTTTCAACGTCTTCCCGATTTTCCCCACGATATGTTTTTTGAAAGAACATCCCATCCCGAGCTTGCGTTTCACCTTCATCCCGGAAGTTACTACTAATGCTGCAGCTCTTTCACCGAACTTGGCGTCTCTCGACCTCACGCGTTCCCAGGCAGCGTTCTCCAACACCAAATCCGCTTTATGACGTTCTCCCAAAGACGTGTTCTGTGAATATGTGATGTCGTGTTGTTTGCAGGCATTGTCTAAGGGATTGATGCCAGGATCACCACGTGCAAGCCGTTTCTGAAGTTTGGTTCCAGCTTCAACGTAAAATCAGTTATTTAATCTCTAACCTCACTTTGTACTTACGTCCACAGTATTGATAGCCACCAGGTACGTGTACCTCGAATGGTAATTTGTTTATGAGAGAATTCAAAACACCCTCTCCCTTGTACACAATCATTGAAGTCTTTGCACCTCTATCACGAGATGAAAGTCATTCAACAAGACCAGACGCTACCTATCGAAAATTTGGACCTCCACACGTCACCAAGGACACCGAATAAACATGGAAAATTATTACCCAACTCGTTTCGAGCAATCATGTGTGGACCGAGTGGTTGTGGCAAGACAAACGCCATGCTATTGTTACTCTTCAATCGAAATGGCGCGAGATTCAAAAATGTCTACGTGTACTCCAAGTCGTTGTATCAACCGAAATATCAGCTACTTCAAGAGGTGTTGGATGCAGTGAAGGAGGTTGGATATTTCCCGTTCAGAGACAACGACGAAATAATAAGCCCTGGATCTGAGGCGAAACCCAACTCGATTTTCATATTTGACGATGTGGCGTGTGATGAGCAACAAAAAATTCGAGAATATTTTTCAATGTGTAGATACAAAGATATCGATGCTGCCTACCTTTGCCAAACTTACTCTAAAATTCCTAAGCAATTATTGAGAGACAATTGTAACATGGTGGTGCTGTTCAAACAGGACGAGATCAACTTGAAGCATGTGTTTGATAAACACGTCTCTCCAGACATGAGCTTTGACGACTTTAAAAAATTGTGCTCCGAATGTTGGAGTGTCACATATGGTACTCTAGTGATTGTCAAGGATTTTGATTTGCAAGTAGTTACCCCGGTAGGATGGCTCACTCCCTCCACTTCACTCTTCTCCAAATCACGTGACTCGGCTAGCCAATCACAGGCCGGCTAGCTGCTCGCAGCCCCACGAGCGGCGCGAAATTCAAATATTTAATGGAAATATAATGAATAAAAAAAATTGGCCTGTGCGGGCGAGGAATCGAACCCCGGCCACCGGACTGCGAGCCAACGCTACCATGGCGCCACACCACTAGACGAATTTGTGTACGAGTTTGCTTGTAGGGATTGAACTCGAGACCCTTGCATTATAGAGCAACGTATATACGTACTGTGGTATTCAGGCGCCCATGAAAATGCCAATATGAAAATCGTATTCGAATGGGACCGGCGAACAAAGCTATAGGTTCTAGATTTATTTATTTCAACGAAATAAAATTATATTTTCAATTAGTGAAAATAAACCAAGCCTCTGATGATAACGAGAAACCGCGAGTCATGTTTCTCTATCAGTCGATGTAAGCAAAAGTTATTTCTTTCTGACATGAAATCTTGGTGTTTGTTCCGGGATTTCACGCTTTCGAGGTCATATAACAACGAGCGACTAACCGCAAACTGTGATACCACTTTTGCGATAATGGGTTATATACAGAGTGTTCGAGAAAACCCACGATAAAGGAAAAATATACAGGATGACTCAAAATTTAACTGATGACATGATAAACCTGAAAACAAAAGCGAACGTTAGCTCATGAGACTGGCACCCTACATAATGGGTAAGTGGAAAGTTCAAATATATACATTCGATGTGAACAGTTGAAGAAACATCAATTAGAATATAGAAGAAACATAATAATCATGTTCGTCTCCCTATTGATCAGTACCAATCAAGATGTTGAAGAGTGAGCATGTGCTGTTGCTCAATCATAGCGTCAATTTTCGCTACCGGCAATGATACGATAGAATATGCAGGTGCCTTTTCGAAGCGTTTCGGCTACATAAATACAACGGATAATGCTGTCACCGATATAGAATCAGCATTAATGACATTTCAAGAGACATACAATCTCCCTGTGAGTGGATCACTGAATAACGAAACTCTACGAATGCTGAATAGTCCGCGTTGTTCTGTAGGAGAAGATAATTTCATGATACATTCGAAATGAAACAAAACAAAGTTACGCTGGTATTTTCCTCAAGCTCAACAGGTGCATCGTGATACAGCCAAGATGGCATTCGATAGGTGGGAGGAGCTATCAAATTTAAAGTTCGAAAATGTGCGAAACCCTAGCAGACAGAAACCTGATATAACCCTAACTGTTATTCGAAAAAATCATAATTTCCGAGCAAATTGTCAAGGCACTTCCGAGTGTCCACATAATTTCGACGGTCCAGGGAAAGTTTTAGCTCTTGGTAAAAATAGTATCTTGGAAATAGTACTTCTCCTGATGGCCAAACTAGTTTATTGATGGTCCTGATGCACGAAATTGGCCATGCTCTTGGGCTGGGCCACAGTGGTGTCAATACAGCTTTTATGTATCCTTGGTATCAAGCAAGTCCAGCATCATTCGATATAGATGATTAGAGAGCGATAGAATATTTGTATGGGCAGAAAATTGAGAAATATCAACCAACAACAACCACAACAATACAGACAACCGAATCCCAAAAACCAATATTGTCACGAGTAGAACATACGGTATATCAGTAATTTCGAACCATGAGGGTTTTATAAACATAAAGTTAATCAAATCATCCGTTGACATTGAATTATAAAAACTGACCAAGGAACCCTCATGAGAGCATTTCTGATGATGTATATAAATATTGGATGTGAGGGTTCCGAAGTTAGTCTGGTCTGGGGCTACTCTTGACTTAACAAGAGCTCGTCGTAATGGTCGTTATAATGTAAGTTGTTATTAGGTCTTTATATTCATTGTTGTTTATTCATATTTAGAATTACTCCACCCATAATGTTTCATGCTTCATTAAATATTGTTATGTTTGAATATAGTATCGTACTTTCAGTTACCCCTGAACTATTAGTGCCTATTTGAATATTACCTCTCGCAAACTATTAAGCCAAGCATTACCCCTTATATATTGATATGGATGGTCTAACCATCTATCTATATCGTGTGAGACAGTTTTCATTATTTTAAGTTTGAATATAAAAATGTGTTTTCATATGGGGCATCTGGCCAGGATTTGCGAACGGTCCAGCATGCTAAAAACTGGACTGCCTCGGTTTGATCTTCAAATGGGGCGTTCCTGGTAGTGCACACAGATAGGTATGCTAAAACCATCTGTACCCATACAAAAACTGAGTGAAAACTATTAATTCATTTTTAACAACAACCAACCCTTTAACTATTTTATTGTGACATGGTGGAGGCACCTAAGCTTCTTTCCTTGAGTCTCATTCCTCATAATGGACTCATCAAATTTTTTTGCATACATCGATTTATGTCAATTTTATTTTTC
This sequence comes from Phaedon cochleariae, assembly GCA_918026855.4. Taxonomy (NCBI): domain Eukaryota; kingdom Metazoa; phylum Arthropoda; class Insecta; order Coleoptera; family Chrysomelidae; genus Phaedon; species Phaedon cochleariae. The sequence goes on from OU896719.1 coordinate 19,089,888, forward strand.
ATACAAAGGCACTAGTAGAAAGGGTTATTTGAAAGTAATTAAGTATAGCAGCATGAATTATGGTTGATAACAAAGTAAGAAAGTCATTCAAATTAGAAATCCAAATTTTTTTCAATATTTCAAATACCATTGAGCTTAAAAAGTTTAATAACAATCATTCCATTTTCATTCAAAGACATGATATAAAGCACCGGACCAGACTCACAAAGTTTGGAGCTTATCTCTGAACTTTGTTATTTTTTTTTCTCTACTCGTAATTTTCTATCTGAATTTCGGAAGAGAATCTTTCTTCTTGTCAGTTTTTTTTCCTCAAATCAAGATTATTTTCACTATTTTCTTGTTATCATTGATATAATCAATCAAGAATTCCAATGCCATTGCCAAGAACACCTATATCAATTAAAAATATAATAAGTCATCCACAACGTGCCTATTGTTTTATAACAATACGAAATGAAAACAATAATAACAAATCGTCGTGCTCGATATAATTCATAATAAATTCCAATATTAGTGCGAATGCAAATAATTAATAATTCAAGTAATATTTGAGAATGTTTCGATTCAAAATATCTTAGTCAGTATATATATGACCTTTCAAATATTGAAAATACTCTCAAACGTTGGTATCGTTAACCATTTTTTGTCATTCCTCCTGAAATGAATTATACGCAAATATGATATTATTATGTTATGGAAATATGATATGAAATGAATTGATTGAGCTCAAGAATAATGAAGTGTATGTAAACTCTCAATGAAGAGATTGTTACTTGGTTTCAAGTGGAAACCGTTTCCGTACAGAATAATCATCATCCTATTAGCATATCTCGTGGTCCTAGCCAAACCACATCCAGAGAAGTAGCTGTTTGGTTGATATTCTGAAAAGTACGAAGTGTTATAGTTGGAAGTGTGCACTATAACGGTATAAAATAGAAGGGAATCCTAGAAGATGTGCCACACTAAAGGCATGAAGGATTAACCTTACTGAAGATATTTTGTCCTCGAATTGATAGGACATGAAATGATGATTTAATGTGAAATAATGAGCTCGTATATGATGATTATGTATATTTATGAATTATGAAGATGATTATAATGATATTTACCCCCGGGGATGAGTTTTAAGAAAATGGAAAATATTTGCGAGTTGTTAGACAAAGAAATGTATTGTCTAGTTCTAACAAAATTGGAGGAATGAGCATGCGGTATTTAACAGGAGTATTTTCAATCAGTTCAATAATGTATAAGTGATGAAATATCACAAATTTCATTATAATAAACTATCTACTACTCGAATTCATCGAAACAACGTTAATGAAGATTTTGTTTTTAAATTGAATAAACGCCAATATATTTGTGAAAGCGGTTACACCAAAGATAAATAAATAAATCGAATAAAGTTCTGATAATATTTCATATTGAACAAAAAATAATCACAAGGGCCCTTGTGTCAAAATATTGCTCAAAGTACATGAAAGTACTAATTCTTGGACGGTTCATCAGTTTATTCAAGCTGCCAATAATGAGTTGTCAGATGAATATCCTTTTAAATCTTCTGGATTGGACCTGGAATGTCAAAAATGATCAATATGTGAGTATGAAATAACATGGTAATAATTTCGATTGTATATTTATCAGATAGGTAATTTTTTTTAATTAAAATTTCTCAACGAAAAGGCACGTTGGTTTTTTAACATGATATATAAGTTAAGTTTTTATTATTATTTCAATTCATGCGCTTGTTGATTTGAATAACTTTCAATTGGCAGAACTAGCAATTATTTTCATTTCAATTTCAAAGTATAGATAACTTACCACCAAAATGATTGAAATTACTGAATCGAATAGAAACCTATGAAAAATTCCTCATAATTTCGCATAGAAAAAAAAAATATATGCAAGTAGGTATAGCTAACTTATAATTGATTTTTCGTTCATTCAATCAATCTTCAAATTTTTTAATTAAGAAACTACTCTCCATGATTTGGTTATTGATTTTTAAAGAAAGTAGTTACGATTATCAAATTTCCCTAAAATGAACGAAAATTTTTCAGCAAATTTCATATTCTAATATCGGTTACTAGGTTACTAGTCATGATCATAAAATTATATAGCAGGCATTTTGACAAACTCACTAATGTAAATAATCATGAACTTGAACCTCGAGTGTAATTTGATATATAGGTATACAATAGTAGGAATTTGTTTTTGATACAATGGTTGGTTTCATAGGTGAATACCTACCTACTATAATGAATCATTATTTGAAGAAATGATGACATAACGCATGAAAGCACGTGTAAATAGATATATTAATATGGAAATCGAACATTTATGATAAGTTTCAGAATATTAGGTATTTATTTATGATTTCTTGGAAATAAAATAGTTTGAGTAGATATAATCGATTGCTCGAAACACGTTGAATATCAAAAAATAAATAAAATTAATCAATAAGAATTAGGAACTGAGATCCATATTCATGGAGTTCGAATGAAGTAGGCATGTGTAATGGATCTCACAATAGGCTAATCATATTCTAGTATAGGTAATTGAAACTATTCATTTAATAATAATAGAGTTATTGAAGGATTCTCCATTTCACTGTAAATAATAAGGTAGCTATTTGACAATCAAATTTTTTTTTGCATGATTTCACGGTATCACACAAAACCGAGCACAAAACAATGCACGCACACTGAGCACTGGCATACACTGGCAACACTCTAGAAATCAGACACCCAGGGAGACGCAGCCAAATGGCCAAACATGGACAAACCAAGGACCGTATGACTATACGGCATGATTCGATGGTAGCTGCTGGGTAGCCCGGGAACGAAGAAGAAGAGAGTAGGAAGTCGTTTCACGAAATGCCTCATCAGCCTCTGTCTAAGTCGTCTTCCAGTTATCACAGCAACTGCCAAGATAGCCGGCAATTCCACTCAAGCTGCGAACTTTTCTCGAGAAACAGTCCAATACTAGAAGCCAGGAAAACTTACAGTCCAAAGAATTCCTACTTCAGAGTATCAGCCCAGAACGAGAGAAGCCCAATAATCTTTGAAGCCCAAAAAGATTCCACCCTTTTGCCCAGGACGAGGATACCTTTCGAGACCAAAAAGGATCCCGCCAAAATTCCCATGACGATTGAAGGATGCCTTGACCATCAGTCGTCAGTCGCTACCCCAAGAAGCCAGCAGTCTCCTTTGTTCATCTGCCAACTATCTCGAATGACAGTCTAGGAAATCTTAAAGCCCGAAAGATTTCTTCCCGATGCCCATGCACAAGGATACCTTCGAGCCCAGAAGGATCCTGCCGAAATTCCCATGACGATTGGAGGATGCCATGCCCAATCGTCATTCCCTACCCCGAGCTGCCAGAAGTCCCACCGAGAAGAATCTGATTGGAATGCTTTAGTTGAATAGCCAGTGCCGAAGTAAGTAAAGGTGTGAGTGTGCATTGTAGACACTAAACTTTTGAGTGTGTGAACTGAATTTCGGAGATGTATGAATTTTTGTCATTAATGTATTTGAGATATATGTTCTTCTCGATAGCTATAGGTAGGTATTAATTCCAAAACTGGGGTCCAGTTTTCTCGGAGAGAGGGGTCATGTCACGAGTAGAACATACGGTATATCAGTAATTTCGAACCATGAGGGTTTTATAAACATGAAGTTAATCAAATCATCCGTTGACATTGAATTATAAAAACTGACCAAGGAACTCTCATGAAAAACGTGCATTTCTTATAAAATGATGTATATAAATATTGGATGTGAGGGTTCCGAAGTTAGTCTGGTCTGGGGCTACTCTTGACTTGACAAGAGCTCTTCGTAATGGTCGTTATAATGTAAGTTGTTATTAGGTCTTTATATTCATTGTTGTTTATTCATATTTATAATCACTTCACCCATAATGTTTCATGCTTCATTAAATATTGTTATGTTTGAATATAGTATCGTTACCCCTGAACTATTAGTGCCTATTCGAATATTACCTCTCGCAAAATATTAAGCCAAGCATTACCCCTTATGAATCGATATGGATGGGCCTCTACTATATCGTGACATGGTGGAAGCACAACTGTTTTATTGTGACAATATCCCAGCACACCTCTACCACAGCTTCATCAGTGCCGTCAAATGAACGCCATAACGTAGACTAGCACAACCTCAAAGCCTCTGATAACTCCAACAAGATTATGCGACATTCAAGTGCCAGACTTTATGTTTCTAGCCACAGCACCCCAGTTTAAAAATTATCGCATGTACGTGGGATACAATAGATTTTTGTGGAAGATCGATTTGAACGATATGCGAATTCCATCACAGTCAGAGCTGCTTGATGATTATCTTCCTGAAGATTCAAAGTCTTCTCGAGTTTCACATGTTTTCCAAAATTCTGTGGGTAATCTAATGACATTTATAAATGATAGCATGTATTATGCAGCATCTTTTTCGAATTTTCAAATCCACCAAAACTTTCGTTTTCCTTTGCCTTCTGAAGCAAAAATTAATGCTGTCTTTCAAACAAACAGTGGACAGGCTTATTCGTTATATAACAACGATTCTTACATTGCATTTGATGACAATGGAGACATGAGCAACCGTGGGCCACTTAGTCACATCTTCCCAGGAATTCCAGCAGGCATAATATCAGCTTTTCGTTATATCGATGAAAATATATATTTTTTCGATAGAAATACGTACTACAAATATAGTGAATATACTAGACGGGTAGTGAAAGCTGAACTGTTCAGTTGGAGCGTCTTTGGAATATCCTGTCCTAATGATGGATTACTTCATCAATTGAAAACAATGTTAACAAGAATTATATCACTTTACGAATGAACGATTAAATACCATTTCGTTTTATTCCAATTGTCACATGTATGCTGTCTCAATCACGCGTGTTCAGTATGATGTTCAGGCATGTGTGTTGAAAAATGCATCAATTTTCGAGATATATAATATTTGCATATATATTCTGTGTTCATTAAAATGTATGTAGACGTTTTTAGGAGTGACTCTCTCGACTTTATTGCACTAAATAAAATACCTACTTTGTTTTTCAAAAACACACCCTTCACACTCCATCAGGCTGCCTCCTCCTCCTCCTTGTACTTTCACAGGTAGCAGCACACTTCAGTGAGACTCGTAGGCTTCTCGTACAGGAAGCAGGCAATCATTGTACTTCTATAATCATTCAATGGCTGTGTATATATTCTTCTTCTTGTTATTTCAATGGCATCGTGCCCCTCTTTTGTTGTACGGTGCTGGCTGGAAGTAACTGAAAATGCCGGAAGTGAAGCGTAGTGTGAGATACATGCAATTTCACGAGTTCTCGAGAATCAAATAGGACATCAGTTTGAAAGAGGTGTGCGCATGCGTCACAAAAAAACGTCACTCTATATGAGTGACAGGGCTAACTAGGTGGTAGTATGACAGGAGTTAATGGCGGTGTGAATGGCAGTGTGGCGGTGTGAATGGCGTTGTGGCGGTGTGAATGGCGGTGTGGCGATGTGAATGGCAGTGTGGCGGTGTGAATTGCAGTGTGGCGGTGTGAATGGCGGTGTGGTGGTGTGAATGGCGGTGTGACGGTGTGAATGACGGTGTGGTGGTGTGAATGGCGGTGTGACGGTATGAATGGCTGTGTGAATGGTGTGACGGTATGGTTAGTGTCGGGTTTATAAAAATGTCAGTTGTTGTCCTGATTTCATACTGTTAACATCATAGTAGGAAAAAAAATATATTACGTCTTGAGATGTTTGCATGTCAGCAATGCAACAAGAAATTCAAGTGAGCCTATGGATTGGAGCGGCATATGGATAGTCATGACGAAAAAGTTTTCAATTGTCATTATTGTGTGGACAAATTCACAAGATTGGATAGCATGAAAAAACATTTGACGAGAAAGCACAAAGGAAACGACCTGGTTAATCCCCAAAACGAATCGATCACCACTGAAATCGGTCAACGAAATGAGTCGAGCTCCATTGATAGTGATCACCAATTATTGTCCCAAAGCCAGTCGAATTCTGAGATTGGTCAGCAGTTGAGTCATAACGACATGAACGGCGATGCCGCTACGGATGACCCTTGTGAAAATAAAATCGAAGATAAAGATCAGAAAATCATGGACTTAGCTGAAATTGTAAGAAATAAATATTTGGCACTCGAACCGTCTATGAAACCCACGAAAAAAACAAGATTGAAGATGATCAAGCCGAGTAAGGAATCGCGACTTGTCAAGTATTCGTCTTACAGTTCGACTGACACCTCACCTTCTGATCATGAAACTTTGCCAAGAATCTACGATAACAACTTCGATGAGGACAGCGAAGGAATCGAAGATGTTGATGATAATATGGTAGACCACCCAAACGAATTGGTGGATAGATTGAGAGAAATATGGCATTCTGGCCCATATTATAATAGTGAAATTATTCCAATTCTAGACATACTACGAAAAGAAGGAATAATATAAGATAGCTCCAGGAAAGGAGATGAAATAAAATTAAAGCATAGGATGTGTAGAGGTCTTTTGGTATTTTTGTTGAAATAAATAGTATTTCTTTGAATCTCGTTTGATTTTTATTAATACTGAACTGAAACATGAAATGGGTACTCAGCAAAGTGTCTGAGGCCTGATAGCATCTAGCAATTGTTGACATCTAATAACAAAATTGATGTCAAGGAGACAAATGATATAATTGATAGATATTCATCTTGATAAAAAAAATTCCCCTCTGGGTCATTAAATTGCCACCTATATTCTCAACATATAGAGCAAAACCACATATGCATGCGCATACTTACTCGAGCAATGATTTTTAACACCGCTTGCCTTTCTTCTGATTCACGACCAATTGTGCATAAATCTGTCATGTTTGGCTGCTGACTTGTTGTTGTGTAACTCCCGGCTCTCATCATCATCATACATCCGATATTTCGAAAGCTGGTCCTTCGTTTCACCAATGAGATGTAATCTGAAACTGTAGTAGAGTATGAGACACAAGGTCTCAGTAGGTGCACAAGATTATCTCGAAGTTGAACCGAAGAAAAAAAATCCGTCACTGGGGTTGAGACCTAGTCTTGGATAGCTCTTTTCATCCTCCACTGAAACCCCCACTGCTTCAATCTCGGACGAATTACGAGCATCTCCTCGTTAAACACTCGAAAAATATTGAGAATTGAATCTCAGATTACAAAAGACTAGAAACATGTTCAAGGAAAAGTGCACGGAAATCCTCGTGGCGTTACAATAACTTCATACAGTTTAGCATGAAAAGAAGATTTAAGGCTTTTGCACACTAAGCGCTATGCAGCATAAATTCTCCTATGTGCACAATGTTTGCAGTATTGAACAAACTAAAAATGCTCGCAAAGATGCTAAGCGATATTGAATGACAACTTCGTCATAGGAAATATTGCAAATACTATACTAATTCGAGAAAGTACTACCCAAATGTTTTAATCAAGAACATTGATTACCTGATTTATAGATGTCGAAATCAAGAAATTCAAGATGGAGGATCCAATATGGTGATTGAGAGCTTTGTGATTAATAATACAGGGTGGGGCAGAAAAAACTATCCGATTATAAAACGTTATAAAATTAAAACCACTCAACTTGACATAAAAAATTTTTATTAACATATCGAAAATTTTATGCCATTTTCAAATTCAAGTTTTGAAAAGCACATCACTTAAATGTCGTCCTTGGGAGCGGATACACTTATTTAGGCGCTCGCGGTAGCTTTCCATAACATTCACCAACATTTCCTCAGGAATTCCCTTCGTAAAGCAAGAAGGGTCCTTGGTCGATGCTGGAATACCTTTGCTTTGAGGTAACCCCAAAGGAAGAAGTCACATGGAGTGAGATCCGGTGAGTGCGGCTGCCAGCCAAGATCACCTCTCAGAGAAATGAGGCGTCCAGGAAACATTTCCCTGATAATGCCCATTGATCGTCTCGATGTGTGGGCGGTTGCATCATCCTGTTGAAACCACAAATTTTCCACGCCAACTTCTTCCTTTCTGGGTCGAAGAAAATGTTCCAGCATGAAACAATAGCGCTCGCTGTTGACCGTTACGGTTTGCCCATTTTCTTCAAAAAAGTAAGGCCCCCAGATGCCTAGGCGGGAAACAGCACACCACACAGTCACTTTTGGGCTATGGAGGGGTTCCTGATGGATTACCCGAGGATCTTCCTCACTCCAATATCGAGAGTTCTGCCTGTTTACGGCGCCACAAAGATGAAAATGGGCTTCGTCCGTGAAGAGCACAACATCGTCGTTTGGAAGTTCTCGGAGATCGCGACAAAGGTTCGTTCGTCACTTAATTCCTGTGCAACAACCATTTTGTAGGGATGCATTTCGAGGTCCTGGTGCAAAATTCGCAGAATACTGCGGTTGGAAATCGCCAAAGCGAGCGAATGTTTTCGCGCCGAACAACGCGGGGAACGTTCAATCGCGGCTCTCACATTAACCACGTTTTCAGGTCCTGTTGCTGTCCTGGGACGTCCAGGCGATTTCTTTTTCAATGCTGATCCCGTCTGTTGGAAATTTGACACCCACACTTCAATCGTAGCGTGATGTGGAACAGGATCATGACGCCCGAGTCCGAAATGAACTCGAAAAGCACGTTGTCTACCAATTATCGAACCGCCGTTTTCGATAAACCGCTCAACAACAAAAGCGCGATGTTCACCAGACCAAGGCATGTTGACTACTGACAAATGACATACAACCGGCTTTCCAACAATTTTTACCCTACTACTCTACCTGCTCCCTCTTCTGAGAAAAAGGGATTTGAAATCGGATAGGTTCTTCTGCCCCACCCTGTAGTTCGAAAAACTAATGAAACACGCTTTTATAGATAGCCAATAATGATAAAAAGTCTGTTGATGAATATTCAACTGAAATTAAATTCTCTAGAAATAATGTACTTATATGGCAAAACAGCGTTTGCCAGGTATTGTATAAAATAGTTGATATTTTTTTTTCACAAATATGGCAATATTTAATTTGTAAGTGATTGGTCTATAGGTATTTTAGTATATTTGGTTAGGATAAATTCATACCCTGCGTCAGTTTTGAAATATTTATTATTATTATTGCATTTGGTTTTCATGGCACATAACTTTTTATTTTTTTTATACCTGAATTAGTCAGTCCTTCAATGTCAAATATAGACAGTACTGTAGAAATTGCTAATGAAGGTAATCAATATATCACACCAGATATTGAAGATATTATGAAACATTTTCAATGAAAACCAGTATATTGAACTGATTTTTGGAAATTCATGGCGATAAGGACGTTTGACTAATAACGCCGTCTTTGGTAAGACGATGGAAAATATCCGGAAGAGGGGCAACGTTAGGCTTCTAACGGAGTGGGCTGGGAGATGTGGCGTCGAGGCGTACATTTCCAAACCCTCGTTTAAAAACTGATTTTGGAAATTGATGGAGGGCCTTGCTCTACTACAGTTGCCAGCTGCATGAGTCGAATAGTTATTTCAAAGATTAGAATAGTGTTCCAGAGAACGATTGATTATTTATGAGCAACACACATACCTGTTTGATCAGATCCTTAACTGCCATTTGTTATCTTATCAGGCTCCTTCAATCGTGGGAAGTAGTAATATCTGTAATCATAAAATTATATTAAGTTCCAAACATTTCTTGATAAGTGCATACGACACGAAATAAAAACATGTTGATATTATGTAGAAAAAATGTTTATTTTTATCTTGAGTTATTTTCGTTTTTCAAAGTTCTTACTCACCACAAAATTACCTTGACACGCGCCGAAGTACGGCGGAGATATTGCGTCACCTCTTTTCCCAAAATGGACTCATCCGAACGTGATTAGAGCTGCTCATCCTACCCCCTCCACTCTTGGGCTCATCCTAGGGGTGTCGAATACCCTAACAGCAGTGATGATCGAACTTCATTTCCTGCTCAGTCTTCGTGGTGAACGGTTGCTCTCTCTCTGTGTAAGAAATAATTTGATTATCTATTTTGAGAATTTTGACTTTTCAGACAGAGTTTAAAAGCAGTTTGCATACAGTTTCTTTGTTGATATTGTGTTGGTTTTGAGGGTTTTTGACTTTTTCAAAATTTTGAATTTCTCGATGATTTTGAGTTTTTTTTTTGGAATTTGAGTGCTGGTTTCAGAAAATTCCAATCGTTACATCTCAACGGCATTACCTTCGGTTTTCTGTATATAGTTGTGCTCACTTTGTCTGTTATCATTCGACGATAGTGTGATTTATTTGAGTGTTATATTCATAATGGAGAAATTTTTGATTGTTAAAGACGTGGTCAAGAGAAATTATCGCTTCGGCGTACAGGCTCGTACTTTAGAGTTTAATATAAAACCTATTCCTCAAAACAAGGAACCGGTGGCTTACGTCAAGGATGCAATCACCGAAATTGTTTTGAAAGGCACTGAGGGACTGCATCCAGCCGATAAAGTAGGTTTTTCATTTTGTTCCAAAGATTTCGCGAGGGGGCCAGGGTGGATAGCATTTAGAAATGCAGCGGATGTTTCTGTGGACGATCTTTTCGAGAAAATATCATCTATTTATCAATCGAACTCTTGTGGCCTGATCACCGAGATTTTTTGTCTGAGTGTAACATCTTGTAGGTTACCAGCTGGCAAGGGAAGAGAGTGCTGCTACAACTCTTTCGACGAGGAGTGTAGCAAGCGGAAGGGAATAATGACCATCAGAAATAAAGATAATTTATGTCTTCCTCAGGCTCTTGTGTTAGCTCAAGCTCTCGCAAACAAAGATCGTGAGCTGAAAAGGGTCCGACAAGACATCGGCAAGTTGCAGGGGCAAAGAGCGCGAGAATTGTTGGAAGCTGCAGGGGTTACTGTACCTACAGAGGGTTGCGGAATACCTGAGTTACAACAATTCCAACGGTTTCTCTCATCATACAAAATAACTGTTTACCAATATGGAAACAAGGGCCGTAACATTATGTTTCAAGGGCGGGGCTGAGGGTCTCTCGTTGAATTTGATATACCATGAGGGGCACTTTGATGTCATTACCTCACTTACTGCCGGCTTTTGCTGCAGTTATTACTGTGAGGGCTGCCATGCTCCTTATGAGCATCGGGACGAGCATCGTTGTGGTGGTACTTGTTTCTCGTGCCAAGGATCGCCACCATGTCCTAAGAACAGTGTAAAAGTTCCCTGCGAGTCTTGTAAGAGATCTTTCCGTGGACAGAGTTGTTTTGATAACCATATTCAAAACGGGGTTTGTGATAAGATTAGACGTTGTGAGTTATGTTTCAAAATTGTCCTCACCAATAGAACTCACACCTGCGGAGAGCAGGGCTCCCCCTTGGGGGAGTACCTGAACCTCGCCTGGGACATTATAATATTTTTTTTTTTCTATTTACTATGTTGCAAATCTTCTTGTCCAATAAAGACATTATTATTATTATTATTATTATTATTATTTATTGCAAGATTTGCAACAAACACCAACCTTCTGGACATTTATGCTATATTCAGCCCGACACGAAAGTACCCAAGACTGATGATCTCTTGTTTGTCTTTTATGATCTGAAGACTCGTCCGGAGAGGGTACAAGCCGACGGATCTCTTCTTCATGAGCCCAATCTGTGTGTCTTTCGTCAATGCTGTGATGTTTGCATCGATACCACACAGCAAATTTGTTCGAAATGCGGGCTTCGCTTACAAATTCTCAAATGTAACGACCCCATATCACCATTTGTTGATCATGTGTTGACAATAACATGCTTTCATTTTGAATTATATCTCAACCAGAACGTCCCTAAAACCTGATCTTATAATGAGAGGTACACAATTGATTTTCATGACTGTTGTGAATGTCAAGTTCTTGGACTCTCTCAATTACTTCCCAATTGCCCTGGCAAAACTGCCCAAATCTTTCGGGTTCTCTGAATTGAAGAAGGGGTATTTCCCCCACCTCTTCAATCGTATGGAGAATCGAAACTACAAGGGCCCTATTCCTTCTCTGGAGTTTTATACTCCTGACAATCCCATTTCAGATGCTCGAGCATCTCTCATAAAATGGCATTCTGAAAGAGTAGCTGAAAATTATGTTTTCGATTCCTCTCGAGAAATCATAGATTATTGTATTTCAGATGTGGATATACTGACAAAGGCCTGTTTGAAATTTCGACAGCTGATGCTGTCTGAAACTAATGTATGTCCGTTCACTGAAGCCGTAACAATTGCTTCGACATGCAATAAGGTTTTCCGTAGGAATTTTCCCAAACCAAACTCCATAGGTATTATTCCCAAGGGTGGTTACAGACATCGTGATAATCAATCTGTGGCAAGTGACAGATGACATGTGACATGGGCCCCAAGGGGTGACAGATGGCATGGAACACAAAGAGTGACAGGTGACAGATGACGAGTGACATATGACAAGCGATAGGTGAAAGATGACAAGTGACAGATGACATGGAACACAAGCAATGACAGATGACACGTGTGAGTACTCTGAACTTAGCCCCCTAGACTCTGGACTCTAGACTCTAGTGCTTATGGGCGTGTCCTAGGACATTCTTCTTCTTCTTTTTGAAAGGTAGTTGATGACGTCACAATCTAGTGACTTTGCCCACCAGATTTAGGTTGGTATTACTACAATTGGTAGCACTTTGTTTCAAGGTCACCCGATATGCATGTTGGAGAGGTGGCCGATGAGTCATCCTTATCTCGACTTCATAGAACAATGCCGCCTTTGTTTGCCATATGTTATCTAGCCTCCCTCTAGAACAATGCCACCTTTGTTCTCTCTATGCCACTGTCAGCGTTTCTTGGAATTCCGGCTATTGGGAAATTGCGACGCAATGTACGAGAACAATGCCGCCTTTGTTTGCAGGTGTCCCATTACGTTACAACCTCATCCGATTGCATCATCCTTATCTGTGAGAGAACAATGAGTCCATTGTTCTGACGCAGGTGGCCGATGAGTCATCCAACAGACATGTTCAAACTTGTTGTTGTCACAAGCCATTCAATCATGGATACTGGATGTGTCTCAAAGAACGTTTGCCGAGTCCCCCCCAATAGCTTATTTCAGCTGTGCGCGTGCGTAGCTACCACTACCACTATTCAGACTTGACCTTTGAATCAGTGTTACAATTAACAATGTCCTTAGACGAGTACAGAAGCAAGTTGGAGGAATTTGGGGAGCGGGTTCGACAGCTGAACAAAGACATAACATTGTACGAAGATAAAACCAGAGTGTTGATTCAATTGGAGAATCTGAGTTTGTGGGATAAAGTGTTCAGCAGCTGTGGAAGAGTACCAGCAGTAGAGGTGCCTGCCAGCAGAGACGACACATCCAGCCTCAAAATGTCAAGGGTGGTATAGTTCTGACAGCAATTTTGAATAACGTATTGTATACAAATGTTCCCATCGATGTCAAGAACATGGCGATATGTTTCAATGACTTGAAAGAAGATTGCAATCGATCATCGTGAACAGCGATGAGAAATAAGTTGGTGAACAATGGATGTCTACCAGTCTTCTACAAAAGGATACCAGAGGCGAATGGGTAATTCCTTCTTCAAACTCAAGTTGATGTTTTCCGGTGGATCTGAAGAGGATACCGACTGGCAAACTATAGGAGCTCCCACAACAGGAATACAGAATGAATTCAATAAAATGTTCATATTACTAGGTTTGACATTAGCAGCTACGTTCATTTTGATTGTGAAATGCATAATGAAAGCTGTTAAAAGGTACATATAGCGTGAATAAAATGATGGAACTTATGCAAGGTGTTTCAATAAAACTCCCATCCTTATCATGATGTTTATTGAGCCAAACACAGAACATCTCCATTTAGGTAATATCACATTTATAAACCACTGGTAAAGTAGATCAACGTTCCGCTGGGCACACATATATTTTCCATTGGCGTGGTTGGGGCAGTACGATATATTTTGCTGGTAGGTTTTACTGGAACAGGGTGTTCCATCATACAAAGCAACGTCGTATACAGTTGGGAATACTTCAAGTTCTTCACATTTCGTCTTCAAAAAGTCAGCTTTCTGATTGCCCCTCACGTACATACATTCAATCGAATGCAACAGATATTTTTCCAAAATATCGTTCAGCTCCGTATATTCAACATCACCATTCACTAATGGTAGCAAACGATGTAGGCGGTTTGAATAGGAAGTTGGATCTCTGGCGGCCAATTTGAATGGTCAGCTCTTTCGGGTGGAAAACACTGTCAAGAGTGAAGCCTTGAATGTCGACAAGTGCGATCCTCATGACGGCTGACGATCGAATGCGAGCTCGAGCAGTTTGCAGTTGGTATATATATACTCAAATCAAGGTTCTGACGACTTCCGTTAGAGGGAAGTACTCTAGCAGACAATCATTTACGATGATGCAATAGGCTTTGGTGTCAGCAGGGAATCCTTTATCGGATTCGATTTCAAGCTTTATATCAACTGTCGATGATTTCATGGTCTCTTCCTGCCTCGAGCAATCAATCACAAATAATGCATGCTGTTTGAATTCCCCATAATCCAAGATTGGGTGAATCTCCGTCGAATGTGAATAGCTCGAATAGAACCTGGTATAGTTGTAGTAAGCAAGGGTGTAGTCTTGTTTAGCGAAATCCAGCTGCATTCTCTCATTAGGCCAATATTCACCATCAAGGGCTAATCTGATACTAACTATGCTCGTGTTATCAAAGTGGGTAGCATCAGCTTCTGCATTGTCACGTTTAGATTTCTGGAAGCACACAATAACGTACCGAGGACGTTCAACCAAAGCACTCGTTTTGACTGCCCAAATTCCACTTTTTGCGCCGTTTGTGAGAGCAGGCAATTGGCTGAGGTCCCATTTCCTGAATGGAATCAGTATAGGTGTATCATTTTTTATGGGTTGCATCAGTTGTAGTTTGATTTCATCGTTCGGGAATACGTGCTTCACTTTTAGCACTACACTACGTATTTGTACTTCAACTGTAGTAGTCGTGGTTGTAGGTCCATTGGGGAGTTCCTTTACTATCACGCAATCGTTATCATTACGAGCTCGAATCAGTCGGATTGTTTGTTTTCCATAGGTGAACGAGGTGTAGTCATTGAAAACGTTGAAAAGGTGCTTTAGTGGTATCAACAAACTGAATGTCTTGTTAATTGCATTCAAAAGCGGTTTATCAGGATACGTCCATCCGGCTGTGGATAAGTGTTTGGAATCATCAGGTTTATAGCACATGAATCCTCGCACACTACTCACGATCCCTGGATCTCTGACTACTTCTATCTCTCTTGCACTCTGCACATAACTGCAAGAATCGAATAGCAATGCTCCACAGTTGGGGGCCAAGTACACATTTCCAGCTCCTTGCACATTCAACGTTCCTTTGATTTCCAGCAAAGACTCATGCATTGCAAAAAATGTGTCTGCTTGATTCATGTTGATTTCCACCATATCATTGTTATTGAAGAATTTTGCGTATGGCATGTAGGAGCGATATTCTTTTTTTCGAATGGTTTCATCATATCTGGGCCGACGATACAGATCGAAAATTGGGTTTGTGTGGTTGAATGTTGGTGCTGTTGATTCTTCCGAACGAATATACTTGCGCTTGATCATTTTTCACTCGTAATCCGATTGCTTGCAGAAAGAGAACGTTTTCTGGAGTGAGCTCCTGTCTCTTCAGAGGTGGCGTTGATACTGAGGAGTTTGTGGTTGATCTTTTATTATCAACTAAGTGAAGGAGCTATGCCGATACCAGACAGATTTTCAAAATTCTAAGTCATTTTTCCCCAGATTCTACAAATTATCAAGGGCCATATAGTGAATATTATGCCAACTATAGGTTGTTGTATATCAAATGAAAGGTCTCTGCTTGAAATTTACGAAAATCAACTTTTGAAGGGCCTCAAGGGCCATATAGTGAATATTATGCCAACTATAGGTTGTTGTATATCAAATGAAAGGTCTCTGCTTGAAATTTACGAAAATCAAGGGTCTCAAGGGCCATGTAGTGAATATTATGCCAACTATAGGTTGTTGTAATAGCTTATTTCAGCTGTGCGCGTGCGTAGCTACCACTACCACTATTCAGACTTGACCTTTGAATCAGTGTTACAATTAACAATGTCCTTAGACGAGTACAGAAGCAAGTTGGAGGAATTTGGGGAGCGGGTTCGACAGCTGAACAAAGACATAACATTGTACGAAGATAAAACCAGAGTGTTGATTCCATTGGAGAATCTGAGTTTGTGGGATAAAGTGTTCAGCAGCTGTGGAAGAGTACCAGCAGTAGAGGTGCCTGCCAGCAGAGACGACACATCCAGCCTCAAAATGTCAAGGGTGGTATAGTTCTGACAGCAATTTTGAATAACGTATTGTATACAAATGTTCCCATCGATGTCAAGAACATGGCGATATGTTTCAATGACTTGAAAGAAGATTGCAATCGATCATCGTGAACAGCGATGAGAAATAAGTTGGTGAACAATGGATGTCTACCAGTCTTCTACAAAAGGATACCAGAGGCGAATGAGTAATTCCTTCTTCAAACTCAAGTTGATGTTTTCCGGTGGATCTGAAGAGGATACCGACTGGCAAACTATAGGAGCTTCCACAACAGGAATACAGAATGAATTCAATAAAATGTTCATATTACTAGGTTTGACATTAGCAGCTACGTTCATTTTGATTGTGAAATGCATAATGAAAGCTGTTAAAAGGTACATATAGCGTGAATAAAATGATGGAACTTATGCAAGGTGTTTCAATAAAACTCCCATCCTTATCATGATGTTTATTGAGCCAAACACAGAACATCTCCATTTAGGTAATATCACATTTATAAACCACTGGTGAAGTAGATCAACGTTCCGCTGGGCACACATATATTTTCCATTGGCGTGGTTGGGGCAGTACGATATATTTTGCTGGTAGGTTTTACTGGAACAGGGTGTTCCATCATACAAAGCAACGTCGTATACAGTTGGGAATACTTCAAGTTCTTCACATTTCGTCTTCAAAAAGTCAGCTTTCTGATTGCCCCTCACGTACATACATTCAATCGAATGCAACAGATATTTTTCCAAAATATCGTTCAGCTCCGTATATTCAACATCACCATTCACTAATGGTAGCAAACGGTGTAGGCGGTTTGAATAGGAAGTTGGATCTCTGGCGGCCAATTTGAATGGTCAGCTCTTTCGGGTGGAAAACACTGTCAAGAGTGAAGCCTTGAATGTCGACAAGTGCGATCCTCATGACGGCTGACGATCGAATGCGAGCTCGAGCAGTTTGCAGTTGGTATATATATACTCAAATCAAGGTTCTGACGACTTCCGTTAGAGGGAAGTACTCTAGCAGACAATCATGTACGATGATGCAATAGGCTTTGGTGTCAGCAGGGAATCCTTTATCGGATTCGATTTCAAGCTTTATATCAACTGTCGATGATTTCATGGTCTCTTCCTGCCTCGAGCAATCAATCACAAATAATGCATGCTGTTTGAATTCCCCATAATCCAAGATTGGGTGAATCTCCGTCGAATGTGAATAGCTCGAATAGAACCTGGTATAGTTGTAGTAAGCAAGGGTGTAGTCTTGTTTAGCGAAATCCAGCTGCATTCTCTCATTAGGCCAATATTCACCATCAAGGGCTAATCTGATACTAACTATGCTCGTGTTATCAAAGTGGGTAGCATCAGCTTCTGCATTGTCACGTTTAGATTTCTGGAAGCACACAATAACGTACCGAGGACGTTCAACCAAAGCACTCGTTTTGACTGCCCAAATTCCACTTTTTGCGCCGTTTGTGAGAGCAGGCAATTGGCTGAGGTCCCATTTCCTGAATGGAATCAGTATAGGTGTATCATTTTTTATGGGTTGCATCAGTTGTAGTTTGATTTCATCGTTCGGGAATACGTGCTTCACTTTTAGCACTACACTACGTATTTGTACTTCAACTGTAGTAGTAGTGGTTGTAGGTCCATTGGGGAGTTCCTTTACTATCACGCAATCGTTATCATTACGAGCTCGAATCAGTCGGATTGTTTGTTTTCCATAGGTGAACGAGGTGTAGTCATTGAAAACGTTGAAAAGGTGCTTTAGTGGTATCAACAAACTGAATGTCTTGTTAATTGCATTCAAAGGCGGTTTATCAGGATACGTCCATCCGGCTGTGGATAAGTGTTTGGAATCATCAGGTTTATAGCACATGAATCCTCGCACACTACTCACGATCCCTGGATCTCTGACTACTTCTATCTCTCTTGCACTCTGCACATAACTGCAAGAATCGAATAGCAATGCTCCACAGTTGGGGGCCAAGTACACATTTCCAGCTCCTTGCACATTCAACGTTCCTTCGATTTCCAGCAAAGACTCATGCATTGCAAAAAATGTGTCTGCTTGATTCATGTTGATTTCCACCATATCATTGTTATTGAAGAATTTTGCGTATGGCATGTAGGAGCGATATTCTTCTTTTCGAATGGTTTCATCATATCTGGGCCGACGATACAGATCGAAAATTGGGTTTGTGTGGTTGAATGTTGGTGCTGTTGATTCTTCCGAACGAATATACTTGCGCTTGATCATTTTTCACTCGTAATCCGATTGCTTGCAGAAAGAGAACGTTTTCTGGAGTGAGCTCCTGTCTCTTCAGAGGTGGCGTTGATACTGAGGAGTTTGTGGTTGATCTTTTATTATCAACTAAGTAAAGGAGCTATGCCGATACCAGACAGATTTTCAAAATTCTAAGTCATTTTTCCCCAGATTCTACGGAAATTACAGTGTTGCATGGAGGAAAGTCCCATAAGAGCCCATGTGTTAGAGAGAGACAGACGATGCGATTTTTCCCCAGATCTACGGACTTTTTCTATGAATTTTAAGGTCCATTCTGGTCATTTTTTGCGCTTTCAAGGTCATCCGTCTCCGACGAGTGGGAACGGCGATTCTGGTGCTGCAGACCTCTGAACGCTCTCAAATAGGATTGTTCGATGGGCCCTAACCTCAACTAGGGCCAGATAGTGAATATTATGTACGAAAATCAACTTTTGAAGGGCCTCAAGGGCCATATAGTGAATATTATGCCAACTATAGGTTGTTGTTTATCAAATGAAAGGTCTCTGCTTGAAATTCACGAAAATCAACTTTTGAAGGGTCTCAAGGGCCATATAGTGAATATTATTCCAACTATAGGTTGTTGTATATCAAATGAAAGGTCTCTGCTTGAAATTTACGAAAATCAACTTTTGAAGGGCCTCAAGGGCCATATAGTGAATATTATGCCAACTATAGGTTGTTGTATATCAAATGAAAGGTCTCTGCTTGAAATTTACGAAAATCAAGGGTCTCAAGGGCCATGTAGTGAATATTATGCCAACTATAGGTTGTTGTATATCAAATGAAAGGTCTCTGCTTGAAATTTACGAAAATCAACTTTTGAAGGGCCTCAAGGGCCATATAGTGAATATTATGCCAACTATAGGTTGTTGTATATCAAATGAAAGGTCTCTGCTTGAAATTTACGAAAATCAACTTTTGAAGGGTCTCAAGGGCCATATAGTGAATATTATGCCAACTATAGGTTGTTCTTTATCAAATGAAAGGTCTCTGCTTGAAATTCACGAAAATCAACTTTTGAAGGGTCTCAAGGGCCATATAGTGAATATTATGCCAACTATAGGTTGTTGTATATCAAATGAAAGGTCTCTGCTTGAAATTTACGAAAATCAACTTTTTAAGGGCCTCAAGGGCCATATAGTGAATATTATGCCAACTATAGGTTGATGTATATCAAATGAAAGGTATCTGCTTGAAATTTACGAAAATTAATTTTTGAAGGGTCCCCAAGGGCCATATAGTGAATATTATGCCAACTGTAGCTTGTTACCTATCAAATGAAAGGTCTCTGCTTAGAATTTACGAAAATAGAGGGCCTCAAGGGCCATATAGTGAATATTATGTCAACTTTAGTTTGTTATTTATCAATACAAATGTCTCTGCTAGAAATTAACAAAAATCAATTTTTGAAGGGCTTCAAGGGCCATATAGTAAATATTATGTCAACTGTATGTTATTGTACATCAAATGGAAGGTCTTTGCTTTAATTTTTCGTGAAGTGCCATTTAGTAAATATTATGTCTATAGGTTGTTGTATATCAAATGAAAAGTCTATGCTTGAATTTAGGTCAGTCAAAAGTGTTATCATGTTTTGCTCATGATATGTTTTCATGATATATTGAACAAATATCGAATAACTCGTAACCAAAACTCGTAAAACATATCTGAGTTTCACCAAAGGATTGAAATCAGACTCAATGTAGTCAATTCTTTAATATATTCGATGATCTATACAAATAACAGCACATTTCCCCACCACCCTCGAGGTAGTGCGTTTTGGCGCGTTGCTTCTTTTTTTGAAAGTGGGAAGCTCCCCGGTAGGCCTACTCTGACCACTTGTGGTGATAAATAATAGGGTTATTAAAAGAATAGCATTTTTTTTTCAGACTGCACGGAGATTTATTCCTAAATTGATAAAAACACTTCATTAATTCGTCTGATGGCCCTTTCTCCAGACAGCACGAAGATTTATTCCTAAATTAATAGAAACACTTCATTAATTCGTCTGATGGCTCTTTCTCCAGACAGCACGAAGATTCATTCCTAAATTGATAGGAACACTTCATTAATTCGTCTGATGGCTCTTTCTCCAGACAGCACGAAGATTCATTCCTAAATTAATAGGAACACTTCAATAATTCGTCTGATGGCCCTTTTATGTTCATGGCATCTTTTTTTGATTGCTAACCTAAATATTTATCACACAGTTCATTTTGAATTTCATATATCAATTTCCATATCTTCACCATTGATGGAATAATGGCCCCATGGAAGAGTGTCATACGATCCTGGTATGATGTACCTCTTATCATCTTCGGAGCTAAGGGCGATTTTTTCTTGGCTGATTGAATGAACATGGTGTTCCTTCGCTCTTATTAAATTTTGGGAAACCTTCTTATGTGTGGCTGTTTCTAGGCATTCAACGTAATCCTCGAAATTTATAGTTGTTTCGACAACAGATGATTTCACTCCTTTTGCTTTTTTCGTCACACCGATATTCATAATGATTCCATCGATTTCATCCTCATCATAATCCTCCGCTTTCAACTTTGCCCTCTTCTTCACAATATCATCATCAGTCACCAGCACCTTTATCGAGTATAATTTTGACCGTAGGCCTACATAATCCGTCATTATTCTACTTTTGTTTTCATCGGACATCATTCCCAACACCTTCTTGTTGACCAGAGGAATGTCATGGATATTATCGCTGGGATAGTCTGAAGTGTCGAAGTGGGTGTGGCAATCTCGCTTCATGACTGCATATGGATCTTGATCAATAATCTCATAGATGAGTGAGTCGGTGTCAGTGTAGCAGACGGTACAATCATCACCAAACTCTCCGAGCATATAATCATAATGGAAGCCGTAGATGGTGGTTTTGGCTAGATCGAGAATGGCCTGACCGACGTAGATAGGCTTGTTCAGCCAGATTTACAATTTTCCTAGTTCGACTGCTACCAAGTTCTTGTTGAAAATGGTGCAGTTCTTGAATTCGGGTTTGGAAATGTAAGCCTCTGCACCATATCTTCCGGCCCACTCCGTCAATAGTCGAACGTTCACCCTCTTTCTAACGTTTTCCATCGTCTTACCGAAAACAGCATTGTTCATAAGTTTGAAGAGGTTTTTCTCAAATTCATTTTTAGCTTGTTTACGGAGGTCGGTGTTGAGGTCTATATATGATTTGAGCCATGTAGATTGCCGGAACTTGAGGACGCGATGAATTTTGGTCAGGACCATCCCATGCTCCAGCGCTTGTTTGAGGGCTCGGTAGTGGATGACGTAGCGTGTTTTATGGTTCAGCGTTGCCATCAGCTTGGTAGGTTGGGAAGATCTTGTCAGAGGTTTCATAGTTTTCGGGTTGATGTGTTCGGGACAGAATGGTATATCTTTGTGGGAATCATGGAGGTTTTGCGGGTATTCTAGGTCAACCTCCAATATGTATCCTTCTGAAGCATCATCAGCAACGGTTGTAACATCAAGATTAGTGTCGGCCCATTCAAATCCTCCATATGGCAATGCCTGAGACATAGCCCACCCATATTGATTGTTCACGTCATAATACATCAGATATGAGACGGGCTTTGCCGGATCATACGAAGGCATGTATTTATTGTTTGCTTTGGCTCTTCGTTTTGAGCATATTTGACTGAGGCCTCCACGAATTCCTCGTTCAACGAAAAGGAACATGTCAGGATCGGTAAGCAACTCCAACTTTTGCTTAGTATGTTTCAGCATGGCATCCCACGTGAACCCAGGCAGGGTGTAATAGTGTGCAGGATCGAGACCATAGGTATTGTGGCAGCTAGTCCGAAACTTCTCGAAAACATCGGCCAACAGCATGATATCGGTCTTCATGTATAGATCCACGTACTGCCCCAAGTCATGACAATTGAACTTTGACCATACCAGCTTGGCGCGAAGATAGAGTCTGCGAGGGCATGGTTTGTCATACAATCTGCTATAGAATGACTCTATTGGAGGAAGTTGAGTTTCGTTGAAGCGTTCAAATGAGTCGATGTAGTCATACGGCATCACACCTTTTTCAGTCAATACTTGAAAATGTTCTTCAGGAATTTCGCTGAATTGTGACCTCAAGTTCGGAAATTCCTCTAGATATGATGCCAGCATGTCTAGAGAGGAGTTCATGAAGCGAAACGAGTCAATGAAACGGAACTGAATTGAAGTCTCATCGACGTGTTTCGTGAAGGAGATGTATTTTTCTTTGGTGATTGGCAACAAATCAACTCTACCCTTCATTTCAGATGCTATATCTTCAATGATGAAATTTGCATCATAACCACTCAGATTGTGGAACACAACCGGCACCACATGGCTGTCTTGGTATCCAACGTTGCAGCTTTCATGTGCAGGACCTCTGTAGTTGTTTTCCGGAATGAGATGCGTATGGTCACGTACTTTCTTATCATCACGTCCAAAAGGTTGTTCACAAATGTGGCAGTATGTTGCTTTTCTGAATTATGCTTCCTGTTCAGCAGTCATGTCGATGTTGTATGGACATAAGAACACCGTAGACATATCCTCAGCCAACTGGTTGAGCTCATCAGCGAACCACGCCATACAGTCCTGCCCTCGGTACGAACGATAAAAGGAGAGAGAATCGTCGTAGGAGCATTTCATAAAGTATCCGACGGCAGCTGGAACGTGGTGCTAAGGCTTCTTTGGATCTCCAGTTTTCTCCAAAACAGACTCCAAATCAGCATAAACTATAAATGGGGCCTTCTCCTTATTTTTATGGTTCTTGAATTTCAGGATGTTTTTCCCCTCCTCAGGCATTCTGATTGCAGTCTCATTTATCCTTATGCAATTCTCAGTATGTTTGATGAGTTTATCTTCAGAATAGAAGTAATGGAGACAGCGGTCACAGATAAAGTTCTTATGTCCATGTTTGCTCAGTTGCGAAGATAGGAGTCTGGACAGATCCTTTACCCACACATAATGATACTTGGTTGGAAATGTTTCGCAAGCATCTTTCTCATCAAAGTACTGATCCTGGACAAGTAGGAGATTGACGTGTCGGTCTTTCTTATCCTTTGTCAAGTATGTGGGCAAAGTCTGCAAGTTTTTGGATCCCTTCTGTAGAATGTAAAGATTGATCGATATACCATTCTGTTTTTCGAACCGAGGAATCTGTTTGACAGTCATTGGAAACTGAATGCCCTTAAGGTTGAGAACTGAAGAAGGGTGAGGGTATGAAGAAGTTTTATCGACATGGTGGTTAGCAGGAAACAGAGCAGATGTCACAGCCCAAACAAAGCATAATTCATCTTCGTTTTTGACGTTGATGCAAGCTTGCTTCCGTTTTATCTGCGGTGGCAGGTCAATGTAGGATGAACCAAGTTGAGGAGTGAACTTGTTGATGTTCACCCCCAAATTGATTATATTTTTCAGCGCCCATCCACTGTCACGCTCTTGGAATTCCTCCAACTCTGTCAAAACTGGTGCTGTAATCTTTTCATCGAACCATACATTCAAATTGGTGTCCTTGTAGATGGGCGAGTTTGAGGTAGTGAAGTACTTGTACTTTCTAAGTACACTATCTCCCTTCACAAGCTCAAACTCTCCACAGAAAACTGAATTGACCTTGATTGCAGCATCTCTTTTCAACGCGTTCTGGATACGCCGGCTGAACAACGCTTTGCAATCAGTCAAAAAAGCCGCAGGATCCTTATGCTTTAAGTTCGAGATTACTCCAGTCCGAATCCTGCTATTGAAAGCCGATGAAGAATCGTCCCAGCGAACTCGGTGTTTAGCAGTTTCCTTTCTTGATGTTAGTCCGGCCCCTTTCTTTTGAAGTGCTTTAAACTGGTTCCGCAAACTTCTAATATTCCGGAGACAGGCCTCCAGATGCTGCTTCTCCCCAAAGGTCTTCGCATATCTCATTGCATCGTTAAGCCGCTTTATTCCTTTTCCACATTCTCGTAATCCTTTTCTAACCTCCTGTTCATCATTGTTAGATTTCACAGAGCCCAGTATTGAAGCGATGTACTTCAGCAAGTCGGCAAACAGCGACATTTCTACAACTGGAAAAATATAAAACTCTAATTGACAATGAAAATACGTCTGCACTCAAGCGTAGTCAGTGAAAGAATGCGATGGATTGGGACTTCTGAGCTGAGTTTAGGGTTTTCGCATTACCTCTCCTCAGACGCATGCGCAGATCACCCTTTTATCTCTGATTCCTTCTATGATTTATCCTGAACTGAACGCAGCCAACCGCACAACGAAAAAAACTAAATCCCGAGTCAGAACATCCAACAATGTGAATAAGATATGAAGCGTAGGTAAAGGTTCAACGAAATATATTTGTAGACAATAGCTTTATGGATCTTTTCACATCCAACTATCATATGGAGCAGTTATGGCAAATATATTTGAGCGAGGTCATCAGGTGTATACTGCACGAAAACTTTGCGATGAATGTTTTTTAAAAGGGGGGCTTCAATAGTGGAGAGTGGATTCCCTTCAACATCAACTCATGGGTTAGTTATGAAAGTTTCAGAAAATGGCAATTTGGTTATGATCGACGTCAATTATTGTGCGAGAAATGTGGAAAATTCATAAATAGAACAGACATGTTTCGCCACATGAAGAATATTTATAAAATGAAAGACTTTTCCATCCAATTTGTCCACCCTAGTCCGACTCAAGGAATAGAGTGTAACCTGACTGATTATCGAATCGTGATTGACAGGCGTACCGGAGATAATTAGATCGCTTTAGCAGTCTTCAGAGCAGTCAGACACATCAGACACCATAGGGTCCGCAATGGAATAATGGAGGAAGTGGTAGATTTGGAATACTGTATTTCCTGTATCTAGTGAACAATTCTTCAATAAAGGTCATATGAAACCTGAACAAAAAAATTCGTGATTGAAGAGATTGTTATGTATATGAGATATCAATCTCGAACTACCGGTCACAGTTTCAAAGTTGTGAGACATCAGCAGAAGCAAGACGACAAGAATGGTGTAGAAAACATTTGTGAGTTTTTAAAGTAAGAAAAACTACACTTCTTGTTGAATTCTCCAGACTTACAATGAAGGAAAATTCGAGGATTGTGGAATATTGTATATATATTCATCAATAAATGTGCTCATTCTTATTGTTCCTTTTGTTCATTTTGGAAATCATTGTTGATATTTATTCATATCGATAATGTATCTAAAAAATCAATAAATTACACAATTGACTCGGAATTTATACCTATTTTTCCAAACTGAAGGAAAAAATGAATTTTTAGTCAGATTTTAGATTTAATTTTTCAGGTTATAAACTGAAACAATATGAATTGACCAAACTATCATAACATAATTGAATCAATATTACAAGAACATTTCGTGTGAACATAACATCCTCCAAATCAGCGTTAGGTCAATAATCATCATCTCCTGAAAATATTCTAGAAATGTCAAATAGACAGTCTTCGAAAAATTAGGTTATATAATAAGTTGATTATTTCTAGCATTCATCTTGAAATTAATTGTTCTCGAAGAAAATTTCGAAGACCAAAGAGTATCTAAATATAACGCAAAAAGTTCGAAAGGGCTAAATTGGGCACTACCTTCAAAATTCCATCACTCTGTCTGTCAGCCCTAAATATTGAGTTTTTTCAAGCTCCCTCGCACGTTTACATGAGATTTTTTTCTTAAAATGTATGTACCTGTTCAAGTGATGCTATAAAAATTGACTCACCCTGTATATACAAATTATTAATTTGTTACATATGCTGAATTTGCTATTTGTTTATAGTACACGTGCACATTCGCCCGTTACTTCCATCAATACTTATTCAAAAGAAGTATGGGAAACATTTCAATTAACCAAGATTGATGAATTGTCAGGCAGGGTTATAAGAAGGAAAACCGATTGTAGGGTTCATTAGTTTGTCAGTTTTTTTCATACTGCTAACATGCCTAGAGAATGCAATTGGGGAAGACCTTGCAATTGCAGCGAATGCATTCCCGATGTGAAGAAAATGTGTGAAATCTGCTACGAAAAGGAAGGTTTCAAAGTGGGGAGTACTCTCAGAGAAGATAAAAAAGGATGCAAATATTACGAATTCACCACATGTTGTAGGAATTGTTACTGGGAGGAACATGGTGAGAAGAAAATAACTGAGTTCAATCGGATGCTAAGAGTTCTGGAAGAGCAGACCAATAATCCCACTGAAATGCGTATCAAAGAAATTTTCACCAATGAAAAGGATATCAGCAGTGCTTTGTGTAAGATGTTCGATCGGCAATCACGGAGTTTGAGAAGAAGGCATCAGTTCTTCGCCGAATTTGGAAAAATGAACACAAAGATATATTGGAAAACAAGTGATAAACGAATTGAATTTGAAAGTGGTGTGCTTGCTACATATGGCGATGACAGTAAAGTTTGGTTTAAAAAATAGTTCTCGACAATGTTATGAAAAGAGTGGAGGAGCATGGTATTCCAATTAATTCTATTGATGTACAGTTATATCCATCATTCACCGGTCACAGTTTCGAAGTTGTGAGACAGACACCAGCAGAAGCAAGACGAGTAGAATGGTGTAGAACACATTTGTGAATTAGGTCACAGAAACTATAGTTCTTGTTGAATTCTCCGGATTTATTATGTAGATTCATGGCTGATATTCACAGAAAAGTCGAAGATTGAAAAATATTCAATATATTCATCAATAAATCTAACCATTTCTATAATGTGTCTTTTATTCATCATATGAGGTATTAATTATAATATGTCTCTATCGATAATGTATTCAATTGACTTAAAATTCATATTTCTTCAATCTGCAGGAAAATGTTTATTTTAATTGAGATTTCTGATTTCAAATTTTTCGGGGATATAAACTGAAGAGACTGGATTGCCTATCATAACATGATTCAATTAATATCAAAGGAACATTACTTGCATAGTTATCAATCATCAAGATTTCAGGAATTTCATGTCAAGATGAGACTTTTTTCTTTATGAGTAGGCAGAACGTTTCGTTATCTATATAAAGAGCGTTGAAGTTTCAAGATCATTTGAGGCGTGGAAAGAAAATTCTGAATTGAAAACCCCAATCACAAAGAGATAATGCGAATTCTCAATGTATTTCTTCATATATTAGGTGTTAAAGGATCACGGTAGATTAATGAACTTATTTTGGTGATAAATCATTAATTTTCTCATTTTTGACGGGCTTCAATTTTTAAGCATTACACTTATCGATATGAGTACATCAGACTCAGTTCGATTTGTCATGGCATAGATGGAAAATCAAAAATGAGATCAGAATCAATATTGGAGTTTGAAATGTCACTTATGTGGTATCATCGGATTCATAAAATGAATTCGAAAATGCCATGATATACAGAGTGTTCTGTTTGAAAATTGTAAGTTATCACTACTTTCAGTGAAACCGTAAGTGTAAAATGAAATATGTTTATATCAAAATATGACATATATCAAGTTGATGGACCATTCCAAATTTCAATCACTTATCTCAAGAACTAAAGGAGAAAATGGGGGTGTACTCCTGTTACACCCGGTGTATAAATTTTTTCCTATTCATAAGATATCTGAGAATATTCCATCTGAATAACTCATTTAGGACTTCAATATCTACCAGCGGCGCACCACAAAGAAGTTTATAAAGCAAATAAGAGGTAGACGGGCTTGGCCCTTGAAATAAAATATCTTCCTCTAGATTCTAATAATCACATGACATATTGTATAATCTGGACCCTGCAACGTTAACTTTTTTCTTTGTCGCTTGGAGCGCATGAAAGGAAATTCCGATAATGTTTAAAGAACATCGAAAAGATAAAAACTATGCGTGGAGAAGGTATACTTGCCATTTCACAAGAAATAATTACAGCAAATATAACATTCCATTACATAATATATTCAATAATGCTTCCTATGGTTTGCATCGACTGGTTCATCGACTTGTGAGTCAAGGTCAGTAATATAATGGCATACTCGCGCTAATCATGTGAAGAGTGAAAGTTTCTGTTGCTTATCATCGTATAGGAAGGTATTTGAACCGGAAAAATGAGTGAAGTAATCAACGCAACGATTATTCTGGTTTGACGCCAAAAATTGAACTGATAACGATGAAGAAAAAATATTCAATATTCTATTATCCGAATCCCATTTCATATTCTTTGAATATTGAAAATATTCTCCTAATATAGGCTCTTTCATATTCAATGGGTTCGTTCATTTAGGGTAGTCTCCCGAATAATAGAAATGTGTTCTGAAATTGGAGCGATAATGTGAGAACAAAAATACAAAATGAACTGACAGAACATTCATGAACCATCAGAGGCTAACGGTCGAACCCAACCGTTTTCTAGATCAGAAGCACCGCAAATATGTCAATGACTCTTGCAGTAAGTTTGTTTTGCAAAAATTCAATCTTTCTCACGTTTGTTTGGTATTATGTATAGGAAAATTGGGCATTGTAATTAGACGGGTAAATTTTTTGGCTCAAAAAAAATTTGCAATTTTCGTATTCTCACTGGAATGATAAACAGCCCACTTCAATTGTAAATTTTTTGTCGTCTTCCAATTGAGGAAAGTATACACTGGTTATATCTTAATGATCTAATAGAATCAAGAACTAATTTTTGGCATTTTGAAATGATGCATAAGTTTGTAACAATTATGAATTTTATTGTCATAATAGTGAAGTTGATATCATTTTGCTGCTTCCTTCATCTCTCTCTTGTTGTTGGATTCAACCGTAGAATAGTTCATTTATAATAAAAACACATTATAACAATTCCGTCTTGTCCTCTACCACCTTTCTCCTGGGACACGAAGGTTGCACAATTTCATCATATTTATTGAATTCTTCTGCAAGTTATCAGTTGAGAAATATGAATAATAAGTTTGATTTGTCGATATCATAATATGCAGTGAATTGTTTACATTATAATATCTGATATTTAACAAATATAATTCAATATTTTGTGGTATTAGCCAGGAAAGTAGTTGTTTTCTGTTGGATATTCAAACGATGGTTATTGAACATTTTTTCACATTGGGTTATTTCCAATATTTGACAGTTATGAATATCGTATGGTATTAGCCTGAAAAGTAATTGTTTTCTGTTTGATATTTCAGCAATGATTTTCGAGTTTCATATTTTCTAGGGTGATTACCACTTTTAGGTGATTTAAGGACACGTGGTCCCTTATAAAATATGAACCCGACCCTCTGACGATAAGTTTTTTCTTTTTAAACACATGTTATAAACAATCATGGATCGTTTGATCTGTTATTATATATTTTATTTGAATTTCAACTCTTATAACTTTGCACTAATTTCGGCTGATGATAGGCTTATGTGAGCCCGAAACATGTACCTTTTTTGATCTTTGATTATATTGAAAGTTGTGATGATTTTGGGTTTTTCATCTGTGGATAAACAATTTCCATTATATGGGATATGATTTATGCTCATATCTCTCATTATTCTAGTTCTAATGATTTAAAATTTGAAAATGAAACTTGATCAATGAAGAAAAATGTTTTTTCCTTAACAAATATAATTCAATATTTTGTGGTATTAGCCAGGAAAGTAGTTGTTTTCTGTTGGATATTCAAACGATGGTTATTGAACATTTTTTCACATTGGGTTATTTCCAATATTTGACAGTTATGAATATCGTATGGTATTAGCCTGAAAAGTAATTGTTTTCTGTTTGATATTTCAGCAATGATTTTCGAGTTTCATATTTTCTAGGGTAATTACCACTTTTAGGTGATTTAAGGACACGTGGTCCCTTATAAAATATGAACCCGACCCTCTGACGATAAGTTTTTTCTTTTTAAACACATGTTATAAACAATCATGGATCGTTTGATCTGTTATTATATATTTTATTTGAATTTCAACTCTCATAACTTTGCACTAATTTCGGCTGATGATAGGCTCATGTGAGCCCGAAACATGTACCTTTTTTGATCTTTGATTATATTGAAAGTTGTGGAGATGATTTTTTCATCTGTGGATAAACAATTTCCATTATATGGGATATGATTTATGCTCATATATCTCATTATTATAGTTCTAATGATTTGAAATTTGAAAATGAAACTTGATCAATGAAGAAAAATGTTTTTTCCTTGATTCCTCATGTTCACAAGATTATCGACTCGCAATTTCAGAAAAAAATATATCTGATAAAATCATATTTGGGTTTTGATAGGCACTCAGTGAACACATAATTGGAATTTCGAATCCTGTTCTGCACAAAAAAAAAATAGTTCTTCCACTATATATTGTCTCTGGAATAGAAGATGAATTATCTAATTAAAACCAAATGAATATTGCTATTATTCGAAAAATGTTTCTTTGTGTGCCACACTCTACTCATATTTACGATATTTCCATTAGGTTCTCGTCTCTGACCTTGAATACATGTGTTAAATTTATTCAATCATAAAGAATGTGGTTCGAAATCAATAAATTCATTTTGCTACACAATTAAGGATTAAACGACTTACCTGAAGGAAGTTCAATCCAAATTATACGATATTGGTCACATCCGAATAGATCACCCTGTAGTAGTACTTCTTATCACTTTCCAGCGCAAGTTGAACGATATAGCTTTTTTCCGTTCGAGCGTTTTTATGCCTGTTGTCGTCTCCGAATACCTAGATTAGTCATTATACTTCTGAGCCCAGATCGCCCTAGGGGTGGGCCAGTTGGTTGTTAAGAACATATTCTTCGGGAGGGAGTTCCTCTATTCGGATGTGACCAATATCGTATAATTTGGATTGAACTTCCTTCAGGTAAGTCGTTTAATCCTTAATTATACTTCAATTGGTCACATCCGAATAGATCACCCTGTAGATGTTTAGAGATAAAATAGGCGATCTGATGGTTAAGGAAAAATATTTTCAATTCAACCATTCAATGTATAATAATCCCATTCAATTAATGAACATATAACAGTAATGCATTTATGTATAAGTATAATGCTGAATATAACAAATATGTAATTAATCTATGTAAATAGTAATACAAACATACGACACATTTCTTATTCTACCATTTTCCTAATGTAATTAGCGAATACTTCTTGGGTAAGTACAGGTCTATTGTAAAACTTATTGAATATTTGAGATTTCTCAGACCATCCTGCAGAAGTTCTAATAATTTCAATGCTCACCCCTTTTCTGTTGGCCGCTGAAGCTGCAGCATGTCTTGTGCTGTGACTTTTAAATTTGGATGTATCGATTCCGCTCAGAGTAAGCCCCTTCTTTATCCAGCGACTAATCGTTGCTGTTGTAGCTGTTTTATGGGGTTTTTTCATGGTTATTATGAGGTAATCTTGTGATTTATCTCTGAGATTTTCTGTAACTGTTAAATAATGCAATATTGTAGATGTCATACAAAGTTCGGGTTTTTCCCTGGAGTATGGAAAAATCATTGTAGGTTGTGGCCTTTTTGGCGATGACGTTTTAATGATGTCGGTGATTTTTATCTCAATCCGATCATCATATTTGAAAATATTTGAAACTTTGATTTTTAATAATGTCTGTACTCTCTGAGCTGTGGAAAGAGCAAGGAGCAGAACCAATTTGATTGACAATGTTTCTAGGTTCAGTTTTTGCAAAGGGTACAATGTTTCTAAAAAAGCAAGAACGGGGACTGGATCCCAAATTTCTTCATATTTTGGAAAACAGGGTTTTATTTTGAATACCCCTTTCAGGAATCTATTAACAGAATCATTTTTTCCAACATCCGTAATTAGGTTCAATGCAGATCTGTGAGCATTGAGAGTCTGATATTTTGCGCCATTGTCAAATTCATTCTGAAGGAATTCTAAAATATGTTTTGTTTCTGGATGAAAAATTATTTCGGATCGTTTGTTGCAAAACCTCCACCATTTATTATAAGTTGAGTTGTATTGCTTGAGAGTATTTTCACTGAGCGATGCTGTCATCGTTTCCATGGCATTAGTGGGTATACATTTCAATTTCAAGGCTTCCCTGATAAAACTGCTGCACCCAGGGTAAGTTTCTCCCAAAGCGGATGTGGTTCGCTGAAAGGAGATAATATCAAGTCATCCCTCGGGTGTAGAACAAGTGTTTCTGATATTATCATTGACTTTAGTTTGGGATACCATGCCTGAGAATACCACATTGGGAAAACCACTATGGACTCAGCGTGGTCTGTTTCAATTTTATTAAGGATTTTTGGCAGAAGTGCGAATGGAGGAAATATATATGACTTTAAGTTCGACCATGACACTGTGAACGCATCTACTTCCATGCTTTCTGGATCGGGATGCCACGATATGAATTTTTTACATTTCGTATTATTATACGATGCGAATAAATCAATTTCTGGCATACCAAAGATGTTCACAATTCTCATAAAATCGTGTCGATTTAAACTATATTCTGTATCGCATTCTTTTATTCTTGATTCTCGATCAGCATTGATATTTGATTTTGTATTAATATAGGATGCAAAAACAACTATATTTCTCTCTTCACACCACTGCCAAATCTTTCGCGATTCTTTGTTGAATTCTTCATATTTCACCCCGCCCATTCTATTTATATACGAAACAGCTGTAGTATTGTCTATTCTCAAGAGAATATGACAATTTGATAAGTTTTTTGCGAAGCACTGTAACCCGTAAAATGCCCCTCTCAGTTCAAGGCTATTGATATGAGATTTCTTTTCCGACTGTTTCCAAAATCCCCTTGCCCCTGTATCATTACAGTACGCACCCCATCCAGATTTTGAGGCGTCTGTGAAGATTTCTAGCTCATATTTTGGTGATGAAATGTTGTTATATAGGGTATCCATGTTTTCAAGCCACCACTGGAAGTCATATTTGAGTTCCTGTGGCAGTTTCATTAGTTCATTATAATCTCCATGAGCTTTTTTCAGGGCAGGATATTTAGTTCTTTCAAATTTTTTCGTATACACCCAGCCATATTTGGTTGCTGGGCAGATAGATGTCAAATGCCCAATAATTTTTGAGAACAGTCTAATTTTTATCACCGATCTATTCATTATGTCAGTAATCAGATTTTTAAGATTACGCTTTTTATCAAGAGTTGCACAGAAAGTCATTTTCTCCGTATTTAGAACAAATCCTAGAAATTGTATCTCTTTCGTAGGTGTCAGGACACTCTTTTTCTGATTGATAATGAAACCTAACGATTCTAAAGTCCTACATGTTTCTTTAATATTTTTAATACAGTCCTCTTCGGTTTCTGCTATCAAAAGGGTATCGTCTAAGTAAGCTACAGATGTATGATCATTAGCTCGGAGGTGAGATAGCACAGGTTTCAGAATTTTTGTAAAAAGAAACGGTGCCGAGCACAAGCCAAAAGGTAAACATTGAAATTCGTAATAACTGTTATTGAATTTGAATCTTAAATATTTTTTATGAGTTTCATGTATGGGTATAAGGTAGTATGCATCTTTCAGGTCCACTGAAGCCATGTAACTGTTTTCTGACAATAGATTTTTTGCTGTTCTTACATCTTCCATTTTGAAATGAGACACTGACAAGTATGTATTTAGCTTTTTCAAGTTCAAAATGAACCTATACTCGCCATTTGGCTTCTTTCTCAAGAAGTAATGAGACAAGAATTGATTTTTACATTTGTTTACCTTTTTTAATGCTCCTATAATGAGCATTTTGTTTATGCAAGCGATATGATTTTGTGCTTCTTCCTTTCTTAAACTAGTCTGCTTCGGAAATTTTTTCTGGATGGGTTTTGTTACAAAAGGTAATTTGTATCCCATTATGCAGTCTAATATATATGAATTGCTTGTGATCTTCTCCCATTCTTTGTAATACAGTTTTATTCTGCCAGCATACCGGTTGCTTACCTTCATCGTTTCTTGTTCCACGTCCTCTTGTTGTCCCTCGAGTATTTCATGTTCTGTCTCTGATGATTGTCTTTGTGGTATGGTCTGCTGAATTTTTCCCCTCCCTGCTTCTTCGACTTCCATCGGCTTTTCGAGGCTGCAGTCTTGAAGTTTTTTGAAGTTGAGGGTACTGCTTTCAGTTCCTTCACCGAGGTTTCCAGGTTCTTTGCAGTTTTGCACTTCTCGGAAAAATCTGCTCCGAACAGAAACTCGTCCGGATTTTGGGCCGCTGCTACTTTCTGAATTTTCGAATTGAAATGAGGGTATAAGAGAAATTTCCTGTGATTTGTGATTGAATGTAGTCCATCACACAGTAGCATTCCCGCTTGCACCATATTAGTTAGTCTTGGGTCCGGATCTTCTGCCTTGTTTGTTTGGATAAAGCTTGTCAAGGCTGAACCTAATGCTGTCAGACCCTTGCCTAAATTTGATTGGATGTCTAGCAAAAAGGCATCTTTCTTCAAATCCGCAGGGGCTAACATTGCCGAGACCTCTTCATTTAGAGATGGCCCCCCCAATGTTGTGCAGTTTTGAGGGACTTGCCACAGTTCAAGGAGTTTTGCTTTTTCTTCCTTTTCCAGGCCCTTTGTTAAATAGTTCTCCCACCTTACAGCGAGTCCCTGTTCGAGATCAGGACCAAACTTTTTCTCTTGAGCAGGGTTGGCACCTAAAAGTTGGGAAAGGTCTGGTTTCTCTGGAGTGGGAGACTTTTCTCGTTCCTCCGAGGATGAGTAACTTCGATCTCTAAAATAGCTGCTGTCGCTGTCTGAGTCAGAACCTATTTACGAAAGAAGAGGTTCACTTTAATGAGATCACTAGCATGTTTCTCAGTTCTGATTCATATCAATTCCTCAAAGCTGTTTATTTCACAGCCGAGTACTATGCATGTATACATTATTATATTGTTACTGTATTTAAATAACATTGTATAATGTAAACATGCACTCTCCCACTACTGCCTATTTAGCAGACGAGTATACTATATGCTCTGAGATCTACACCTTGTATATTTCATAGGCGAGTATAGCAATTTTCGGTTGGAATTTTATTTTTTGTCTATACCATGTCTCTTTCACAGGTGAGACGAATCCACCATTATTCTCAGCACTGTCTATTTCACAGGTGAGTATGGTTTCATTAATAACACTGTGTCTACTATGTAATGCTTTTTCTAATTGAAATTAATGTTTTTGTCGTTTACTTACTTGAAATTTCGTCTAATCGCTTTTCTAGTTTCCGCATTTTTCTTTTGATTTCCTCATACTCTTTCGCTTTCCTTTTGTTATGTTTCTTAGGCATCTTCGAAATGTTTGATTCACTACACAATTGTTTCACTGATTGATAAATTCACCTTACACTTTCAAGCGCAAGAAGTATAATGACTAATCTAGGTATTCGGAGACGACAACAGGCATAAAAACGCTCGAACGGAAAAAAGCTATATCGTTCAACTTGCGCTGGAAAGTGATAAGAAGTACTACTACAGGGTGATCTATTCGGATGTGACCAATTGAAGTATAATGATAAGACTGGATATGTTAAGTAATCTTGTCGTGTATTTTTTTTTCCATAGTACGTTGTGGGGAATAGATAGAAATGTTGACATTCAGTTCAAGGAAAACCATATGAAAAATTAGTCATCAAAGCATGAAATGTAGATGTATATTGGGAAAGTGAAAAACAAATTAATGACTCGTCAAAAACGATGATCAAAATGATAATCGAGTATATAAAAAAAATCAGCTGTTCCCGATAAAAATGAGTAACTTCACAATAACAGGTTCATTTTTATATAAACTTAGTACAAGTATTGTATTACACTTACATGAAATAAATCTGCACGCACAAATTCACTCGCTATTTCTTAGCAAATAAGCTCATTTTGAGCCTTATATACACTTTATCTAGTCCCGACAAGTTTGGTTTCTAATTATGTAATACTTGATAGTGAATGCACATGCAGTTATCGTTAATTAGGATTATCTACAACATACAAAATTACCATATGAAAGGAGAACATTTATCAACACAAGATTGGTTTTCGAGATCTGCATCGAAGGAGCTAATATTTGTTCTTTTCACATATATACAGTATGATGCAAATGTATGGATTAAATTCATTATTCCAGGAATGGACGACTTTAGAAAGCATTTCAAAAACACTGAAGTTTTGATTTTTGAAGCCTCATTTCATGATAAATGTTAAGTCACCGGTGTTGGAGTAATGACATAATGGATAATTTTTTCAAATACAAACAAGGGTCATGTGATACGTCATTTGAAAGGTCTACTTATCATCTATCCAACAGTCAAGAATGCTCATTTGTTTAACTGAAAGAGGTCTGCTATTGAGAATTGAACATCGAAGGGTAGTCTAGTCAAAATAAATCCTTTGAAAAAGTTCAAAACTCTACTTTTTTTATTCTTTTTGAAAGTCGTCTAGATTTGAAATGGATTTATTCCATACATTTGTGGCATACTGTAGATATATATACATAATACATTTTTTATAACAAAATATGAATCATTTTGTGGATTTTGGGTGTATGATAAATTGACATTCATCATACAGGGCGTGGAAAGAAATTCTGAATTGAGACTCTATCACGAATCTGCGATCAGAGGTCTATAAAAAATCACAAGTTTCCATCGTTCAAGTTTGAACCCCCTGATTGGGTATTAAAGTGTTGAAAAGGAATATTCTCTAACATTTTTTATAACAAAATATGAATCATTTTGAGGATTTTGGGTGTATGATAAATTAACATTCATCACACAGGGCGTGGAAAGAAATTCTGAATTGAGACTCTATCACGAATCTGCGACTAGAGGTCTATAAAAAATCACAAGTTCCCATCGTTCAAGTTTGAACCCCCCCTGATTGGGTATTAAAGTGTTGAAAAGGAATATTCCCTAATATAAAGCAATACATTGAGAATTCGCATTCTCTATGTGCCAGGAAAGTAGTTGTCTTCTGTTGAATATTCAGAATGATGTGTGCATGTATATATTTTGTCTGAAGGAGAATGCAAATTCTCAATTTCAGAAGTTTTTATATTTTATTTTCAAATTCTTATCGTTGTGTGTTCAATAGATAAAATTCAATGTTTCTCGTGGTATATATCCAGGAAAGTAGTTGTTTTCTATTGAATCAACTGAAAAAGAGTAAATATTTTCATCACATAGAGAATGCGAATTCTCAATGTATTGCTTTATATTGATATATATCCATTTTTGTATGTTCATAATTTATCTGAGAATATTGCTTTTCAACATTTTGAGGATATCTTATGTTTAAAATCAAATTTGATGAAAAGAATGTAGAGTGAAAGAAATATACTACGAAAGAAGACAGTTTTGAAGCCAAAATAGTTTCCAAGCTGTTTCAGTATCGAAGGAACTGATTTTACATATTGTTCCTATTATCATATATATTTCTATAGGTTTCTAGTCAAAAAATAAAGATCATTCAGAGGATATCTTATGTTTGAAATTGAAAGAATTTAAAGCATTCTCGAATGGGTGGCTATAGTATTTCATCTTTAGTCACGAATCGCACTACGCTCCTACAGTTTCGAATTATTGCGTATACGATGTTTTCCTTCATGTGAAAACACCTGAGATTCAACATAATATAGAAGATGCAGAGGATAGATACCTTCAAACATTTGAACAAAGTAGATTCTTCGTGACTTTTACGTATTTCACCTCTTTGACCGACAACATTCATGACCATTTGCGTTCCTGCCACTCAATTACCATCATTAGTCGTATCGATTCATCTGTTATGTTGCTTTTCACTGATTATGATATGATTTTAGAATTTATATTACTGTCTCAATATTCGCCACACCTGAAGCGATTTTTTCGATGAGATCGAAGATGATTGCGTTTACCTCTTGATATGGTTTGCACCACACTCCTTATATGGAAGTTTTACTTTCATATATAAGATGAAAATGAACTACACTTCACATAGAAATAATTTTTTCGTATTCTTTCACAATTTCTATTAGTTTTTGAATTTCACACGAAGCTAGGTTGTGCAGATTCAACTTATAGTTCTTCAATTATTGATGTCTCATGGTTTTTCGATTCGCCTTGCATGTGGCATACCTGTAGCCGCGTGACTTCCATCTGTTTGAACGACAACAGGTTTTTTTTTTAGTCTCAAATGAAACAATAACAAGCTATAGTTGACATAACATCCCCTATATGGCCCTTGAAGACCTTGATTTCCGTAAAATTCAAGCAGAGACCATTCATTTGAGGTATAAGAAGCTATATAGTTGACAAAATATACACTATATGGCCCTTGAGGTCCTTCAAAAATGGATTTCCGTAGAATTCAAGCAGATACCTTTCATTTGACGCACTACAAGCTTATAGTCGACATAACATTCTCTATATGGCCCTTGAGGCCCTTCAAAAATGGATTTCCGTAAAATTCAAGCAGAGACCTTTCATTTGATAGGTATCAAGCTATAGTTTACATATCATTCACTATATAGCCCTTGAGGCCCTTCAAAGACGGATTTTCGGAAAATTCGAGCAGATACCTTTCATTTGATAGGTAACTAGCTATAGTTAACATAATATTCACTATATATTCACTATATGACCCTTGAGGCCCTTGATTTTCGTTGAATTCGAGCAGAGACCTTTGTATTAATATATAACAAGCTAAAGTTGACATAATATTCACGATATGGGCCTTGCGGCCCTCGATTTTCGTAAAATTCAAGCAGAGACCATTCATTTGATAGGTAACAAGCTATAGTTAACATAATATTCACTATATGGCCCTTGCGGCCCTTGATTTTCATAAAATTCAAGCAGAGACCTTTCATTTGATAGGAAACAAGCTAAAGTTGACATAATATTCACTATATGGCCCTTGCGGCCCTTGATTTTCATAAAATTCAAGCAGAGACCTTTCATTTGATAGGTAACAAGCTAAAGTTGACATAATATTCACTATATGGCCCTTGAAGCCCTTCAAAAATTGATTTTCGTGAAATTCAAGCAGATACCTTTTATTTGATGTATTACAAGCTATAGTTGAAATAACATTCACTATATGACCCTTGAGGCCCGTCAAAAGTTGATTTTTGTAAATTTCAAGCAGAGACCTTTCATTTGATATACAACAACCTATATAGTTGGCATTATATTCAGTATATGGCCCTTGATGCCCTTGATTTTCGTAAATTTCAAGCAGGGACGTTTCATTTGATATACAACAACCTATAGTTGGCATTATATTCACTATATGGCCCCTGAGGCCCTTCAAAAGTTGATTTTCGTAAATTTCAAGCAGAGACCTTTCATTTGATATACAACAACCTATAGTTGGCATAAT
Organism: Phaedon cochleariae; assembly: GCA_918026855.4. Lineage (NCBI taxonomy): Eukaryota > Metazoa > Arthropoda > Insecta > Coleoptera > Chrysomelidae > Phaedon > Phaedon cochleariae. The sequence goes on from OU896719.1 coordinate 19,129,792, forward strand.
ATTCACTATATGGCCCTTGAGGCCCTTCAAAAGTTGATTTCCGTAAATTTCAAGCAGAGACCTTCCATTTGATATACAACAACCTATAGTTGGCATAATATTCACTATATGGCCCTTGAGGCCCTTCAAAAGTTGATTTTCGTAAATTTCAAGCAGATACCTTTCATTTGATATACAACAACTTATAGTTGGCATAATATTCACTATATGGCCCTTGAGGCTCTTCAAAAGTTGATTTTCGTAAATTTCAAGCAGAGACCTTTCATTTGATATACAACAACCTATAGTTGGCATAATATTCACTACATGGCCCTTGAGGCCCTTCAAAAATTGATTTTCGTAAATTTCAAGCAGAGACCTTTCATTTGATATACAACAACCTATAGTTGGCATAATATTCACTATATGGCCCTTGAGGCCCTTCAAAAGTTGATTTTCGTAAATTCCAAGCAGAGACCTTCAATTTGATAGGTAACAAGCTATAGTTGGCTTAATATTCACTATATGGCCCTTGAGGCCCTTCAAAAGTTGATTTTCGTAAATTCCAAGCAGAGACCTTTCATTTGATATACAACAACCTATAGTTGGCATAATATTCACTATATGGCCCTTGGGGCTCTTCAAAAGTTGATTTTCGTAAATTTCAAGCAGAGACCTTTCATTTGATATGCAACAACCTATAGTTGGCATAATATTCACTACATGGCCCTTGAGGCCCTTCAATAATTGATTTTCGTAAATTTCAAGCAGAGACCTTTCATTTGATATACAACAACCTATAGTTGGCATAATATTCACAATATGGCCCTTGAGGCCCTTCAAAAGTTGATTTTCGTGAATTCCAAGCAGAGAACTTCAATTTGATAGGTAACAAGCTATAGTTGGCATAATATTCACTATATGGCCCTTGAGGCCCTTCAAAAGTTGATTTTCGTAAATTCCAAGCAGAAACCTTTCATTTGATATACAACAACCTATAGTTGGCATAATATTCACTATATGGCCCTTGATGCCCTTCAAAAATTGATTTTCGTAAATTTCAAGCAGAGACCTTTCATTTAATATACAACAACCTATAGTTGGCATAATATTCACTATATGGCCCTTGAGGCCCTTCAAAAATTGATTTTCGTAAATTTCAAGCAGAGACCTTTCATTTGATATACAACAACCTATAGTTGGCATAATATTCACTACTTGGCCCTTGAGGCCCTTCAAAAGTTGATTTTCGTACATAATATTCACTATCTGGCCCTAGTTGAGGTATACTTCCCTTAGGGCCCATCGAACAATCCTATTTGAGAGCGTTCAGAGGTCTGCAGCACCAGAATCGCCGTTCTCACTCGTCGGAGACGGATGACCTTGAAAGCGTAAAAAATGACCAGAATGGACCTTAAAATTCATGGAAAAAGTCCGTAGATCTGGGGAAAAATCGCATCGTCTGTCTCTCTCTAACACATGGGCTCTCATGGGGCTTTCCGCCGTGCAGCATAGAATTTCCGTAGAATCTGGGGAAAAATGACAGAATTTTGAAATCGGTCGGGGAACTCCTATAGCACATTTACTACTACTATTTTCAGAACAGTAGCTACGTTACTTATTAATTCTGAACTTCTGAACGTGGAGTATTCTTCACCAGACAAGATTTTAATCTACTCAGGCGATAGTTTACTAGATACAAAACTCACTTAGTACAGGGTGGTCACTGATAAACTATGAGCAATACAATAAGCGTACGCAAAACAATTTGAAATAGCTTACTTGGATGAAATAGGAGTACTGCTGGCTGCGAAACACTCGACACTACTACTGGCGTGACCGTCTCGAATATCGGCACAAGAGACGCAAATCGAAACACTCGATGAATTTTTCGGCAAATAATACAGGAGCTAGGTTATGATTTCTGAATTGTAGCAGAAGGCATAAATAGGAAAACTATATGCTGGAATTGAATTGACGGGATTGTGAAAAGTGACAAGAATCTGAACTGGAAAGCAACGCAAGCTGGAATAACTAACCGAAAAAATAACTGGAAAAGTAACTGGAATAATTAACTGGAAAACTATCTGGAATAGTGAACTGGAAGAATAGCGCAAGCACAGGAACACTGGTAAACCGACTAGAAAGTGATACCGGAGAATCGAACTCAAGCACTAACTGACTGTTGGGCTAACTCACTCTGGACTAACCGACTAACTGTCTGCTCGCTCCGATGGACCGAGTATTTATGTCCTGCCTAGACCTTGACGCAATTTGAGCAAGGCCAACAGCTATCCTTGCTCCTGATTGGTCAGTTTCGACTGACCTCGTGAAAATGCCGGTAACAACCTTGAAAGCCGAAGTCAGCCTTGGAAAATGAAAAACGAGGAAATAATATTTTCTTGGCCAAAAGGGCCCAGGCACATGATCAACCTCTTTTGCTGAAGCTACTGAATCAATATTTATATCCTACAAGCAGGGATATTCAAGTTATTGGTATAGGTAAATATTTGCGTCTTCAAGGTCAAGGCCGAACATGTGGAAACTGTGAATTTTCAGGAAATCTTACAATCAGGAGCTTTCAAAAGTTGCAGAAAGTCCTCTCGCATCTCCAAGACAGGATTACATTTAACTCTATTCATCAGGATTGCTTTCCAAACATAATAGAGGCTACCACAGAACTTCCTGTACTTGTAGATCAGAGAGTCAATTTCTGGAGCTAGGGCAGGGCTATAATGACACGACAGACATCCCTAGTAGTTGGTATACGAGACTGATATCTTTCAGAATAGGTAGAAGGTTAGTATCTGAATTATAAGCAATTATGAGACCCCTGTATCTTGGGTGATAACTGATTTTACTGGAATATTAGCTCGGAATGGAAATATATACGACAAGACAGGAATTCAGATAGAAACCGTTTCTAAGTAATGAAATCCTGAAAAACACTTCATTACAACGAGAACGATAGGCAAATGAGGAAACATCGACTTCATCATTGTGCTCACCATATCTCTTTATCCTATCAACTCACATGGATACTTTTGGAGCAGACGATTTCGCAATGACCATATATGACGACTTTTGAGCGGGTGTATCGCATACATTTAGCAGAACAAGAAATTTCGACTTCGACTATGTATACACTGTAACTCTGCAGTCTAGCATCTGACAAGCATACAGTTGAAGCACGTTCGATTGCATTGACCTTATTAGATGACTCTGGTGGGTATGTTACGTGTAAAATAGGGAAATGAAGATACATCGACTTCATCGTTGTGCACACTATATTTCCCTATCCATCCAACTCACATGGATACTATCGAGGCATACAAGTTCGAAATGACCATCTGAGATGACTTTGAAGGGACTATAACGAGAACAACAGGCGAATGAAGATACATCGACTTCATCATTGTGCACACTATATATCTCTATCCTATTATCTCACATGGATACTATTGAAGCAGACAAAATTGCAATGACCATATGAGACTACTTCCAAGCGGGTATAACACACACAACTGGCAGAACAGGAAACTTCGTCGTTGACTATGTTTACCCTGTAACTCTGCAGTCTAGCATCTTACATGCATACAGTTGAAGCAGGCACGGTCGTAGTGAACAGAAAAGACGACTTTGAAGGATATTGTGAGTACAACAGGCAAATGGAGATGAAACGGCTACATCGTTGTGAACACTAAATATCTCTATCCTTTCATTCTTTATGGATACTATTGATGCAGACAAGATCGCAATGACCATATAACACGACTCCCAAGCAAGTATAACGCACACAACTTGCAGAACAGTGAACTTCGTCTTCAACTATGTTAACACTGTAACTCTGCATCCTAGCATCTCACATGCATACAGTTGAAGGATATTGTGAGCACAACAGAAAAATGGAGATGAATCGACTTTATCGTTGTGAACACTATATATTTCTATCCTATCATCTCACATGGTTCCTATTGATGCAGACAAGTTCGCAATGACCATATTAGACGAATTCCAAGCGGGTATAACGCTAACAACTTGCAGAACCTGAAGTTTCGACTTCGACTATGTTTACACTGTAACTCTACAGTCTAGCATCTGAAAAGCATACAATCGAAGCAGATACGATTGCAGTGACCGTATGAGACGACTCTGAAGGGTATAAAACGAATACAAGAGGCAAATGAATATCGAATTCATCAATGTGCACACTATATCTTTCTATCCTTTCATCTCACATGGATACAATTTGAGCAGACACATTCGCTATGACCATATGATACCACTTCCGAGAAGCTTTAACGCACACAGCTTGCAGAACGAGAAACTTCGACTCCGAATATGTTTACACTATAACTGTGCAGTCTAGCATCTGACATGTATACAGTTGAAGCACATACGATCGCAGTAACCATATACCACGACATTGAGGGGTATATAATGAGTACAACAGGCAAATGGAGATACATCGACTTCATTATTGTGCACACTATATCTCTTTATCCTATCATCTCACATGGACACTATTGAAGCAGGCAAGTTTGCGATGTCTATATGAGACGACTTCCGAGCCGGTCTAGGGCACAAAACTCGCAGAATAAGAAACTCCGACTATGTTGACACTGTACCTCTGCAATCTTGCATCTGACATGTATACAGTTGAAGCAGATACGATCGCAGTAACTATATAACACGACTTTGAGTGGTTTATAATGAGTACAACAGGCAAATGAAGATACATACATAGACTTCATTATTTTGCACACTATTTCTCTCTATCCTATCATCTCACAAGGACACTAACAAAGCAGACAAGTTCGCAATGATCATATGAGACCACTTCCAAGCATGTTTAACGCAGACAACTTGCAGGACAGAAAACTTCGACTTCGACTATGTTTACACTGTAAATATGCAGTCTAGCATCTGACATGCATACAGTTGAAACAGACACGGTCATAGTGACCATATGAGACGACGATGATATTGAGAATTCAACAGGCAAATGAAGATAAATCGACTTCATCATCATCATTGTGAACACTATATATCTCTATCTTATCATCTCATATGGATACTATTGATGCAGACGAGTTCGCTATGACCATATAAGACGACTCCTAAGCGGGTATAACGCACACAACTTGCAGAACCAGAAACTTCGACTTCGACTATGTTTACACTGAAACGCTGCAGTCTAGCATACGACAAGCTTAAAGTTGAAGCAGATACGATTGCAGTGACCGTATGAGACAACTCTGCAGGGTATATAACGAGAACAGCAGGTAAATGAAGATACATCAACTTCATCGTTGTGCACACTTTATATCCCTATTTAATCATCTTACATGGATACTATTGGAGCAGACAAGTTCGCAATGACCACATGAGACGACTTTCAACCAGGTTTAACGCACACAGCTTGCAGAACAAGAAACTTCGAGTTCGACCACGTTAACACTGTACCTCTGCCGTCTAGCATCTGACATGTATACAGTTGAAGCAGATACGATCGCAGTAACCATATAAGACGATATTGGAGGGTATATAGGAAGTACAACAGAAAAATAGGGAAGCAGACAAGTTCGCAATGACCATATAAGACGACTTTCGAGCTGATATGACGCACACAACTTGCAGAACAAGAATTTTCGACTTCGACTATGATTACACTGTAACCTGACAGTTGAAGCAGATACGATTGCAGTGACCATATAAGACGACCTTCAAGCTGGAATAACGCACACAACTTGCAGAACTAGGAACTTCGACCTCGACAATGTTCACACTGTAACTCTGCAGTCTAGCAACTGACATGTATACAGTTGAAGCAGATACGATCGCAGTGGAAATATAAGACGACTTCAATGGTTATATATCGAGTACAACAGGCGAATAGAAATACATCGACTCCATCGTTGTGCACACTATATCTACCTATCCCATAATCTCACATGGACACTATCGGAGCAGACAAGTTTGCAATGCAAGACGTTTTTCATAGGGGTATAACGCACACAACTTGCAGAACAGGGAACTTCGAAGCAGTAACCATATAAGAGACGACTTTGAAGAATATATGACGAGTACAACATGCTAATGAAGATACATTGACTTCATCATTGTGCACACTATATCTCTCCATCCTATCATCTCACATGGATACTATTGGAGCAGACGAGTTCGCAATGACAATATGAGACCACTTTCAAGCGGGTATAACTCACACAACTTGCAGAACAAGAAACTTTGACTTCGACTATGTTCACACTGTAACTCGGCAGTATAGTATCTGACATGCATACAGTTGAAGCAGACACGGACGCAAAGACCATATGAGACGACTCCCATGCAGATGTAATGCACACAGCTTGCTGGACGAGGAATTTCGACTCCAACCATATTCACACTGTAACTCTGCAGTCAAGCATGTGACAAGCATACAGTTGGAGCAAATATGATTGCAGTGACCGTATAAGACGACTCTGAAGGGTGTATAACGAGAACAAAAGGCAAATGGAGATACATCGACTTCATCGTTATGCACACTATATTTCCCTATCCTTCCATCTCACATGAATACAATTGGAGCTGACAAGTCCGCAATGACCATATAAGACGACTTTCAAGACGAAATCACGCACTCAACTTACAGAACAAGAAACTTTGACTTGGACAATGTTCACACTGTGACTCGGCAGTGTAGCATCTGACATGTAAACAATTGAAGCAGTAACGATCGCAGTGACCATATTAGACGACTTCGGAGGGTATATAACGAGTACAACAGGCGAATGAAGATACATCGACTTCATCAATGTGCACACTATATCTCTCTATTATATCGTCTCACATGGATACTATTCAGGCAGACAAGTTCGCAATGACCATATGAGACCACTTTCAAGCAGATATAATGCACACAACTGGCAGAACAGGAACCTTCGAATCGACCATGTTTACACTGTAAATTTGCAGTCTAGCATCTGATATGCATACAGTTGAAGCAGACACGATCGCAGTGACCAGATGAGACGATTTTGAAGGATATAGTGAGTACAGGCAAATGGAGATGAATCGATTCCACCGTTTTGAACACTTTATATCTCTATCATATCATATCTAATGGTTACTATTGATGCAGACTAGTTCGCAATGACCGTATAAGACGACACTCAATCAGGTATAACGCACACAACTGGCAGAACCAGAAGCTTCGACTTCGACTATGTTTACACTATACCTCTGCAGTCTAGCATCGGACAATCATACAGTTGAAGCAGATACGATTGCAATGACCGTAAGAGACGACTCTGAAGGGTACATAACGAGAACAATAGGCAAATGGAGATACATCGACTTCATCGTTGTGCACACTGTATTTTCCTATCCTTCCATCTCACATGGATACTATTGAAGGGGACAAGTCCGCAATGACCATATAAGACGACATTCAAGCAGAAATCACGCACACAACTTGAAGAACAAGAAACTTTGACTTCGACAATTTTTACACTGTAACTCGGCAGTGTAGCATCTGTCATTTATACGATTGAAGCAGAAACGATCGCGGTGACCATATAAGACGACTTTCAAGCAGAAATCACGCACACAACTTGCAGAACGAGGAACTATGACTTCGACAATGTTCACACTGTAACTCTGCAGTCTATAGTCTACCATGTATGAAATTGAAGCAGCTACGATCGCAGTGACCATATGAGAAGATTCTGAAGAGAAAAAAGCGAGTACGACAGGCAAATGGGGATTCATCGTCTTTATCGTTGTGCACACTCTATCTCTCTATCCAATCATCTCACATGGATACTAGTGAAATAGACATGTTCGCAATGACCATATGAGACGTTTTCCAAGCTGGTGTAACATACACAACTTGCAGAACAAGAAACTTCTACTCCGACTATGATAACACTCTAACTCTGCAGTCTAGCATATGACAAGCATACAGTCGAAGCAGATAAGACTGCAGTGACCGTATAAGACAACTCTGAAGGTTTTTTATATAACGAGTACATCAGGCAAATTAGGAAACATCGACTTAATCATTGTGTACACTATACCTCTATTTCATCATCTCACATATATACTATTGGAGCAGACAAGTTCGCAATTACCATATGAGACCACTTTCAAGTAGGTATAACGCTCACAACTTGCATAACAAGAAACTTCGACTTCGACTATGTTTTCACTGTAAATATGCAGTCTACCATCTAACATGCATACAGTTGGAGCAGACACAATCTCAATGACCATATGAGACGACTCCCATGCAGATATGATGCACACAGCTTGCAGAACAAGGAATTTCGACTACAACCATAATTACACTGCAACTCTGCAGTCTAGCATGTGACAAGCATACAGTTGAAGCAAATACGATTTCAGTGACCGTGGTAGACGACTCTGGAGGATATATAACGATGTGAGGTTCTTTATTCTGGGGCCCTTACTCTTGTCGAACAGGCTCCTGGGACCTGCCGGGGTTTCTCGAGCGCCAGATTTTTGATGAAGGTGATTTACTTCACCTGTTCCTCCAAACTGAGTCGGAAAGGAGGCCCAAGGTAGCAACAGTGAAGAAAGACATCCAATGGATGTCTACAGTAAACCAAGGGTCAATGCTTTTGAATCGACCTGGGAGCAGGGGGCCAAGAGAGCATAGGCTTCAATTACACACTCTTGGGGATTCCTGGAATACTGGTTGCTCTGAATAGATGTTTTGAGTCGTCGTGTGACTTGAGTACTACACCTCTTGTAGGTAGTTTTCTGGAATTTGGATTTGTTTCATACCTTTGTTGTCAGGATAGAGAAATCAGAATCACATAAACAGGTCCAGCATAGATTTATTCAACTTCTTTCGTTCATCAGGTTACAGGCTAAATTGAATGAAGCAAAATCTATATTACGAACAGGTTGAGGTTATGAGGTTATTAAATTGACCTTCACACTGAAAATTATGACCTTCGAGCATATGCGAGTACAATAGCCAAGCGTGTCTAGTACGTTAGGTGTAAGTGCAGGCGCAAGCAAAGCAGGGACAATGAACCACCGAATACGACCGGGAAAGTTGCAAGCGAGGGTCTATTCAACGAAGTGAGTTCGGTATCGTCAGGAATGACCACAGGAATGAAATCGTTTAGTTAAATCATTAACGCGGAACAGACTGGTGAAAAGTACTCCTTCAGAGTGTAGCTCTAACTCTGGCTCATAGCAGTATTTGGAAGCCGTCCGCAGGTTGACTTGCGAATTCAACTTTTCTCAAACAAAGGAGACGGGCCCTGGATCCACACAGGCGGGCTTCCAATCTCGAAACAATCGGAGTAGGGTGTCCCTAAGTTCGCTGCGAGATCCACCCAAGAGTTGAGCCGCAGAGCAAAACTTAGGAGACACTACTATTTTCAGAACAGTAGCTACGTTACTCATTAACTCTGAACTTCTGAACGTGGAGTATTCTTCACCAGACAAGGTTTTAATCTACTCAGGCGATAGTTTATGTTCCGTGCACGTCGATCAACTTTAGTTCGTAGTTTAGTTAAGTTGAAATCAAATGATAGATCATATCCTATTTCAAACCCATGTCACTAAATGTAATTATGTACAGTTCAAAATTCCCCCCTAATTCACTTGGTAAAGCCTCGGTACCATGCCGATTCGACCCAAACGAAGTCAGTCAGAAAAGGGTCTCTCAGCTCAACACGCGTTCGCGCTATCCAGATTTCAAAACTCCATACAAAACCCTCGGAAGTGAACTAAATTCGAAATATCGCCCTGTCAATCGAAAAACAATACATTGAGTGCTCCTTGAACTTGTGCCAGAAGAGATCCAGGAGAAACCTCAGGCCATAGGACATCAGACGCCATCGAGACCGGCAAAAGGTAAAAGGTGGCACCAAGTATCTTGTTGTTTTTCAATTCAAATTTCTCGAAACTCCTCTCAATTCTCAACATTTTTGGTCCTTCAGAGCCAACGGATGCTCAATCACGCCTAATTACATTTTGACTTGGGTTGAATTTGTTAATTTCGAAATTCATTTACTTCCGAATTTATATATCTATCTCTCTTTATTCATCGCCCTTTCTTCACTATTTACAATATTTATTCATTCGGCGTATCTAAACTGCGAACATCAGTGACAAACGTGCAGACGTTTTTTGCTCAGGCTATTCGGAGTTCCCTTTTTTGTATTTTCTTGCCCACACTTTATCCTTTCAGCTGATAACGAAAGGTATTCTCTCGAGTTGTTTACAATTTAGTCATTCGAATATTATTAGTTTTTGCTGGGGATTCCGGGATTCCCGTCTGGACCATTCTCTCTTTGATCTTTGTTTATCGATATAAATCGAATAAATTTTTGAAATGACGACCAATGCGAACAAATTGAAACAGTATATAGCTCTTCGCGACTTGAATGTGAATGAGTTAAGAACCATTTCTCATCACTCAGTTCTAGCAAGAACCGATAATACTTATCGAGGTGCATTCAAAGTTGCCTTCAAAAGGCTCGAAACGGTTTATAATGATTTCAAGAAGGCTCATCAAAATCTAATCACATTTGGATGTCTTGTCGATGGAACCGATTTGGGAACTCACGAACTTATTCGCGATACTTTTGAAAACGAGACTATTTCTATTCAGGCTGCTTATCATTCGCTGTTTGGCGACCCTGATGATGCTGCCGGAGTGCCTAGTCATCAGCCAAATGTCAAGTTACCGAAGATAGAAGTACCCAAATTTTCTGGTGACTATGAAAAATTCAAAGGATTCATTGACATATTCAACTCCTTGGTACACACTAATACGAGTCTTCAAAATATAGAAAAGTTCACACATCTTTGTAACTCATTGCAAGGCCCTCCTTTGGCCCTTATTCAGTGCACTCCCCTATCTGAGGAGGATTACACAATCGCATATGAGGCTCTCGTAAAGCGATATCATAATAAACGTCTAATTGCTACCGCCTATTTACAAGAAATTGAGAATTGTCCCCGAATTCCTGAACACAATGCCAACTTGGTGAATTTGCGAAAATTTGCTAGATACCTTCGAGGAAAATCTCGCTGCCCTGAACAATATGCAGTTCCCCGTCAAAGAATGGGATTTTCTTTTATTCTTCATGTTGATAAAACGCCTCGATTCTCATACCGTCACTCAATTCGAATTGCATAATCACTCAAATAATGACGCTATCCCCTCGTTCGAATCCCTTAAACAATTCATTACCCAACAATGCAATGCTTCAGAGACTGTTGATGCATCTCAAAAGGCTTTCAAAATGTCGCTCTCTAACACTAATAAACGACTCTCCACTCACCCCTCGTATAACACAAGCTCAACTTCACAAACTCGAATGTCTTTGATGGCTAGCACATCACACTACCGTAGTAATTCAAACAGTAACGAAAATAATAGACAATTATCGTGCATCGCCTGTAAGGCTACCGATCACACGATTTACACTTGTCAAAATTTCCTAAGCAAATCCCAGAAAGAACGTTATGATTTCGTAAAACGTTATAACTGGTGTGTTAACTGTTTAGGAACAAAACATTCTACACGGTCCTGTCCTTCTAGATCTGTTTGTCGATCATGTGGACAAAAGGGACATCACAGCCTCCTACATTTTAATAACAATAATCCTCATAATTTTGTCCAACCTTCCCAGTTAGATACCTCAACATATTCCCGAGATCGAAATCGTGAACCTTGCCCCACTAATAACTCCGCAGATCAGAACCACCCCTCTACCTCGGTGGCTTCTTTAACAGGGATAGCACCCAACATACAGGGTGTCCTTCTTGCTACAGCTCAGGTAGAAGTGTTAGATAAATTCAACTGTTCTCATAAAATTCGTATTCTACTCGACTGCGGAAGCCAGGTAAACTTTATTACTCAGCAATGCGCGAATCGCTTGGGACTCTCGCGTTTTAATCTGCCACTCTCTGTGAGTGGAATTGGTCACATGAACATGAACCAAACTTCAAATGGAGTTACTCGTATGGTTCGTCCTGTGAATAAGATGTCCCCAGTTTTCACTGTTGACGCCGTAATATTACCCAAAATTTGTATGGATTTGCCTAGTGCTCGAATCATTCGTAAACCATGGGCACACATTCGCAATTTAGCATTAGCAGACCCGAACTTTGATTGTCCCGGTCCAATAGACATGCTAGTGGGTGCGGATATTTTCCCTCAAATTTTACTCAACGAAAGTGTGATAGGAAACAAGCACCAGCCAATTGCACTTTCGACGATTTTTGGATGGGTTATCATGGGTTCTACCAATCATATTGATGATAACATATGTCATGTTAACTCGTTATTATGTTCAACAAATTCACTCGCATTAGACGAAACCATCAAAAGGTTCTGGGAGCTCGAAGAAGTTCCAGATGGTTTTTAACTCTCACCTGATGAAATATTGTGCAAAAAATCTTTTGTCAGGAATTTTTCACGAAATGATGCTGGACGATATATTGTCTCGTTGCCATTTCGCGAAGATTCTCCTCCGCAATTTGGGGATACACGATCACTTGCACTTCGTCGGTTTTACTCTCTCGAACGTCGTCTACTGAATGATCCGTGTCTTCATGGGCAATATTCAGATTTTATGAGAGATTATTTAGAGTCAGGTCATATGGAAAAGGTATCTAACAACTCGTTCAGTAGATTATGCTCTGACAATATGTTTTTTATTCCCCATCACTGCATTTTGAAACCAGAGAGCACCACCACCAAGTTACGCGTGGTATTCGACGTCTCTGCAAAGGTACCTGGGTTTCCTTCGCTAAATGATTCGCTGCTGATAGGCCCCAAGTTACAGCAAAATATTGTATCGCTCCTATTGAATTTCCGTTTACCTAAATATGTCCTAACAGCTGATATCAAGCAGATGTACAGGCAAATATTGGTGTCCCCAAATCACACACGTTTCCAAAAAATTTTGTGGCGATTTTCTCCTCAACAAACCATTGATGAATTCCAATTACTGACTGTAACCTATGGAGTTAGTAGCGCCCCATTTTTAGCCCTCCGTACACTTCTACAATTAGCTGAGGATGAGAAAGATAAGTATCCTTCTGCTGCTAAACTTTTGAACACCGCCCTGTACGTGGATGATGCTATCTTCGGTTCCGACTCTTTTGATGAAACCCACTCTCTGAAAGCGGAACTCATTAATATCTTAGCTGCTGGTGGTTTTGTGTTGCGCAAATGGAGCAGTAATGACCCCAAACTACTTTCTGACCAACCACAAGAACATTTACAGAATGACGCCCTCTCTTTCGAGGCTGCGGAAGATCATGCCATAAAATTATTGGGCTTGCAATGGCAACCCATATCAGACTCGTTCTCATACAGTATTAAGCCTATGAACCCCACATGTACGAAGCGTATTATTCTTTCTGAACTCTCTCGCATTTACGATCCGATGGGGTGTCTTGCACCCTTGAAGTTTTTCGCTAAGGTAATCATACAAAAGCTTTGGGCTCTGACATTATCAATTTGTGGGAAATATATATCGACAAATTTCCACTTCTCTCCTCTTTTCAACTACCAAGACTCCTTCTTTCCAGTGCCGTAGGTAAATATTCGTTGCATGGGTTTTGTGACTCTTCGGAACGAGGTTATGCTGCTGTAATTTATCTTAGGTTCTGCCCCGATATATCTAACACTCCCCAGCTATCTTTTGTATGTGCTAAATCTAAGGTGGCCCCCTTGAAGCGTATTTCTCTTCCCCGACTGGAACTGTGTGGTGCAGTCCTATTAACAAAACTTTTGATGTTCGTCTTGGAAACATACAAAAATAAAATAAATTTTACCGATATTTATGCTTGGTCTGATTCAACCGTTGCTTTAACTTGGATCAAGAAATCACCCCACCAATTCAAGACTTTTGTTAGCAATCGAACTTCGTACATTCAAGAAAGAATCTCCCCTTCTCATTGGCGTCATGTTCCCACATCTCTGAATGCAGCTGACTGTGCAAGTAGAGGCTTGCTTCCCCGAGAGTTACTCCTCCATAAAATGTGGTTACCTGGTCCGAAGTTTTTATTGTCTCCTTCCTCAAGTTGGCCTATTTTGAACATTCAGTGTGCCACTCCTGCTGAAGGAAACCGTAATTTGGCATTAGTTTCTGTCATAGATTTCTGTGATCTGGATGATCTCCTTGAAAGATTTTCATCTTTATCCAAAATTAAACGTATTATAGCTTATGTTTTGAGATTTGTCCATAACTCACGCGATCCACAAAATAAAAACACGGGACACCTCACTTTAATTGAACTACATTCAACATTACTTCTCTTAGTCAAACAATCACAGCAACTCAACTTTTCTGAAGACATCTCTCGTCTTCAAAGAAAACTCGCTGTCTCGAAGTCACTTAGCAAATTATTTCCATTTCTAGATAGTCAAGGTATTCTCAGGGTCGGCGGTAGGCTTCAATATTCTGCGCTTTCCTATGACCAGAAACATCCCGCGTTGTTACCACGTATCGGTAGACTCACTTTTCTCATCATTCAAGAAACTCATATGCTCCACATGCACCCAGGAATACAAACACTCAATTTCTTACTTGTCCAAAATTTTTGAATTGTATCTGCTAAACGAGCAATTCGGCAAGTTGTCAATAAATGCATGAAGTGTTTTCGGGTAAACCCTTCATCTCCTCAGCCCCCTATGGGCAACTTACCTTTTTGTAGAATTTCACGAGTTAAAAAGCATTTTCTATAGTTGGTGTAGATTATGCCGGGCCATTGAATTTGACCCTAGGTAAAACTCGCGGAGCGAAAACTCATAGGGCATATATCTGTCTATTTGTCTGTTTCGTCACAAAAGCGTTACACGTTGAACTTTCATCTGATTTATCAACTGAAGCCTTTCTTGCGGCCTTCCGCCGATTTATAGCTCGACGAGGTCGTGTCGCAGAAATTTTTAGCGACTGCGGGACAAATTTCATTGCCGGTAGAAAATATCTTGATCAAATCATGCAGGACGCAGCCAAATCTGAAATGATCAAATGGAGGCACCAACCTCCTTCAGGGGCCCATTTCAATGGTCTTATTGAAGCCGGCGTGAAATCAACAAAGACGCATTTGCACCGAGTTATCGGTGATCAAGTTCTAACCTACGAAGAGCTATATACTGTTCTAGTACAGATTGAGGCCATACTCAACTCGCGACCCTTGTCCCCATTAAGCTGTGATCCCAATGACTTATCGGTTCTAACCCCAGGACACTTCTTAACGCTGGAACCTTTAACTGCCATACCTGATCCAGATCTGACAGATCTCAGACTCAACCGTCTGACCAGGTGGCAGCTACTTGTTCGCCTTCACCAGGATTTTTGGGTACGCTGGCAGAGGGAATACCTTCATACTCTCCAGCAGCGATCCAAATGGACTCAATCCTCAGTAGTCCCAATTGTACCAGGTACTATGGTACTCATTAAAAATGAAAACAATTCCCCCCTTCATTGGCCTCTAGGCCGTGTGCTTGAAACTCACCCGGGTCAAGACGGAGTTACTCGCGTAGTTAGTGTACGCACCAAAAGTGGGATTCTCAAGAGGCCAGTCGTAAAGCTGTGCCCTCTTCCTAATGTCGAAATTGTTTAAAAATTAATTTTCAAGGTCGGCGGTATGTTCCGTGCACGTCGATCAACTTTAGTTCGTAGTTTAGTTAAGTTAAAATCAAATGATAGATCATATCCTATTTCAAACCCATGTCACTAAATGTAATTATGTACAGTTCAAAATTCCCCCCTAATTCACTTGGTAAAGCCTCGGTACCATGCCGATTCGACCCGAACGAAGTCAGTCAGAAAAGGGTCTCTCAGCTCAACACGCGTTCGCGCTATCCAGATTTTAAAACTCCATACAAAACCCTCGGAAGTGAACTAAATTCGAAATATCGCCCTGTCAATCGAAAAACAATACATTGAGTGCTCCTTGAACTTGTGCCAGAAGAGATCCAGGAGGAACCTCAGGCCATAGGACATCAGACGCCAACGAGACCGGCAAAAGGTAAAAGGTGGCACCAAGTATCTTGTTGTTTTTCAATTCAAATTTCTCGAAACTCCTCTCAATTCTCAACAGTTTACTAGATACAAAACTCACTTAGTTCAGGGTGGTCACTGATAAACTATGAGCAATACAATAAGCGTACGCAAAACAATTTGAAATAGCTTACTTGGATGAAATAGGAGTACTGCTGGCTGCGAAACACTCGACACTACTACTGGCGTGACCGCGAAGTCTCGAATATCGGCACGGGAGACGCAAATCGAAACACTCGATGAATTTGTGGCCTACTTTTCTATATTTATTGAAATAAACCAAAACTGCATAAAAATATAAGACACATTTGCGAACGGCAGCTCTTCGCCAGAGAACAGATAAGTGGATTCGTTGTGATTGCAGATAGTTAAATTTCAAGTTCAGAGGGCGCCACTCAATTTATAAAACAATTATTGATACTTGGATAATTGAGAAAACCAATTAGTTGGATACTTACAGTATTTTCCGAAACTTAATCCTGAAATAGAAATATGAAAAAATCTTCTTAAATGGCAGTGTCAACACAAGTAGATGAATAAAACCACATCAAATTTCAGACCTATTTATTATCACCATAACAGACAGGGTTTATGAAGACCAGTGAAGAGACCAAATGAGTGTCAGAATATGTAGCATATGTTATCATGAAATATCTTAAAGTAACATTACCGTAAAATATCATAACCATAAATTGTCATAACCATGAAATGATTGTTTCTAGGGGAATTCAAAATTATTGTACAAAATCAAAACTTATCGACCTACACCATGACAATTACCACCTCTTTATATGACTAGCGTTTAGGTATAGCAATCATCATATTCCAACTATAAAATGGGATGTATAAATCTCAAAAAAATTGATTAAACAATAATCTGTAAAAAACCTGAAACCGCTGTCACATAGTACTATGGGAGAGCTTCACAAGAGCTTCATACATGTTAAATATGGTTATGATCAAAATGTTAAAATATTAAATTCAGATTTTGAAAAATGATGGAATAAAAAAACCTGGTCTATTGGAGGGTCCTCTCCAATGGTCTAATCACCCCTATCCAAGGTCCACTATGGTGAGTAGGCATGCTTGAGAAGATGAAGATGGAGACAGGAACGAAGACAGGAACAAAGAAGTTGATGGACCTCCACAGTCCACAGTAGGGCTCAGTGGTGTGGCTCAGCCGGTCAGCTTGACCGGTTACTACTGGGCTTGATCTGGGCCACCTGTCGACTCTGGTCAGGATAAAATGAATCATGACCAAGGTCGAGAGATTATCCCAAGCTGTTCGCTACTAGAAGCCGAAGGCATAGCTGAGCCATACCCTAACACCCTGTTAAAAAATTGACAGGTTGATATAACCTCTTGACAGACACGTGGAGAACAGAAAAAAACTGATATTGAAGGAAAATATTGCTCACCAAGTTGATAGTCATTGCTCTGCATATGACTTACCTTCTGAGAAGGGAGGAAGGACTTGAAGAACTATTAGTTTGGAGTCTTCATACGCTGAAAAAAGCCGGCTGCAGGGCTTCCTGGGGACATCAGGCAGTCTCCGAAAAGTGGGAACAAATCCTACACAGGTCCATGGCCAGAATCACTGATGTTTTTGAACAATTTCAAAAAATTTCAAATCCCCCGAAGGGTTTCTACGGATTATACCGAGAAAAGAAAAAATGCTCAAACTGGCTCAAGTGCACACCATGACGGTCGCCGAGAAAAAGCCTCGAGATAGCTACCGGAAATCTCCTCCTAAAATTCCCTATCTAAACTTATCTTATCTAAAGGAGTGCTTCCTGCCAAAATTCAGCGCCAAATATGAAATCCTATTATTTCATTGGTCAGAAGAAAAACACCAGAATTACTAGGTCCAAACTAACAGAAGAAGTACCGAAGAAAGAAAAGAAAAAGAAGAGTCTTCTTTTCCTTCGGTAGTACTATGTCACAACATTGTAAGATTGTGCTTAAGTCCTACTCACAGAAGATGAGTGACATACTGGACAATGACGTTTGGATGACAATATTGAATATTATAACCCTAAAATAAATTCCAGAAAATGAAGAAAATAATTCTTCCAACACCGAAAATACCATTTCAGATCGAAAAATCACCTTGAATAATCCCTGAAATGAACCAGCGACATGGGCTTTATCACACCTGCGAACACACTGGTAAGTCGTTTGTTTACTCTCGGAAGGGACAACAACATTGAACTATTTCTTCGAATTCTAGGCCTCTAGGATCAGAACGCCAGAAATCAAAGACTCCTGCAGCTTATATCATCACCTCCCATCGGCACATAGAAATTCAGAAGACATTACTAATCATGACTGTTATTATTTCTATGCTGTTATTCAAAACTGTGTGATAAAGTGGTTCATTAAAAGTTACATTCAAGTACTTCAGGATTATTTACCAAGTATCAGACTGAATGTTCTCTGTAAGTATGACTTCTTGTCTAGATCTGAAAGGTTAATATTTACAAAATGGTAATGTATGGAACAAAAAAATGAAAATGATTCTTTGCAACTCCAAATGTTGCACTAAAGAAAATTCGCTTGAATTTTCATGCAAACGATACTAAAAATTATTTTGTAGCAATTTCAAATGCTACAAATTTTTCGGCAAATAAACTACTCAACACTAATTTCGTCGCACACCAAAATGTCGCCCCTGTTATAATGTGAATAACTTTTTTCAGTTCAGAACAATTTGAATATGGTTCACACTGTTCGATAGCCCAGTCCTCCAGCTATAATCTGGTACTTCATTGAAACATAAGGGTATTCACATAAAATCTCTACATGGTGTTTTCCGACACTGTGCAAAATTTCGGAATATTCAAAAGGCTCTCAAATGGTGAAAAAAATGTTTTTATCAACTTCGACAACAGAGGCATGTAGATGATCTCATTACCTCGAGATATTTCGCAAATCAACTTCCTATCTCTTTTATTTACAGAGTGATCTCAAAAAATCAACTTTTTGGATTTGCAGCCATAACTTTTTTCCACGTCAACCGATTTTGGAAATCTTAGGCTCATTTTGAAGATAAAACTTCAGATGAAGAGATCTGAATATCAGAATTGACTCAAGATGGCTATCAAAGATCTAGAGTTTTCTTGAAAGTGACCCAAATCTGGAGCGCCCTCCGAATCTCGGTTAAGAGGAGAATTGAATGAAAATCAACTTGTTCTCGGAAGAACAATTCATTCTGGATGCGTCCATATTTTTCTCGCTCTCAGTAGTCAAAAATGTGCGTGAGAAAACACAATTGGAACATGTTCTTGCAAAAACATCAGACCATTTTTCCTCTGTAATGCATGGCCCGTAACCAACGTTACAAGAATCACAGTAAGGGACTGACAAGTCAGGTTAGACGTCGTTTTCGAATCATAAACAGATGTTGATAGTTTCGATGCCGCATCTAACACCCGACCAGTTGGAACTGATTCCACAAATGAGGGAACAAGGGTTATCTGTCCTCCAAATCGCGGATCTGCTGAACACGACAGTTCGATCCATTCAAAGGGCTTATCTCCGAGCTAATGCTGGGAATATTTGTGTTTTTACAATAAATAAACGTTGTTCGCTTGAATACTTTTCCATATTCTTGAATCGCATGTTATGTACGTGACAACTGTCAAAAAAATCACTTTTTAAAAAAATCAAAATCCGTTGCTCTTGTTGGTACACCATTTATGATGAGCCTCAGCTGGTCGGGGTTGTCAGTCACTCATTGTGATTCTTGTAACGTTGGTTACGGCAGGCCATGCATTACAGAGGAGAAATAATCTAATGTTTTTGCAAGAACATGTTTTAATTGTGTTTTCTCACGCACAATTCTTGACTACTAAGAGCGAGGAAAATATGGACGCATCCAGAATGAATTATTTTTCCGAGAACAAGTTGATTTTCAATCAATTCTCCCCCTAACCGAGATTCGAAGGGCGTTCCAGATTTGGGTCACTTTCAAGAAAACTCTATATCTTTGATAGCCATCTTAAGTCAATTCTGATATTCAGATCTCTTCATCTGGAGTTTTATCTTCAAAATGAGCCTGAGATTTCCAAAATCTATTGACGTGGAAAAAAGTTATGGCTGCAAAACCAAAAAGTTGATTTTTTGAGATCACTCTGTAAATAAGGGAGAACTATCTCGAGGTAATGAGATCATCTTCATGCTTCTGTTGTCGAAGTTGAGAGAAAAATTTTTTTCATCATTTGAGAGCCTTTTGAATATTCCGAAATTTTGCACAGTGTCGGAAAACACCATGTAGAGATTTTATGTGAATACCCTCATGTTTCAATGAAGTACGAGATTATAGCTGAAGGACTGGGCTATCGAACAGTGTGAACCAAATTCGAATTGTTTCAAACTGAAAAAAGTTATTCACATTATAACAGGGGCGACATTTTGGTGTGCGACGAAATTAGTGTTGAGTAGTTTAATACAGGAGCTAGGTTATGATTTCTGAATTATAGCAAAAGGTATAAATAGGAAAACTATATGCTGGAATTGAATTGACGGGATTGTGAAAAGTGACTGGAATCTGAACTGGAAAGCAACGCAAGCTGGAATAACTAATCGGAAAAATAACTGAAAAAGTAACTGGAATAATTAACTGGAAAACTATCTGGAATAGTGAACTGGAAGAATAGCGCAAGCACAGGAACACTGGTAAACCGACTAGAAAGTGATACCGGAGAATCGAACTCAAGCACTAACTGACTGTCGGGCTAACTCACTCTGGACTAACCGACTAACTGCCTGCTCGCTCCGATGGACCGAGTATTTATGTCCTGCCTAGACCTTGACGCAAATTGAGCAAGGCCAACAGCTATCCTTGCTCCTGATTGGTCAGTTTCGACTGACCTCGTGAAAATGCCGGTAACAACCTTGAAAGCCGAAGTCAGCCTTGAAAATGAGAAACGAGGAAATAATATTTTCTTGGCCAAAAGGGCCCAGGCACATGATCAACCTCTTTTGCTAAAGCTACTAAATCAATATTTATATCCTACAAGCTGAGATATTCAAGTTATTGGTATAGGTAAATATTTGCGTCTTCAAGGTCAAGGCCGAACATGTGGAAACTGTGAATTTTCAGGAAATCTTACAATCAGGAGCTTTCAAAAGTTGCAGGAAGTCCTCTCGCATCTCCAAGACAGGGTTACATTTCACTCTATTCATCAGGATTGCTTTCCAAACATAATAGAGGTTACCACAGAACTTCCTGTACTTGTGGATCAGAGAGTCAATTTCTGGAGCTGGGACAGGGCTATAATGACACGACAGACATCCCTAGTAGTTGGTATACGAGACTGATATCTTTCAGAATAGGTAGAAGGTTAGTATCTGAATTATAAGCAATTATGAGACCCCTGTATCTTGGGTGATAACTGATTTTACTGGAATATTAGCTCGGAATGGAAATATATACGACAAGACAGGAATTCAGATAGAAACCGTTTCTAAGTAATGAAATCCTGAAAAACACTTCATTACAACGAGAACGATAGGCAAATGAGGAAACATCGACTTCATCATTGTGCTCACCATATCTCTTTATCCTATCAACTCACATGGATACTTTTGGAGCAGACGATTTCGCAATGACCATATATGACGACTTTTGAGCGGGTGTATCGCATACATTTAGCAGAACAAGAAATTTCGACTTCGACTATGTATACACTGTAACTCTGCAGTCTAGCATCTGACAAGCATACAGTTGAAGCACGTTCGATTGCATTGACCTTATGAGATGACTCTGGTGGGTATGTTACGAGTAAAATAGGGCAATGAAGATACATCGACTTCATCGTTGTGCACACTATACTTCCCTATCCATCCAACTCACATGGATACTATCGAGGCATACAAGTTCGGAATGACCATCTGAGATGACTTTGAAGGGACTATAACGAGAACAGCAGGCGAATGAAGATACATCGACTTCATCATTGTGCACACTATATCTCTCTATCCTATTATCTCACATGGATACTATTGAAGCAGTCAAAATTGCACTGACCATATGAGACTACTTCCAAGCGGGTATAACACACACAACTGGCAGAACAGGAAACTTCGTCGTTGACTATGTTTACCCTGTAACTCTGCAGTCTAGCATCTTACATGCATACAGTTGAAGCAGGCACGGTCGTAGTGAACAGATAAGACGACTTTGAAGGATATTGTGAGTACAACAGGCAAATGGAGATAAAACGGCTACATCGTTGTGAACACTAAATATCTCTATCCTTTCATCCTTTATGGATACTATTGATGCAGACAAGTTCGCAATGACCATATTAGACGAATTCCAAGCGGGTATAACACTAACAACTTGCAGAACCTGAAGTTTCGACTTCGACTATGTTCACACTGTAACTCTACAGTCTAGCATCTGAAATGCATACAATCGAAGCAGATACGATTGCAGTGACCGTATGAGACGACTCTGAAGGGTATAAAACGAATACAAGAGGCAAATGAATATCGAATTCATCAATGTGCACACTATATCTTTCTATACTATCATCTCACATGGATACAATTTGAGCAGACAAATTCGCTATGACCATATGATACCACTTCCAAGGAGCTTTAACGCACACAGCTTGCAGAACGAGAAACTTCGACTCCGAATATGTTTACACTATAACTGTGCAGTCAAGCATCTGACATGTATACAGTTGGAGCACATACGATCGCAGTAACCATATAACACGACATTGAGGGGTATATAATAAGTACAACAGGCAAATGGAGATACATCGACTTCATTATTGTGCACACTATATCTCTTTATCCTATCATCTCACATGGACACTATTGGAGCAGGCAAGTTTGCGATGTCTATATGAGACGACTTCCGAGCCGGTCTAGGGCACACAACTCGCAGAATAAGAAACTCCGACTATGTTGACACTGTAACTCTGCAATCTTGCATCTGACATGTATACGGTTGAAGCAGATACGATCGCAGTAACTAGATAATACGACTTTGAGTGGTTCATAATGAGTACAACAGGCAAATGAAGATAAATACATCGACTTCATTATTTTGCACACTATTTCTCTCTATCCTATCATCTCACATGGACAAAGCAGACAAGTTCGCAATGACCATATGAGACCACTTCCAAGCATGTTTAACGCAGACAACTTGCAGGACAGAAAACTTTGACTTCGACTATGTTCACACTGAAAATCTGCAGTCTAGCATCTGACATGCATACAGTTGAAACAGACACGGTCATAGTGACCATATGAGACGACTTTGAAGGATATTGTGAATTCAACAGGCAAATGGAGATAAATCGTCTTCATCATCATCATTGTGAACACTATATATCTCTATCTTATCATCTCATATGGATACTATTGATGCAGACGAGTTCGCTATGACCATATAAGACGACTCCTAAGCGGGTATAACGCACACAACTTGCAGAACCAGAAATTTCGACTTCGACTATGTTTACACTGAAACGCTGCAGTCTAGCATTCGACAAGCTCAAAGTTGAAGCAGATACGATTGCAGTGACCGTATGACACAACTCTGCAGGGTATATAACGAGAACAGCAGGTGAATGAAGATACATCAACTTCATCGTTGTGCACACTTCATATCCCTATCTTATTATCTTACATGGACACTATTGAAGCAGACAAGTTCGCAATGACCACATGAGACGACTTCCAACCAGGTTTAACGCACACAGCTTGCAGAACAAGAAACTTCGAGTTCGACCACGTTAACACTGTACCTCTGCCGTCTAGCATCTGACATGTATACAGTTGAAGCAGATACGATCGCAGTAACCATATAAGACGATATTGGAGGGTATATAGGAAGTACAACAGAAAAATAGGGAAGCAGACAAGTTCGCAATGACCATATAAGACGACTTTCGAGCTGGTATGACGCACACAACTTGCAGAACAAGAAACTACGACTTCGACTATGATTACACTGTAACCTGACAGTTGAAGCAGATACGATTGCAGTGACCATATAAGACGACTCTGAAGGGTATACATCGGGTACAACAGGCAAATGAAAATACATCGACTTCATCGTCGTGCACATTCTATCTCTCTATTCTATCATCAAGCAGGCAAGTTTGCAATGACCATATAAAACAACTTTCAAGCGGGTATAACGCATACAGCTTGCAGAACAAAAAACTTCGACTTCGACTAAATTTATACTTCAACTCGGCGGTCTAGCATCTGACATGTATACAGTTGAAGCAGATCTGATCGCAGTGACCATATGAGACGACTTTGTAGGGTATATAGCGAGCACAACAGGCGAATGAAAATACATCGACTTCATCGTCGTGCACACTATATCTCTCTATTCTATCATCTCACATGCACACTAGTGAAGCAGACAAGTTCGCAATGACCATATAAGACAACTTATAAGCTAGTATAACGCACACAATTTGCAGAACAAGAAACTTTGACTTCGACTATGTTTTCAATCCAACTCTGCAGTCTAACGTTCGACATGTATACAGTTGAAACAGAATCGATCGCAGTGACCATATAAGAGGACTTTGAATGGTGTATAGCGAGTACAACAGGCAGATGGAAATACATCGACTTCTTCGTTGTGCACAATATATCTCTTTATCCTATCATCTCACATGTATACTAGTGGAGCAGACAAGTTCGCAATGACAATATGAGACGACTTCCAACCAGGTTCAACGCACACAGCTTGCAGAACAAGAAACTTCGACTTCGACCACGTTAACACTGTATCTCTGCAGTCTTGCATCTGACATGTATACAGTTCGAGCAGATTCGATCGCAGTGACCATATAAGATGACTCTGAAGGGTATATAGTGAGTACAACGGACGAATGGAAATACATCGACTTCATCGTTGTGAACACAATATCTCTCTATCCTATCTTCTTATATGGATACTATCGAAGCAGACAAGTTTGCAATGACCATATATTTCCTGAGCAGGTATATTGCACACAAATTGCAGAACCTGAAACTTCGACTTCGACTATGTTCACACTGTTACTCTGCAGTCTAGCTTCTGACAAGCATACATTTGAAGCAGATATGATTACAGTGACCGTGTGAGACGACTCTGTAGGGAATATAACGAGTACAATAAGCGAATGAAGATAAATCGACCTCATCGTTGTGCAGACTTCATCCCTCTTTCCTATTATCTTACATGGACACTATTGGAGCAGACAACTGTAACTCTGCACTCTTGCTCCTGACATGTATACAGTTGGGGCATTTATGATCGCATTGACCATATAAGACGACTTTGAAAGGTATATAGCGAGTACAACAGGCAGATGGAAATACATCGACTTAATCGTTCTGCACAATATATCTCTCTATCCTATCATCTCACATGTATACTAGTGAAGCAGACGAGTTCGCAATGACCATATAAGACGACTTTCAAGCCTGTATAACGCACACAGCTCGCAGAACAAAAAACTTCGACTCCGACTATGTTAACACTGTAACTCTGCAGTCTAGCATCTGACATGTATACAGTTGAAGCTGATACGATCGCAGTAACCATATAAGACGACTTCGGAGGGTATATAGGGAGTAAAACAGGCAAATGGGGATACATCGACTTCATCGTTGTGCACACTATATCTCTGTATCTCATCATCTCACATGGATACTATTGAAGCAGACGACTTCGCAATAACCATATAAGACGACTTCCAAGCTGGTATAACGCCCACAACTCTTTGAACAAGAAACCTCGACTTCGACTATGTTTACACAGAAACTTGGTAGCCTAGCATCTGACATGCACACAGTTGGAGCAGATACGATTGCAGTGACAATATAAGACGACTTTGAGTGGTATATAACGAGTACTATGATCTTATTGAGATACATCGACTTCATCGTTGTGCACACTCTATCTCTGTATTTAATCATCCCACATGGATACTATCGAAGCATATCAGTCCGCAATGACCATATACGACGACATGGAAGAGGGTTTGACGCACACTAATCGCAGAACGAGACACTTCGTCTTCGACAATGTTTACACTGTAACTCTGCAGGCTAGCATCTGACATGTATGCAATTGAAGCAGAAACGATGGCCGTGACCATATAAGAAACGACTTTGAAGAGTATATGACGAGTACAACATGCAAATGAAGATACAATGACTTCATCATTCTGCACACTATATCTCTCTATCCTATCATCTCACATGGATACTATTGGAGCAGACGAGTTCGCAATGACAATATGAGACCACTTCCAAACGGGTATAACGCACACAACTTGCAGAACAATGAACTTTGACTTCGACTATGTTTACACTGTAACTCGACAGTCTAGCATCTGACATGCATACAGTCGAAGCGGACACGGTCGCAATGACCATATGAGTTGACTCCCATGCAGATATAATGCACACAGCTTGCGGAACAAGGAATTTCGACTTCAACCATATTAACACTGGAACTCTGCAGTCTAGCATGTGACAAGCATAAAGTTGGAGCAAATACGATTGCAGTGACCGTATGAGACGTTTCTGAAGGGTATAATACGAGTACAAGAGACAAATGAAGATGCATCGACTTCATGGTTGTGCACACTATATTTCCCTATTCTTCCATCTCACATGGATACTATTGGAAAATACAAGTCCGCAAGATTCGATCGCAGTCACCATATAAGACGACTTTGATAGGTATATAGCGAGTTCGACAGGCAAATGGGAATACATCGATTCATCGTTGTGCACACTATATCTCTCTATCCTATCATCTCATATGGATACTAGTGAAGCAGACAAGTTCGCAATGACCATGTAAGACGACTTTCAAGCAGAAATCACGCACACAACTTGCAGAACAAGAAACTTTGACGACAATGTTTACACTGTAACTTGGCAGTGTAGCATCTAAAATGTATACAATTGAAGCAGAAACGATCGCAGTGACAATATAAGACGACTTCCAAGCAGGTATAACGCACACAACTGGCAGAACCAGAAGCTTCGACTTCGACTATGTTTACACTGTCACTCTACAGTCTAGCATCGAAAAATCACACAATTGAAGCAGATACTATTTCAGTGACAGTATGAGACGACTCTGAAGGGTATATAACGAGTACAATAGGCAAATAAAGATTAATCAACTTCATCGTTGTGCACATAAAATCTCCCTATCCTATCATCTTACAAAGACACTATTGAAGCAGACGAGTAGTTAAACTAGGATACCATGACTATAGGCATAGGGAAATACACGCTTTAATCTTAACTGGAACGCGGCCTGTGTTCTAGCGGGGAAGAGGGGTAGCGCTGGCGCGAGCTTATCGAAACCGCAACAATAACACTTCAATGACAATAACAAGATTGAATTTTCATATACAGGGCGTTTGAGTTGATTGAAAATTGAAAAAATATATACAGAGTGTCCCACAGTTCGCGGTCCCATGTTTTAGCATGGAAGAAGTGTTTGAGTTGAAATAAATATATACAGGGTGTTTGAGTTGATGAAGATTGAAAAAAATATATACAGGACGGTCCATGGGGGTGAAAGAATACGAAAACGAAGATGAATAATCTATTTATTTAAGTAATCCTCTTCTACAAAAATGACATGCCTCTTGAGAAGATGGCGGTCCATCCCAGTGTGTGGTCCAATCGGGACGATTATAATGAACGAAGCATGGCAGTTTGATTTGTAGGTTAAAGTTGCTGCGATATTCTTGAGGAAGTTTGTGCCACACCCTCAATAGCCCATAAGGATCTGCATATTCAATGAGACATTCTACTGGAATGTACTGCAATTCTTGTTCAGTGAATTTCGTCAGAGTCAAAGCGGGAGATTTCATAAACTATGAGAGTACAGCTATTTCATATTTATAACAGAGTTTCTCAATACTGGAGAGTGGATTGCTTTCAATATCAATAGAACGTGGAAAGTTTTGAAGAGCGAAAATTTCGCTATAATCGACACAAAGCATTGTGTGTGAGAAATGTGGGAAATTCTTGAATAAAACTAACCTATACCACCATATGAGGAATGCCCATAGAGGGGACGCCACCAATTCGAATAACATAGCTGATTAGCGGATGGCAGTTAATGGATTCAGAAGTCTTCAGATCACACCTATAGAAGTATTCAGAGGTATTCAGAGGTCTTCAGATCACGCCTTCAGATGTCTTCAGATGTCTTCAGAGGTATTCAGATCACGCCTTCAGAGGTATTCAGAAGTCTTCAGAGGTATTCAGAGGTCTTCAGAGGTATTCAGATGTCTTCAGATGTATTCAAAAGTCTTCAGCTGTATATCAGACACCATAGCGTTCACATCATGGAGTCTAAACCACATTCATCAGAGCAAGCATTAGATAAATATCACTGTACAGATTATGATAATGCTTATGGACCGAAATATGTTGACGGCAGATGGACACTTGGACATAAGAATCTACGCTTTGAGGGCCAACACATAGTCAGAGATGATGCCGATTTTAAAAGTACTTAGGAATCGAAATCATAGGAAAGAATACCCTTTCACCGTCCATCTTGGAATAAATCGAACAACTATTTACACCTAAAACTCATATTACAGCTCAGTGTTTCACCATAGGAGGTATTCTGGTTGGTTCATGAAATATGTCGAACAACTCTCTACCAAAACTGGTAATTTGAGAGTCAGAGGAACAAGGGGATAGCGTTTAGTGCGATGGGATGTTCTCCGCTGGAAGCGAAATGGGTATCATTTTTCGGGTGATCTAATATGAAAGCATACCCGATCAGACCTAAAATAATTCTATCATATAGAAATCTTATATATCGTAGGCCAATTCTCATCAAAATCCTTATGAGGAACATCAGTCACGTGACCTGATAGATTGTGAAACGTTTACTTGGTCATAACTGCAGAAATATATGTTTCAACTATACGAGGTGTTTCTGAAATAATAATATGTATTCAGCACATCGATATATAACATTCTCATATCAGATATCTTCAAATTCCTCAAATCAACAGGAAATTGCATCCCGAAAATTGAGCAAAAACAGGAAAACATCAAAACAATCTAAATAATTGAACTCAGCGCAAAAAATTCATGTAGATAGAACGTTATAGGATCGTTACAGCGTAGAACTATATAGGTGTAAAATTGGTCTCACCTCACCTATATGTCATTCGATAGTATAAATGTTTCGAGGTTCGAAATTTGCACGCTCATTCCAATACAGCCCAGTATATGAAAAAATGTGGTTATAAAGCATTTACCTTCCCTTTTTTTCACCTTAGCAGGCTTAGATTCGATGAAAATCTGAATAATGAATGAAAATAGTGAGAAGACAATCCAGGTATAACAAAGAACCGCCATACTCCTATTTTCATGCATGATTCTTTAAAAGCACACATCACTACCATCACAAATAATTCACACAAACGGCATTTTTGAAAAACAACACCATTAAATCGACGAGAAATTTCACATAACGTCCACGATATGACTGAACAAATATAGAAATAGGAACTTGATAGTCAGCGGGAAACCTGATAACAATTAAACGTTGATAATGCATACATGCAACAATATATGAACCAACACGAGGAAAAATATAATATACAGGATGATTAAAAACCTGAATCAGATGAAATATTTGAGAGACGTATGACTTTACATTATAACAAGGTAAAGGTTCTCGACTGCGCTATCTGAAAACAATATGGTTACCAACGATCTGTGACAGAGCCAACAATCAAGAAAAAATACATCCCACCATTGAAAATAAATAGTACTCCTAAGGATGAACACGTAAATACATTGATATGCGCAGAGTTTCAATGTTTGCGAGATATCAATAAAGAATGGAGAACCGTGAATAACCTATATTCTCATGTTATCTTTCATAAAGCTAGTATCGAAACTTCTTAATAATACTGACAATAGATGCGCGAATAGAATACTCTACTTTCTTCACGACATCTTCCCAAATGATGCTAGATAGATGACACTTGACAGATGCCATGTGACACATGAGGCGTTTTGCAGATGATGTATAATTAAGAGGAGACATATCACGCATGCGTCAAAACGTGACAAAAACATCACAAAAACAGGCATACCATTCTAACCAAATGACATATGAACAACATAAACCAATTAGGAATTGTGATCTCAGACAAAAATATTAGAAAAGACTAATATACACGACGAAAAATTATTATATCTCTTGCCATCATTCCCAGACAGTTCAAGTATCCCATCCAATACAAAATCGTATCTCGGCTATCATTTGAAATATTCCCCAACTTCATCATAATAGAATAATCACAAGACGACATTCTCTTCAAACCGAAATAAAGATTCCCCATGCTCATTATAAATAACAATCGAATCCAAACAGCATATGACACAAAGTTCTATCACGAACGTTGCTTCATAGAAACTGGGATTTTCATTCCAGACAAGAAACTTCTCTACATAATACAGATACGAGCTGTTTGAGAATACTGTTCCTTATATGGGTTCAGCACTTACCCATAAAGACAAGCCATACCAGAGAGACAAGCCATGCGCCTGATGATCGATGCCACACTCACTAATTCTTAGAAAACATCTGAACATCATAAATGAAAACTCATAAAATGACTAAGTTCATCATAGGAAGTGTTTCCAAGATCTCCAAATGCGGAATCTCAACCAATATCATTGATATAAAATGATCACAGGGCACCATTTATTTTCACCCGAAATCAAGATACTATATGAAGATACTGAACAAGAATCGGAATCAATCAGTATACTACGACACCCAGATCCATCACGAAATTTTCAACGAAAAAACTATGATTTTTATTTCACGCGAAAAGCTACTATATAAGATACAGATATGACATTTTTCAGAGTACTGTTCCTACATATTATGGGGTTCAACATCCATACATACTCTGATGCTCCTAGATTTCATTCAGAGATACATCCCATTCGCCTGATTGGTGTTTCTACACTCACTGATTCTCAAACAACATTGTAACATCACCGAAAAGACATCGACCTTCCACTTTCCTACAGATACACAGAAAATAATTTTCAGAGATTCCTACTATCATCCCATCGCTAGCAATACCAGTCAGACGCACTCAACAAATTCAGAAAACGCATTCTGTTGTCACCAATCTTGAATATGTCGAGCAATTCTTTACCAAAACTCATTAAATGACTGAGTTTACTATAGGAAGTGTTTCTAAGATCTTGAAAAGTTAAAAATTCGATACCTATACCTCCTGTTGTAGCCTGTGCATGATTCTCTTCGAATATAATAGGTATTTGCTCTGGTGCGCTTCAAGAGATAAATAATAATGATAATCTGACGCATATTGTAGCACCAAACATTCAAACAACGTATACCAATAATTATTATGAATTAACTTGGAAAATCATCTCTCTCTTATCTAGTGAGACATTCTCTGTTAGATTGAATATCCTATCCCCTTTAAGGTGTGCACGACGTTCTTCGAACATTGTTATGATTTTCTTTCGTGCGCTCCAAGAAATAAAAAAATATGAACTGATGAAAATGTACCAGAACATGAAAAACGTGAAAAAATATTCAAATAGGCTATTATACATTATGGAGAATCGTATCCCAGCTATCACTCGAAATATTGACCAACTTCATCAATATAAAATAATGATAATGAACTAGATTCTCCACCTGACATATAGAGAAGATCAGAATAATGAAAAAAACATTGTCAGAGGAAAAACATTCAAATAGGTTGTTATCCTGTACACTATGGAAAATATAGTATCTCGGCTATCATTTGAAACATTGCCCAACTTCATCGATATAGAATAATCACAAGGTGCCAATCTTTTCAACCGAAATAAAGATACCCTATGCGGATTATGGATAACTATTGAATTCAAACAGTATATGACAGATAGTTCCATCACGAACGCTGCTTCACAAAAACTAGGATTTGCAAATACATTGATATGCGCAGAGTTTCAATGTTTGCGAGATATCAATAAAGAATGGAGAATGGGAATATTTTCTCATATTAATACTCTATTCTAGTCTTGGAATCTTCTATCAAAATTAATGCAATGAAAAAACAAAAAATATGTATGTATGAATTGCAGCACTTGCCTTCGGCTATTGGCTTCGGCTCGTCACTGGGATGTGCAATGAAGTGATTCTTATGTTTTTTCTCAAAAACAAAGCAAGATACGAGAAAGATTCTGGATATAAAAAAGTTGTAATTTCAGTTGCTCAATGTGAAACAAATACAAAAATTGCAAAAAAATCAGTGGCGCATATTTTTTCTGTCAAAAATATTGGTTACAGTGCCTTCCGCGACGCCACTGGACATGATAATTTTGATATAGTCAGGGTTAAATTAGCCCTTTACGACCTTGAATAACACTGTCAAATTTCAATAGAATCGGTTGAAGGGTTATTGAGATATTTACGAAAAAAACGATTTCTTTTAAAAATTTTGACACCCTGTATCTTGAAAACGAAGCATTACCGGACCTATGTTTATATGAACTTTTCGTCTTAGAATCACTCAAAGAATCACCCCTTCAAGTTTGGCCACGTACTTGAATAACACCCTGTATAAGATTTCTATATGACAGAATTATTTTAGGTCTGATCGGGTATGCTTTCATATTAGATCACCCGAAAAATGATACCCATTTCGCTTCCAGCGGATTACATCCCATCGCACTAAACGCTATCCCCTTGTTCCTCTGACTCTTAAATCACCAGTTTTGGTAGAGAGTTGTTCGACATATTTCATGAACCAACCAGAATACCTCCTATGGTGAAACACTGAGCTGTAATATGAGTTTTAGGTGTAAATAGTTGTTCGATCTATTCCAAGGTGGACGGTGAAAGGGTGTTCTTTTCTATGATTTCGATTCCTAAGTACTTTTAAAATCGGCATTATCTACGACTATGTGTTGGCCCTCAAAGCGTAGATTCTTATGTCCAAGTGTCCATCTGCCGTCAACATATTTCGGTCCATAAGCATTATCATAATCTGTACAGTGATATTTATCTAATGCTTGCTCTGATGAATGTGGTTTAGACTTCATGATGTGAACGCTATGGTGTCTGATATACAGCTGAAGACTTTTGAATACATCTGAAGACATCTGAATACCTCTGAAGACCTCTGAATACCTCTGAAGACTTCTGAATACCTCTGAAGGCGTGATCTGAAGACCTCTGAAGACATCTGAAGACATCTGAAGACATCTGAAGGCGTGATCTGAAGAC
This sequence comes from Phaedon cochleariae, assembly GCA_918026855.4. Classification (NCBI taxonomy): domain Eukaryota; kingdom Metazoa; phylum Arthropoda; class Insecta; order Coleoptera; family Chrysomelidae; genus Phaedon; species Phaedon cochleariae. The sequence continues at coordinate 19,163,146 of OU896719.1, forward strand.
CTCTGAATACCTCTGAATACTTCTATAGGTGTGATCTGAAGACTTCTGAATCCATTAACTGCCATCCGCTAATCAGCTATGTTATTCGAATTGGTGGCGTCCCCTCTATGGGCATTCCTCATATGGTGGTATAGGTTAGTTTTATTCAAGAATTTCCCACATTTCTCACACACAATGCTTTGTGTCGATTATAGCGAAATTTTCGCTCTTTAAAACTTTCCCACGTTCTATTGATATTGAAAGCAATCCACTCTCCAGTATTGAGAAACTCTGTTATAAATATGAAATAGCTGTAGTCTTATAGTTTATGAAATCTCCCGCTTTGACTCTGACGAAATTCACTGAACAGAAATTGCAGTACATTCCAGTAGAATGTCTCATTGAATATGCAGATCCTTATGGGCTATTAAGGGTGTGGCACAAACTTCCTCAAGAATATCGCAGCAACTTTAACCTACAAATCAAACTGCCATGCTTCGTTCATTATAATCGTCCCGATTGGACCACACACTGGGATGGACCGCCATCTTCTCAAGAGGCATGTCATTTTTGTAGAAAAGGATTACTTAAATAAATAGATTATTTATCTTCGTTTTCGTATTCTTTCACCCCCATGGACCGTCCTGTATATATTTTTTTCAATCTTCATCAACTCAAACACCCTGTATATATTTATTTCAACTCAAACACTTCTTCCATGCTAAAACATGGGAACGCGAACTGTGGGACACTCTGTATATATTTTTTCAATTTTCAATCAACTCAAACGCCCTGTATATGAAAATTCAATCTTGTTATTGTCATTAAAGTGTTATTGTTGCGGTTTCGATAAGCTCGCGCTCCCGCTACCCCGCTTCCCCGCTAGAACACAGGCCGCGTTCCAGTTAAGATTAAAGCATGTATTTCCCTATGCTCATAGTCGTGCTCTCTTAGTTTTAACTACTCAGACGAGTTTGCAATGACCATATGAGTCGACTTTCAAGCAGGTTCGACGCACAAAGCTTGCAGAACTAAAAACTTCGACTTCGACTACGTTTACACTGAGACTCTGCAGTCTGGCACCTGACATGTATACAGTTGAAGCAGATACGATTGCGATGACCATATATAATAATAATAATAATAATAATAATAATAATAATAATAATAATAATAATAATAATAATAATAATAATAATAATAATAATAATAATAATAATAATAATAATAATAATAATAATAATGCTCCGGGGGATATTGAGTCCGTTGTGGAGAATGAGAGGTGCCGAATTTATTGGAACTTCTCATTCCCCACCCTCAGGCAAATACAAGCTAACAAGCCTGATGTAGTCCTCCTCGACCATCAAACCAAAGCGATGTTCGTGGTCGAGTTTTCGGCGCCAGCCGAACCGAACATCGTTTTGAAGGAGGAGGAGGAACGGACTAAATATCGAGATCTTCTCTTCGAACTCCGCCGGCTCTATCCAGACCATTCTGTGGAATTGGTCATCCTGATTATCGGCTCCCTAGGAGGCACACGACACACGCTACTCTCGGAGATCCAGAAAATCCCAGCGTGCCGTGATAAGGCACACATCCTGGCTGGTGGTATGCAGAAGGCCGTCATACTTGGATCATTGCGTCTACTCAGGGCACACGGTACTTGGTCCCAGTGATTACTCACCTCACAGGCTGTGAGGAGTAGTCACTGGATTTCATCCAGCACGACTCTGCGTGACGTCGGAGGCCGCAGGGTCGTGACTGGAATTACATGAACTTAAATGAATAATAATAATAATAAATGCTTTTATTGTCTCAATGAAACAAAAGGCAGAGTTCAAATCGCCGATAAATCGACAGCTGCTCTTTCACTCAACCCTAATACTGGGCGATCTTAACCTACAGGCACAAGCCCGGGAATCGACAGCCCATGGCAAATCATGACCAGTTCGATGCAAAAAAAATGAACTAATTATATTCACTGAGATAATCTAGATAAATAGGCAAATATTTTTCGAAATATATATCGAAAACGCATCCATCATATAACTATTACATTCATTGAAATAGCTTGAAAACTAATAAAAAAAAAATCTTTCACCAAACTTGACATGTGCATCACTAGTCCCTATATATTATGGGCCACAACTCCATAATCCAATGCCTACAGGTCAAGATGTAACGTTACGAAATGACCGTTACCTAACACTAACACCAATTACGTTACTTGAGACTCTGTCGTCGAACAGGAAGCATTTGCCGGTTCACTCAGTGAAGACGGGGTGGGTTTCTAAACGATGTTGCTATAAAATGGGCGCCAGGTGAATTTAATGACCTCAAATGCCTCAACGTAGTACAATCTACCACTCCTCAATTTACCAAAGTCATGATAGGAACAACAACCAGACAATCAAGCAAGTGTCATGGAAATATATACCTTATTTATTGACGATCAAAACGGTAAGCAAATGGTGACAGAATGGATATAATTTTTATTCAATATGTACTCATCCTATAATATAATATTTCAATTACAGCAACCAAGGGGGTGAGTATAAATATGTGAGGAGGACAGTTCAACAACTAAATAAGCAAGGTTGAATTAATAAGCCTAATTCGGTAAGTCTATCTGCGCGCGTAATGCTTGGGTAAGCCTAACCATCTAAGTAAGCATAATAATTGCATAAGTAAGCATAATTTAACAAGTCAGCATATTGGTCTAAATAATGATAATTGCGTCAGCCAGCATAATTGCCTAAGTAAGCATAAATACAAGTTCGCACAAAGTTACCGAGTACATGCAACTCAGTCGGTCGAGCCAAACGCAACTCTAGATCTCATAGCAGTTTCTTCACATTCTAAGGAAAAAGGCAATAGCAGAAATCAATTGAAAAGAGAACGAAGGTTATAGAATAAAGCAATTTGGAATTATAGCTCCGAAAACCGCTGTTAGCTGTGGGCCCAAAGCGAAAGCGTCGTTTGCATGAAAACCTTTAGAGGAGTTAGGATGTATTTCCGCTGTACAAAAAGAAATACTTATAATAAGCCGTTATAATATATCGCAGGAATAATCGGAAAGCGAAAGCACGACTCCCAAATAGAGCCTTTCAATCAATAAAATCAATTGTTGTCAAATAATCTTCATGAATACCACGCGAGCACTAGCGATACATAGGGGTACTTGCGTGTCCGTTTCGACAGGTGGCTTTCGGATGACAGCGGAAAAGCCTCTCAAAAATAGCAGCGACTAACGACACAGCCAATGGACTGCCACAACACCCAGGGTGGATTCCCAAAACCAAATGGTGTCCCTTCAGATCCAAATCTTTATAATTGGCACGTCCTCGTATAAAGAAAAAACCCTTGGAAAAAAAGAACCTATCAGTAACTTGACTAACAAAAAAAAATTAATCAAAAGCATCCCTCGTCATTTAATTCAGCCAATGATTCGAATGATTTAAAAAAAGAAAATAATATCATTTTAACAATGTGAACCCCCCCCCCCCCGTATATGAAGATTAGTTTCAGGAAACATCACTACAGAGTATGACACCCTTAGAAATTTAAATTATCTACGCCACTGGTAAGGGCAATGGTATAAGCTTATACTTCAACATACTTTCCCATTTAAATTACTCTAACAGAGCCAACATTGATTGAATCATCAACACTTCCTAGAAAGTGTAGAGGTGATTAAAACCGTTAGCCAATAAAAAGAATAAAAAAAAAATAAAATAATAAAAAAAAAATAAGTTTCTAAAAATATACTGCCAACTCTTTTTCAAACTACAAGTGGAGTTGTCAGTTACTTTTTTCCCAAAAAAAAAAGAAAGTAGACAATAAATAATGATTTGATAAATTTTAATAACTAAGATTTCCCCCTGTAAATAAAAATAAGTCTTGAAACTACACTTCGAAATTTCTTCCCAAAATCAAGTGAAGTTTTAGTTACTATTTCCCGAAAGAAATTACAATGAATGATTGGGTAATTCAACATAACTAAGATTCCCCCTGTATATGAAAATAAATTTCCGAAACTTTATTTCAAAATCTCTTCTAAACACAAGTGGAGTTGTTAGTCATTATTTTCCAAACGAAATTGCAATGGATGCTTGGATATATCAGAATAACTGAGACTACCTCTGTATCGCCCTGTATACCAAGAAAATTTACAGTTCAAGAAAATCTTAAATACAAGTCCTCTCCTGCGAACTGTGTCACTGAATGGAATTATCAGATAGCAAACTAAATAAAAATGATGTCTAAATTAATTTCCAACTACCTGTTGAAAAACTGTCTCCAGTTTTATTTTTCTGGCATGGCAAGTGAATATAGTTTCCAGTGAAAGGAATACAAGTGTAGACCACAATTATTTCCAAAGCCAATTCATTGCTAGCACATCATAGTGAAATTTATAATTTTATTCTTTCTTATTCCATTGGATATAGATTATAAAGTACTCTTGATTAATGAGATTATTGCATAATTCACTAACTTGCAACTGCAATATTTAATAAAAAAACTTGCTGTTTGAAAGGCTATGTAAAATTTACATAAGATTTCGAGCCCTGGCAAAAAAAAATATATACATCTATACTAATTTGATATTCCAAGTGAACTAATTAATTTTAGCTTTAGCAGAAATAACTCAGTGTACATACCTTCTGTAAGTGGAAGGGTTTTTTTTTCCTATATAAACCTTTTTCCCACCAACAATGTCTATTACGCCTGGTTATATTAGGAATGGTTTTCCTTTCTTATCTTCGTAGAAAGGGATTGATGGTAGTGACACTATAATAATATAATGGAAACAATTAGCCATTACTTGAAGAGCAGAAAATTAATGTGGTTATGAATGACTTACGTTGAGTTCGCTTGTTCCTCAAAATTGAGAGTGAAAATGCCAAATACCCAAAAATATCTTCCACCAACTATGAAGAATTTCACTGGCAATTTTTTCCACTATAGTTTCTCCTGAAATACTTTTTCCCAAAAAGGATGTTTTTCAAAACATATAATTTATTTCAGAGAACTGAACTCACAAAGATGAAATGTCGATTAACAATCCCAATTTCTATAAGAAATAAGAAATAAGTGACCGTCAATCCTTTTCTATCTCATTGTAAATATAATTTCAAAAAAACTCTCGAAATTTGACATTGTAGCCAACTCGAATGGTCTCAACCAATCAGAGAGTAGGTAACCAGAAGTTACTAAAATATCACTGAATATATTTACACTAGATTCAAAAATCTAACTCAAATAATGTCAACAGATTATTGAGATACAGCCCAAATAATTAAGTAAGATCGATTTTATTCAACGATGAGAACGTAAATTTAATTATAATGTAGCAAACACACCTGAATTATGGAATCAAGATTTGGGGAGGGATAACGGATAATTACCTAACGACACTAGAAACCACACAAAAATGGATCTTGAAGATAATCAATAAAAAACCATTCAGGTACCCAACTGATATCCTATTTCATGAAACAGGGATACTAGATATCCGGCAGCTTTATTTCCAGTCAATAATCTTACATCACCAAAGACACAAACACACTTTTATCCAAAACATACATAACCATGATACTCGTTATAAAAATAAAAGTACTAGAATTCCAAAAGTCTCAACAAGAAAAAGCCAGAGATTTGTCACTTATTTATGTCCTGTACTCTACTCAGAGATACCTGATGAACTGAGAAACTCATATTCTTACCAATCCTTCAAGAAAAAGTTGAAATTATGGATTCAAGATAAACCGAGAAAATATGTCCATTTACTAATTGACAGAAAAAACAATATATAATTAAACCGATTCTACATCCACCAAACTTTCAGAAAAAAAACCGAATAAATGTATAAATAACATTGATTTCCGTCCTATATATATGTAATTTTTTTATCATTGTATTTTTTGTTCATATACTTTTTCATTTACTTTTACTCTAGTTGAAGCTCGTCACTGTTCATTAATACTATTATATTATATCATAATTTTATAATATTCATAATTATTTTTTACTCATAGGTTTTAGTATTGTAGACGTTTTCATCTTCGTGTATTCACTCATTTTTGATATGATATTATGTGGACTTATAAGTGGATATGTGAGTGTGATAAATTGAGGATGAAATGCCCATGTTCAAGGTTTACCTTTTTTTGGGCGGTTGAAACCTTTATTTGTCAATACCAGCTACCACCCACCTGATTGAATGTATTTGTTTTATTCACATGTATTATGCTAGTATTTTCGACAGATAAATTGATTGATTGATTGATTGATTGTTCCTTTTTAATGATTCATTCCCCGAGCGATGATTGGTAGCTCCACATGACTCGACCAATCAGAACTCGTATCGCCAGAAGACACTAGATAATTACCAAACTGAATACCAAAAAAGAGTTATTTAGAATGGAAATCGAAGACGATGCATTATAATCAGATTTAATGTATATAGTTCATATGTAACCAATGCATTTTCCGATGAAAACATGCTCATTTTGGTGGGTAATTTCTCAGTTTTCAGGTTGGTAACAACGAAATAGACTGATGACAGATCAGCCGTAAAACATTTGTTATTGTTTGTCCACAAAATGTTACATAATCATCGACACTGAATTATGAATAAATATTATAGGAAACGAATGGGTAAGAATCAAATCGCGAAATTAAGATCATTATTGAGTAACTGTAACATACTAGACCGACTTTGGACTACTACACTTTCAAAAGTAACCTAAACAACAATCGACATCAAGAACTAAGATTATATATTTTTTCCAGGTGTTATAGAATTTCTGATAATGATGTGCCTACAGAAATGAGTTGAGGATGACTGAACCAAGCCCTAAGAAACATACGCTACACCCCAAACTGAACGGAAACACAGCACATAACCTCAAACAGAAGTGTCGGATTCATGCTCAAAATACATACAAAATCAGCACATACTATGGCCCTGCATCTGGAATGATACCTAGTGAAGATAATTCGAGCCAAGAAATTTGATATAACCTACAGAAAATATCCTAAAACTGATCATGAAGTTCCAGTGGTTCCCAGTAACTATCTGCCTCTACCTCAGATGCATCAAATTCCAGCCTAAAACTTGTTGTTAGTGGTAATACAGCTGATTCACATTCACCTGCACATCATATAAGCTAATCATAGTTTATTTTAGGTTCCAAGGAAGATCTAATTTTGAAATATCTGAGTGCTTAAGGAATTCCTGGATCGAACAGCGAAAAGAGAACTCTGAGGAGAAAACTACTTGTTCAGATTGATAATCATCTTGATTAGATGATTTCTATAGGTGACTACAGGGTGAAAGATTGTTCTTGGATTGTACTGATGTATTACATAAAATAAAAATGATAGTATGTACCTGATTTAATAGTTTTTGTGATAAGATTGTCTAGTGTCCAAAATTAACCGTTACAATACCTCCCTTTCCTGAAGAAAATTTACCGGGGTAAATTTTCACCGGCGCTAGCCGATTTCAAGTCTTTCGCGTTCCAGATCCCTTTGTAATTCCCGTTCTCATCTCTTAGCTCGTATGTCCACGTTGATACCTTCTTTTTGATGTAGAATGGGCCTACGTAATTTGGTGCCAGCTTCGCCGTGTAGAATTTGCTCGCATCGGACAACACATAGTTCTTTCTCCACACCGGCTGGTTTGGCCAAAATTCCTCACATCGTCGCCTCAAATTGTAGGTTTTCCGATTCTTTTCAGCAGCTGCGTCTAGACGTTGCCGCACTTCTTGAAACAGTTTCCTGAATCCTTCTGGTCGCGAATTCTCTGCAGAAGTCTCTGCGTCTGTAACCGCCTCTTTCTGTTGAAAATCCTCTCCACATAGTACCATGGACCGACCAAAGTTCACGAAATAAGGGGTATGGTTGATGGACTCGTGCTTGGCAGTTCTGAGGGCGCAGCTGATTTTGGGCAGATTTACGTCCCACGTGCGATGATTGTCTGAAACATATATCGCCAACATAGACTTCAACGTTCGGTTAACCCTCTCCGTAGGATTAGCCTGTGGGTGATAATGGGCATTGAATCTTATTGTGAACTTGTATTCCTCTGATAATTTTCGGAATTGTCGCGAACGAAACTGGGGTCCGTTATCGCACAGAAGCAGGCGAGGAACGCCGTACACCAAAAACACCTCTTCCTCAATCTTCTTCGACACAATATCTGCTGTGGATGAACGTAACGGAAACACCAGCGAATATTTGCTAAAATAATCTGTGACTACCAATATAAATTTATGTCCTTTAATGGACCTGAGCAGCGGTCCCATCAGGTCGGTGGACACCATCTCCCACGGCTGGGTTACCCTCGGTTGTGTTGCCATCAATCCAACTGGACCTTTCAAATCTGGCTTGTGGGCAGCACAAGTATTGCAGCTTCGTACAAACCTGGAGACATCAAATCTCATTTTTGGCCAAAAATACTTTTCTGCGACTCGATGGTAAGTCTTAAAAATTCCCATGTGCCCCGAGGTGGGTAAATCATGTGAGTCACTAATGACTTTTTTCCGCTGCTCCTTCGGAACTACTAATTTCCAGGCATCCCCAGAAGTTCTCAACTCTGGAAGACTAAGTTTGACATATTTGAAAATTTGCCCATTACACAGCCTCCAATCAGACCATTTCAATGGGTTGTTCAAAATTCTCTGTTGCATATTTACATACCATTTATCGTTTTGCACCTATTTAACAGTGGTTCGGACAGAATCTATGACTGGTACAGAGCGAGACAGTGCGTCTGGAACAATGTGATCTTTTCCTTCACGGTGTACAATCCTGAAATCATATTGCTGCAGGCGCACGGCCCATCGCGCCAATCGACCAGCTGGATCTTTCAAAGTTTGAAGCCAGACAAGCGAATAGTGGTCCGTAATTACCGTGAAAGGTACACCTTCTAAGTAGGGTCGCAATTTCTCTATGGCCCACAACACCGCCAAGCACTCTCGTTCCGTGGTAGAGAAATTGCGCTCCTGTTTGGTCAAGGATCGGCTGAGGTAGCACACCACTCGATCTTCTTCGCCATGCGTCTGGGTCAATACAGCCCCTATTCCATATGCTGAAGCATCCGTCTGCAACAAGAACGGTAACGTGTAGTCGGGACAACTAAGAACAGGCGCGGTTATCAGTAGTTCCTTAACCTGTTGAAATGCCTCATTACATTCGATCGTCCATTCAAATTTCTTGTTCTTCTTTAGTAGGGTGGTGATTGGAGAGACTACCGTCGCAAAATCAGGGATAAATCGGCGGGTACCATGAGAAGGTGCCCATCAACCTCCTGACCTCTTTCACTGTCTGCGGCACAGGTAACTGGAGCATAGCACTGACCTTGTCCGGGTCTACATGAAGACCATTTCTGTCAACCACATAGCCAAGGTACTTCATCTCCGGTCGACAGAACTGGCACTTATCTAGGCTGACAGTCAGTTTCGCCTCCCGGAGGCGCTTAAAAACTTCTTCTAAGACTGAGAGGTGTTTTTCAAAAGTCTGGGTTACTACCACCACGTCATCAAGGTACACGAACACGTGTGGTTCTAAATCTGGGCCTAGCACCCGATCAACAAGGCGTTGCCATGTAGCCGGCGAGTTATGAAGCCCGAATGGCATCCGCTTGAACTGGTACAGCCCTCTCCCCGGTACAGTAAAAGCCGTGTAAGCCCTTGAAGTTTCTGCTACTGGCACCTGCCAATACGCCGACTTAATGTCTAGTGAGGACAGGTAGTGGGCATCTCGAAGTTTGTCCAGGGTGTTCGACACATAGGGCAAGGGGTAGCTGTCTCGCTCAGTAACCGCATTCAATTTGCGGTAATCCACACAGAATCTATATGAACCATCCTCCTTCTTGACGAGTAAAATTGGTGATGACCAGGCACTATTGGACCGCTCTATTATGTCATTCCTTTCCATTTCTTCCAGTTCTAGATCTATCTGTCGTTGGATAACGGGCGACACAGGATAGTACCGCTGTTTAATTGGTAACGACTTCGTCACTATCACGTGCTCCGCCATATCAGTACACCCTAGTTTTTCTCCCATCAAGGCAATATTCCTGTCTATAACGGCTTTTAATCGGACCTCTTCTAGTGGCGTTAAAACAGTCTGACTGCGTAGGTGGTCAACAACATCGAGCTGACAAGTCTCTTTGGAAAAATACCACTCATTGTGTCTCAAGTCAGGTACTATTCCCATTGCTCTCCAAAAGTCGGCCCTCAAGATCAAGGTATGATGAAGGCTGGGTATCAAGAGTGTCTTCACTAACTTCAGCTTGTCCCGAACGCAAAAAGGTACTTCACACTCACCAACACTCTCACAAATCTGACCGTTAGCCACCGAGCACCTTGTTCGTTTAGAGGTATCTAATGGTATACCTAGGTCTTTAACAATTCTTCATCCACGGCTACCCAAAATCGTTGCTGACGCCCCTGAGTCCAACAATCAAAGTAGGCTACGCCCCATAACTTTCACCTCCAGGTACGGTCTCTCATCGTGGTCGGCATGGTCCAAAATATAATCAAGAATTGGTCGTAGTGTAGCAGTCGAGTCTAATGGTCGGACATCCTTACCCCGACAGTTTAAGGACGCCCTCTGTCGTTTCCCTTATTCGAACAGTTTGGGCAGTTGTATTTCGTAAAGCCTTCCTTTCGGCACCCAAAGCACTGTAACCTTCGAGGCAAAGCACATCCAATTGCCTTATGACCAGGAGTATTACATCTATAGCAAACTATCGTTCTTGGCTCACCAGAAGTCGAGGCTTGCGCTGTGGCTACTTCAAGAGCACTTAAGTCCTCAGTGATCTCAACGAAGGCCAGGTCTTTCTCGATTATGTTGGATCGCCGAGAGGAGGGCTCCACATAACTATTTATTATGTCCCTTCTCGACTCCATCTGTCGGCAAAGAGATCTAAGTTCAGCCAGACTCGTAGGTAGCGGGTCTCTGAGTCGGTCCTGATAGAAGGGGTGGAGATTCCTCATGACAATTGCCAACTTAGCCTCCTCTGACACCGGACATTTCAATCTGCCAGAATAACTGGACATCACGGCCAGGTAAACACCAATGCTCTCTGTTGGATGTTGTGTCCTCTTTTGAAGCTCCTCAAATAAGGCCTCCATATGGTTTGCCTTCAGGTATTCCTGTCGAAATTCTTCTACCAACTCATCCCAATTACCCACTCGAGTCCTGCAGTCCTTATAAAATTGATAAGCCTTCTCTGCAAAGAGGTCCATCCCCGAGTCTAGTAAAATGTTCTTGGGTACGTTCCTGGCGAGCCTCAGCTCCTCAATCAACTCGAAAAAGGCCGTGACAGACATACCCTTACTGTCTCCCGAAAATTTTCGCACATTCCATTTATGTGGAGGAATCATTTTACTAATGGCCCCCAAGCTGATGTCAGGGTCCCCTGTTAAGGAGGATCGAGGGACGGCTCCCACGTTGGCATTGAATGACTGTGCTCCTAGCCTGGTTTCCAATTGAGTCAGTGCCGCTGGGACATGTGTGGGCCCCCCATCCACATTATCCATTTTCTGGTTGAATTTCTCCATCAGAGATAATATCAGTGCCAAGCGGTCGGCCTTCTGTGTCTTTTTATCCTCACTATTTCCTGGTTCCATCCTATCTATCCTACCTAACACATGGGCCAATTTCGTCTGTAGTTTCGCAGCTTCGCCGCTCGACCTGACTCCATTGAAGTCCGCCAACAAGGTAAGGATGTCATCGATTTTCCGCGCCACACTATCTAAGTCATCCTCAAAGGTATAAGGGTACGGGGGGTATCGCAGGCTGTCGCCACTTTTCTCCATCTGCAGCGCCAAGACCAGCCGATGTCTCATTTCGTCGCAGTTTCCGACCGAAATCCCTCGAATATTCGACTCATAGGTGAGTTCGTCCTTATCCAGCCGATTAATCGTCATTTTCCGGGACATCTTGTCTCCGTTACTCTAACACTTATATTCAACAATATTCACTGTACGATACACTTCGAATTCTGCGAGTAGTATAATCACTTCTCACGACAAAGTTAATGTGGTAAAAATAAAAGTTAACACTAACTGAACACACCAGAAACTTTTATCACCCAACTTTGTGTTTGTTTTTTTTCCTACGCCCCACGTTGGGCGCCAAATGTAACGTTACGAAATGACCGTTACCTAACACTAACACCAATTACGTTACTTGAGCCTCTGTCGTCGAACAGGAAGCATTTGCCGGTTCACTCAGTGAAGACGGGATGGGTTTCTAAACGATGTTGCTATAAAATGGGCGCTAGGTAAATTTAATGACCTCAAATGCCTCAACGTAGTACAATCTACCACTCCTCAATTTACCAAAGTCATGATAGGAACAACAACCAGAAAATCAAGCAAGTGTCATGGAAATATATACCTTATTTATTGACGATCAAAACGGTAAGCAAATGGTGACAGAATGAATATAATTTTTATTCAATATGTACCCATCCTATAATATGATATTTCAATTACAGCAACCAAGGGGGTGAGTATAAATATGTGAGGAGGACAGTTCAACAACTAAATAAGCAAGGTTGAATTAATAAGCCTAATTCGGTAAGTCTATCTGCGCGCGTAATGCTTGGGTAAGCCTAACCATCTAAGTAAGCATAATTTAACAAGTCAGCATAATGGTCTAAATAATGATAATTGCGTCAGCCAGCATAATTGCCTAAGTAAGCATAAATACAAGTTCGCACAAAGTTACCGAGTACATGAGTAGTTAGGTCAACAAGGCTTTTAATTCAAGGGTTCAAAAAACACTCACTGGTGTCGCTAGTGGCGCTAGTGTCGCTGTGGCTGCGCTCTGTACTGGGCGGCGGCAAATTCAAATATTGGATGGTGACAAATTCAAATAGTGGATGATGGTGGCGATTTCGAGTAATGGATGGTGATTTCGATGGAATGAATATTTGGAATTAAAAAAAAGCTGGTCGGGTGTGCTCTGCGCGAGGATTCGAACCTCGACCGACGGGCTGTAAGCCCGAAACGCTACCATCGCGCCACACCACTAGACGGGAAAGTTTACGAGTTGTGAGAATGATACAGAGATTGGCACAGTGGCACAGGCACAGACTGCTAGCGAGTGCTAGCGAGCGATGGGACAGGGTTGCCAGACGTTGGAAATACTCGGTGTGCTACGTTGTCGGACGTCAGAATAATTCGGGGTGCTACGTAATACATAATTGCCGTTTTGGCGATGGCGTATGACGTTCGACATATGACGTATGACTTTTGACATATAATGTATGGAGTAAAAGGATATAAAAACTAAAACACGAGAATATTATCGAAATTATTTATATCTCATAGTAATGCTTTTCTACAAAGTTGACATGTTTCTTGAGAAGATGGTTGACTTTCGTAGTGTGTTCGCCGATCTGGACGATTATGATGAACAAAGCATGGCAGCTTGATCTTTAGTTTAAAGTTGCTGCGATATTCTTCAGGAAGTTTATGCCACACCCTTAATAGTCCACAAGGATCTGCAAAATCGATGAGAAATTCTACTGGAATGTACTGCAATTCTTGTTCGGTGAGATTTTTCAGAGCCGTGGTTGGAGATTTTAAAAAATCTAAGAGCACTGCTACTTCAGGCTGCATTCTTTTTTTCAATTCAAGCTGGTTCAAAAGAATTCAGATGCTTCTCGTTTCACGTCAATTGGTACACTGATTCAATAAAGATGATACGTCCTTTGTTATGAATAGACGACAACAAAAAAACAGAAAGGTATAAATCTTTGAATGTCAGTAGTTGACGTGTTATTTTTCAACGAACCTTCATCAATGATGGGAGTTTCAGTAGAATATGAATGTCCTAAAACGTTGAAAATATATTGCTGTAGAAAAAAGTGTTTCTCCATATCTGCTCAAGATGATGTGGTTGACGGAATGGCATGCAGAAAATGCAAGCATTATAGCTACTGCGTATGCGCATGCGCATCGAGATGCAAAAATGGAATAGTCGAATGTTTTGTGACAGTTTTCAAATGTCTGCGACAGAGTTCAAACGTCAGTTGGAGGAATTCCAGAGGAAAATAAGAGAACTGGACGAAGCAATAAAACGTTTCGAAGATAAACAGCTGATGATTCGGAATTTTTCGAAAATAACTTTATTGGAAGACGTTATCAGTACCAGAACTATACCACTATCAAGTAGCACATCGAAAAAAATATGGTTGTTTTGAAAGCATCATTCGTATTGTTGTTTTCAATGATGGGAGACATTTTGTACATGAATGTGCCGAAAAAAGTCAGCGAAGCAGGAATTTGTTTCGATAATGAGTCATGCCAGTGGATTGCTATGCGAAGAGATTTCATCAATGATGGTCTAATGGAAGTTTTTTCAATAAGAGTACCCGAGAACGAGACGAAATATAAAATCAGATTGATTTTCAACGATAGGAACTTTGGCGACTTGAATCAATGGCAGTTTCTCAGATCATCAATACCAACACGGACAGTGGATCATGAAACATTCTTTGCTATGTTGAACTTGTTCATATATATCAATTCAGCATTTTTTGTTGTAATAATATTACTCAAAATTGTACAGTTATTCTGTAGGAAATAAAGAATATGTAAAATCAAGCTCAATCTTGTCTGGTCATGTCGATTCATGTGGATATAAATATGTTTATTTCGTTGGCTCGTTATTTAGCAAGATTTCTTGTGGGTTTTTATGCCTTGGGAATACATTATCAATTTGCATAATAATCCAATTAAGACGCCGCATGACCGCTGTGTATCTATAGACCCGCTCTTCGAGGAATATTTACGCAACCAGTCTCAGATAACCTTGCACACGAGTTTTCCTTTTTTATGATGATATCTCAAGATTGCTATTCGCTGCATATAAGATGCGCATTTATATTCAAAACAACATTCCATGACCGACGTTTTTTATTTTGTTTGACCATTATCTCGAGATTGCCAGAATGTTTTCATATGCGCATATCAATTAACATGACGCGACTGCATGTTTACTGCCTGCGGTCCCACGCTATCTGCGCCTATAAAACTGCATCCCGCATTGATGCAGTCATCAGTTCAACAGTGAAAGCAGCCAACTACTACCTATTTACCTACCAGTGCCAGAACCTGTCTGTTTCGCTGCCATAATACCGATAATAGTAAGTACATCTATTTCATATCAAAGTGCTTGTTTATACCCTAATGTCTACGTATATTACAGACCTTTTTTAATTGTATTTCTGAGTTTGTATTCTTGATACCGCATATAATTATTGCAACTTAGTTTCAATCGCATTCAGAGTTTTTTTTCTTCAAATACCATAGACCTTCTGTAATTCATCTCGAATTTTAGAAAATAATTCCACTATTCTGCGTAGATATAATTGGCGTTTTTTTTTTCCATTTCATATTGAGTTTTTGCAAATATTATTGGTCTTTCATCATTCATTTCGATCTCTCGTGAATAATTTAACATTTCTGCGAATATTATAGACCTTAAGTCGTCCCAATTTGAATTTTTCAAAGGAAAAAGATGCTTTTTTAACTCATTCTTCTCTCCAGATGGATCTTACCTCTCTGAACAAAGCCTCCCTCGTAGCAAAGAAGGATATAAGAAAGCTTACGGAGCTATCCTTGGGACAAGCGCACTCAATAGAAGGAGCAAAAATAACGAGTACGAGATTCGGCAAGGCAGTTCTTCTAGAATTGGAGGACTCTGTGGTATTTCTACCAAACAGGGTTACAGCTGACTACGAGCCTCACGTCGGAGAGTTCACCCCAGGCAAATATTCCTTGGTATATAGGGGAACAATCAACGTCGGAAAGCAGCATCCAGCCACATCTTTCGAAATCATCGAAAATAAATAGTGAGTAACTTTTTTCTTTCTGAAAACGCATATATTGGTATTACACAATCATGGAAAATTTCAATAGGACCCTCACTAAAATCGATGAGACACTTTTAGCGATCAAAACAAATAATTCCAAACCACATGCTTTATTTGCTCTCAAGTCAATCAACTCTCATATTAGAAAATGTATTTTGGCTACGAAAAAATTCCATTTTTCGATCGGATTGAAGCGAAAAATACAAACCAAAATTGGCGAGCTCAAACGAATGAGGTTCTTCATAAAAACGATGCATAAACATCGTCATGTTGGCTCAGGTTTGAAACAAAAACAAACAGTTAGATGGATAAACGTGAATTCATTATTTGAATCAAGACTTCAAACAGCACTTATTCTCAATTTGAGTCATAAGGAAGTCATTGACTTTTTGATGGATTCTTTCAAATTATTCGAGAAAAAAATTCTGAAGATCTTCGATAAGTTTACCATGCTGAAAATCAATTTTTCATTTTGTGGTGATTTCGTGAAAACATCAAATAATGTTGAAATAAGTGATAGAAAATATTTCAATACTACTAATGCTACTGTGGACGTAGGAACGGATTTAGAGGATTGGTTCAAAATTAATTGCATCGATATGATTTTGAATAAATTGAGTGAATTTGCTGAGAAAAACAGTGGGTGGGCTTTGAAGGAAATTATTTCCTTGGAAGTGGCCATCAATAAATTTGAAATGGGAAACGGCTCGTCTTTCATCGAATTACCTAGGGACATTTCAAATAAGCGTGCTTGTATCAATGTACAGAACCTTGATAAAGCATGCTTCTATTGGAGCGTAGTTAGCGCTTTATATCCAGCAGCAAAAAATACTGGAAGATTAACAAATTACCCACATTTTGCGACAGTTTTGAATACAAAAGGTCTAGACATACCAATAAAATTACCTCAGATTACAAAATTCGAAAAACTAAATGATATTTCCATTAATGTTTATGGCTTAGAATTGAATACAATTAGAGACTAGAGAATATCACTCAGTCGTGCCCATCAGATTAACCAAACATAAATTGGATAGACATGTTAATTTATTATTGATTCAAGATAAATATTTCCCCAAATTAAATGATTATGAAGCCCCGCCTGTTCATGATGAAGATATTTCAATCAGATACCACTACTGCTGGATAAAAGACTTGTCACGTTTGCTATCCAGACAACTCAACAAAGATCGTAACAAAAAATATCTTTGTGACAGATGTCTCAACTATTTCATGAGTCAGGAGAAGCTCGATAATCACACTGCTTTATGTGAGAAAACCAATAATGAAAAAATTTCTTTTCCAAAATATGATTTTGTCGAATTCAAGAACCACATCTATAAACAGACATGCCCTTTTATAATTTATGCAGATTTTGAATCGCTATTACAAAAATGCAATTCAAAAATATCTAAAACAACTTTGAAGTACCAGCACCATAAGACCTATAGTGCTGGGTATTACTTAAAATGTGCCTATGATGATTCACTTTCATTTTATAAAAGTTATCGGGGCGAGGATTGCATGGATTGGTTTGCGAAAGAAATGTCTGACGTTGCCAAATTAGTGCAATCTAAAATTAAAAATATCGTTCCAATGGTGGTGAAGCCGGGTAACACCAGTGGCGTCGCAACTGATGTTTGCCATATTTGTGAGAAAAAATTCGAGGAAAAAGACATTGTCATACGCGAACATAATCATTTCACGGGCGAATTTAGGGGTCTTGCGCACCAAGCTCCATGCAACATCAACTTTAAAAAACAGTTTGTTGTACCAATAGCTTTTCACAACCTCTCAGGATATGACTCACATTTCCTAATTCGGGACATTTCTAAGCGTGGACGTATAACTGTGCTTCCAGTAAACAAGGAGAAATACATATCTTTTACTCAGCATGATTCTGAAACCGATATCAAATTCAGATTTATTGACTCATTTCGTTTTCTGGGAGCAGGTCTCGATGCTCTCACAAAAACCCTGAATATTGCTGATTTGAAAATTTTGAAAAAAGAATTTAGTAGTGTGAATGAAAACCAATTTCAGTTGCTTACAAGAAAAGGCGTTTTTCCCTATGACTATATTGATAGTGAACAAAAATTGAATGAAACTGACTTGCCTTCTATTCAAAATTTTTACAATAGATTATACGATGAAAATATTTCTGATGTTGATTATGCTCACGCTCGAAACGTTTGGGCGGCTTTCGAAATTGAGACACTTGGGGAATATAGCGACTTGTACATGCGTACCGATATTCTTCTTCTCGCCGACATAATGGAAAAGTTTCGCGAATCCTCACTGAAAACGTACTCTCTCGACCCAGCCTGGTATTACACCATGCCGGGGTATACTTGGGATTGTATGCTCAAATATACAGGGTGTAAATTACAAATTCTGAAAGATATAGACATGGTCATGTTTGTAGAAGAAGCAATACGAGGAGGTTTATCGGTTTGCTGTAGTAGATACAGTGAGGCGAATAATAAACAGATTAATTATGATCCTGAAAAGCCGTCAAAATATCTGCTTTACCTTGACGTGAACAATTTGTATGGTAAAGCTATGAGTGAACCGCTCCCCTATGGAGGCTTCACTTGGGTTGATGACACCAACATTGATGTCACCCAAATTGCTGATGATGCCGATGAAGGTTATATTCTTCAAGTCGATTTGGAATATCCTGAGAGGCTACACGATTTGCACAAAGATTTCCCATTTTGTCCTGAACATCGCATTCCACCCAATTCCAAATTATCAAAATTGATGGCCACCCTTCATAACAAAAAACAATACACCCTACACTATAGAAACTTGAAGCAAGCTCTGCAGCATGGATTGAAATTGACAAAAATCCATAAAGTCCTAAAATTCGTTCAGTCTCCATTTTTAAAACCATATATCGATTTGAATACGCGATTGAGGACTATGGCTACGAGCACCTTTGAGAAAGACCTTTATAAATTAATGAACAATGCGGTGTTTGGGAAAACAATGGAGAATATTCGCAATCACCGCGTTGTAAAATTGGTGCGAAAGTATGAAGGCCGTTATGGCATCAAAAATTTAATTGCTAGTCCTAGATTTCAGAATCGAACAATTATCGATAAGGACCTCGTAGCTGTTGAATTGAAAAAGTCAGAGTTAATTTTCAACAAGCCCCTGTACATTGGTATGTCTATTCTCGATTTATCCAAGATTGTCATGTACGATTTCCATTATAATTTCATAAAAAAATTGGATATAGGCGGGGAAAATTGCAAGCTGATGTACACCGACACAGATAGTTTCATTTATGAAATTACGTGTGACGATGTATATAGGGAAGTGATTGCTCGGAATATAGAAAGATTCGATACATCGGACTATGCTCCTGAAAATGTTTATGGAATTCCTCAAGTCAATAAAAAGGTATTGGGTTTATTAAAGGACGAATCCTGCGGAAGGATAATTTCTCATTTCGCAGGGTTGCGAGCTAAAATGTATAGCTATAAATTGGAAACAACCAATGAAGACATTGAAAAAGAAAGGAAACGTTTAGAGAGGAAAGGACTGAATAAAGAACGATTGGATAGTGAATTGAAAAATTTCGGAATAACTAAAAAGTCAAAGGGAGTCAAAAATGCATAGTTAAGAATAAATTATCATTTGAAGATTATGTAGAATGTTTGAAAGATAAAAAAGAGAAGACTATAACCCAACAAACAATTCGTTCTTACGCCCATGATGTTTACTCCATCGAGCAATGTAAAAAAGGTCTGAGTCCACATGACGATAAACGACGATTCGTTTGACACTTTGCCCTGGGGACACAAAACCTTGAATTAATTTCTTCATTATTTTTCATTACAGAAAAAAAAATGAATCTACAAGACATGTGTATCAAAGCTGTATGTGAAAACATGAAATCAGTACTCGGCTTCATTCTCAGATCCCCCCTACCCCCGCCATTGACGGAAAAAGTGGTGAAAAATTTCGCAAAGTACAAATGGCTCAAAATTAATCAAGAAACAGTGCCTTACAACGACTTGATTCTGCTGGATTTTCCAGATCAATACTACTATGAAATCGACCTTCCTTCAGATTTTCGAAAGGCACTATTAGATGTTTATAATTTAGAGGCTTTTTGCGACAAGGATTGTTATTGTTCACTGAAAAAATGTTACAAAATTGAAGAGTTTAATTTATCTGTTTGTAAAACGTGTAAGAAATCATTCGCCACGTTGATAAAAGAATTTCAAGACAAAGAATTAAATTTCAGCACTGATAGTGAGCATAAAATTATCACTAGCAATGAAATTCACCATCTATACCGCAACAAGTCTAATTGGTGTCAAAATGATTTTCACAATGTTGTGTTTGAGTTGAAAGATCGTGATGAATGCATTCACGATCTTCATAAATATAAGATAGCAAAATTTTGCTGATTGTGTTTCACCAATATATAGTTTTTATCAGAAACGAAAAAATGTTACTCATATATTATTTTTCTTCTTAGATTTTTTCTGTATTATATAGAATCTTTCATATAATTTTTTTTGACAGCTTCATGTAATTTCAAATAAATATTTTGTAGTGTAATGATGATTTCATGAAAAAATATAAATATAGTCAAGAAACTTTACGCTTCAATCAAGATATGCAGCATTATAGATTTTTTTATATTGCAGTTTCATACAATATTCGTTTTATGAATATAGGAAAAAAATTCATGAGCTAGAGAGGTTGAACATTCAAGAAACTTTGCGCTTTTAATTAAGCTACAGAGTGTTCATACAATATTGGTATTATGAATATAGGAAAAATGTCATGAGCTAGAGAGGTTGAACATTCAAGAAACTTTGCGCTTTTAATTAAGCTACAGAGTGTTCACGCAATATTGGTATTATGAATATGAGAAAAATTGCATTAGCTAGGTGTTGTACTGGTAGGTAGATAGGTAGTATATGTATTTTTTCATTGTCATGCTGTTGTTTCGTTGAATCATGAATTAAAAACATATTAGAGAAAATTGTTGTGCTTCATTCATTCTATACATAGCCGCACATCATCATGGTGACTATTGATGTGAAACAAAACCAGTACAAGCATTCAATCATTTATTACATGAAATTATTTACAAGTACATCAATTTTGAGAATCGTAATAGAATAAATATTCTCGTAGAGCACTAGCACGAATGCTGTCTGCAAAAGATGCCTCACAAAGCCCAGTAATGATTTCTTTAAATTACAAAATAGTTTTATTTTCATACAACCATGTGCTTGGCAATGTTGGAAACATTGTGGAAATAACCATGAAAATCCAAGGCATTCAACATGGCAAGTCGATTAGATACCACACCCACATGTGTTTTTAAAATTTCCGTGGCGTCCTCTTCATTCAAGGTCATTTCGGTGGCATCTTTGTGAATGGAAATTTGTTTCACACCGCTTTCCATGAATTGATGTAAAGTCACAAAGTCCCCACACTTTTTCATCACAGGTTCATAGTCATCTGGATAGCTGCTGTTACACTTTTTCATCACAGGTTCATAGCCATCTGGATAGCTGCTGTTACCCTGGGTGCTTAGTGCGGCTCTGAAGAAGGATTGTTTGACGTCCGTCAATGTGTCTATGATGGTGACCCACTCGTATGTGTTGAAAGATATTTGTTTTGGTGAAAATCGTTGTTTTAGAATCACACAGGTGCCGAAATCTCTCGTAGGACTGATACCACATCGGATTTCATAGCAGGGCATAGGAAACACCATCAACAACAAAGGATTTTCACTTTGTGCTTTGATTTCATACCGAATCATCCCGGTGTGATTAGCACCAACATCATCGAATTTTTGATGAGCTGCATTTTCATACTTGTTCAAGGCGCGATTGATAGCCTCAAGAGTTTGTTCATAATCACCACTACTATTACTGCTATCATCAAACTCCATTTCAGCACTACTGATGCTGCTGCAATTGCTAATATTATCACTACTAACATGAGACATCTTGAACTCTCTACTGAAATGCCGTTCAGACGTATGACATTATTTATACTTGGAAATCACGTGAGATACTGATATGATTTTTTTTGTTTTTCCAGTTAGTGGTATTGACTCACACACACATACACACACACACAGCAGAAGGCCCCATAAAACATGTGAAACTGTTCGTATTTCCCATAAAATCCTATACTAAATCAGCGTTTTCGATCCAGCTGTTGTGTTTGGCGTCTAAACCTAACCATTTGACGTACATTTTTTTCCCCTTCTTTCTCAGCACCTTTTCAACCAGATAGATGTCGGGGTTCGCAGTTTTCTGTAATTCTTCTTCATAGAAAGCGCCACTAATTGGTGAACCATGCATGTCTTCCAGCATGTAGGTGGCAGGATTGGTTATTTTGCATTTGATGATTTTGAATAGTTCAGTAGTCCAATTTGGCGTGTATCCTTTTTCGAACACATGCTTAGCTTTGCTTATGCGAACAACGTCACCTAGTTTGAGTTTTCGCGGGCCAGCAATTTTCAAGTGAGTAAACGATCTGCTCAGAATTTGCTTTTCGTTGGATTTGTTGACTTCAGATGGTTTGCATCCAATCTTACTGTGACGTGTATCATTGTAGGTTTTCGTAATGGTAGGTAATACGTCTATCCATTTGTAGGTGCCGTTCAGGCTGAAATATTTGAATAATTTCTCTTTCAATGTCCTGATTACACGTTCCGCTATGCTTGCTTTCTTGATGCTGTACGTACTATAATGATTGATGTTGTACGTTTTCAGCAGACTGCGAAATTTGCTATTGTAAAATTCCGTTCCTTGATCTGTTTGCAGATTTTTCGGACAACGTTTTGTGTGCGTCAAAATATCTGCAAACGTTTTCGTTATTTCCTCACCGGTTTTCGTTTTCAATGGGCGAGTCCAAACGTATTTGGAAAAACAATCAATCACCACCATTATTAGTTTGAAATTCCGATTTTGATGTGCTGCATACTGACGCATTTCAGCCAGATCCATTTGCCATAAGTCATCTATGCCTTTAATGATAGTACGTCGATGTGGATAGTTTTTACGAGCAGGTTTATGTAGCTCATTGACAAGTTTGATTTTTTCCTGAGATTGTGACATAGTATATATATATATGGGGGGAAGGGAGGTAAGGAGGTAATAGAATGACACAGTTGAAGACAAACATTGTATTTATGTATTTTTCATAGACACTACTTTGCTTGACATTGGTGTTTTCGGATCAACGGTCTGATACACGTTCTTTGCGAGGCCATCTCCGATCTGAGCAACATTATCAGCCAGCTGAATCACTGTCTGATAACTTTGTTGCTGCTCATTCTTCAGAGTACTTATACTTTTAGTATTATCTTCGAGTAATTTCAAAACTTCTGCTATGCCCTTTGCATTCGAGTTCACATCTTTTTCTAGTTTGGGCAACGATTCTTTGAGGAAATGTGTCATTTGCATAGCTGTATTCTGCACCTTGGTGGTCAACTCCACCAACTGGGTATTCTGAGAATCATTCACTTTTGTGAACTTGTCTCTTTTGACATACTCGTCAGTTGCACTCTTGAAATCTGCCTGGATTCGCGCTAGGGACTGTTTCACGTTATTTCTTATCTGGTCCACGTAATCCTTGTTTGCAGCATCCTTTTTCAAAATAGGTGTTTTGACATTGCACAAATTCAAATTACCGAAATCTATATCGCCTTTAGGAGTATGTGCTAAGCCGCCGTCTCCTGATGCAATCACCACCAGTTTTCGTTTTCTATCCGAACTACGTCCGAACTTATCGATTGTCATCTTTGAAATGACTGATATTTCATAAGCTTATATCTATTGTATAATGTTTGCCTCCTTCAGTTCCGAAATAATGGATACAATTTCATTGTCGAGAGAAGTATTTCCCGCTTGTTGTGATGCTATGAGCAATCTCAAACGTTCACACAACTCATTCGGGTCATCCCAATAGATGTATTCCACGGGCTTGGTATTGTACGTAATCATCATGGGTTCTCTGCTCTTGATATCGCGGCGAATCTTTAGGCCCCGTCCCGTTGTACCACGTCGTGTTCTTGTCTGCGAGGCAGCGGCTGCTGCTGATGGTGGTGGTGGTGGTGGAGGCAGAAAAAACGGTCTAACGATTTCCCTGTACTTGAATCGTGGACTATGTTTGATCTTCCCATTTACATTCAGATGGGCCTTTGATAGTTCCAAAATTTGTTTGTAGCCATACAGATCATCTTTATTGTAATTTTCAGGGACATCGTAGAATATCAGCTCATATATACCAGGAGTTCCTTTCACTTGTTTCCCATCAATTTTGATGTAGCCAGTACGTGCATCAAAATCGATTTCTTTGTAGCCAAGCCTCCATTTTGAATTGCTAGAATCATATATAGGACCATATATCTTGTCTATTTTATTGCTGTTGGTCCAATGTTCTTTCATGAATGGAATGCTCATTGGAGGATATTGTTCCAGATATGCCTCAATAGCTGCAGGATCGAAGCTCTCCACATCACCTTCATCTTCTCCTACATCTCCTTCGAACACTTCATCACCAAAACTTTCGCCACTCGTACTAGCAACACGTTCAAGTTTCTGAAACGGTAGTCCATAAGCTTCTTCTTCTTCTTCTCCTCCCTCTTCCTTTTGAACTTTCTCTTCCTTTTTCGGTAGCAAAGGTTCATTTTTGATGGCTGTGTTGTATAATGAAGTGTTTGCTGCTATTATTTCTTTCAGTGGTGCAGATACAGGTTTGAAGAATTTCTGCAACGTTTCATCCTCCTCTGATTTGCCTAATTTCAAAGCTAAATATTTCTTTTTTATAGCCTTGGCTATTTCATTGATTTTATTTTTGCGAACGACATCCACTTCTTTGCTGAGTGGTTTCATGTTGACAAATAGGCTTTATCACATCGCGTTCATACTTTTATAAACTTGTCGAAGCCTTGACGATAGCGACCTGCGTTCAGATCGTGATCCTTAACAATAACCATTGCACCATATTTTTCACTCCAACAATCCGCACAAGTTCGCTTGAATTGATCGAATGTCATGTCGGGCGAGACGTGTTCATCAAACACATGCTTCAAATTCACCTCATCCTGTTTGAAGAGCACCACTAGGTTGGTGTTGTCGCGCAACATTTGCTTGGGGGCTTTACTGTACGTCTGTCCTATGTATATAGCATCGATACCTCGATGACGACACATGGAATAATACTCTTGAATTTTCTGTTGTGAATCACACGATATGTCATCGAAAATAAAAATGGAATTTGGTTTTGCTTCATTGGGGCCCATAATTTCCTCATTAGCTTTGAATGGAAAATATCCAACACCTTTGACCATTCTCAGTATCTTCTCAAGCAACTGGTATTTGGGTTGGTACAGCGACTTTGAGTACACGTAGACGTTTTCGAATTTGGCACCATTGGGATGGAACAACAATGACAGTGCAGCATTCGTTTTTCCACATCCACTTGGACCACAAATAATGGCGCGAAATGAGTGTGGTAAGAGGACACCATGTTTACCTCGATCGATTCCGCTACTGCTGTCATTCAAGTAGTCCAAGTTTTCGATTGGTAGCGTCTTTTTCTGTTGAACGACCCTCATGATGTGTGACAATTCACAGAGCATTGAGGGCTTTTATAAATGGAGATGATTTCCAACATCAGTGCTCATTCTTAATGTTGATCTACCGCGGTGAAGGTATTGTCAATACACTCATCAATAAACTACCATTCGAATTACATCTTCCTGGTTATTCGTATTGTGGTCCAGGAACCAAATTACAAGAACGACTAGAACGTGGAGATATAGGCATAAACCCCTTGAACGAAGCCTGTAAAGAGCACGATATCGCCTACTCTCAGAACAACACTTTGGAAGAACGTCATAAGGCTGATCGAGTGCTGGAAAATAGAGCTTGGGGACGTGTCAAATCAAAAGACGCGAAAATTGGTGAAAAAGCTGCTGCTTGGCTCGTCACCACCGGTATGAAGACAAAACGTAAACTTGGCATGGGGGTGACGAAGCAGCAGCAGCAGCAGCCATTCTCCAAAATCGTGAAAAATGTGCTGAATGCTCTGAAAAAAACCTTTGACAGCAACGCTGACGGTGGTAGTCATCAAGGTAGTGGTTTGAGTAGATCATCTGCAGCAGCTTTGCGTGCAGCCCATAAGGCAATAAAAAAAGTTGGAGGTCGGAAAAAAATTCGAATTCCCAGAATAATACCTCTGCCTGCCGCAGGAGAAAGTGGTGGATTCCTACCATTGATACCACTATTTGCAGGCCTATCGGCTTTAGGATCGCTGGCTGGGGGAGCAAGCGCTATCGCAAAGACAGTAATCGATACCAAGAATGCGAGGAAAAAACTGGAAGAGGATAAACGTCACAATCAAGCTATGGAGCATCTGGGTTCCGGTGTGTATCTACGTAAAACACGTAAAGGATATGGACTGTATTTGAAAAAGAGAGGAGGTGGTGGTCGCGGCGGCGGTGGAGGAGGAGGAGGAGGAGGAGGTGGCAGCTGTGGAGCTGGATTATTCTTGAAGAAACAAAAAAACTAATATCCAAGCTACCCAATAGAGCATTATATGATGGAGAGATTGTAAAATACGCCAAACAACTGAAAATACCATATTTTCGAGGAGTTTTCATGCGAGACACGCTACCTACCCGCCCATGGCGACGTCGTGAGTGTGCAGTCATGAATTTAGATTCCTCCATCAATCCTGGTACCCATTGGGTAGCTTATAAAAAACATGGGGATATTGTTCATTATTTCGATTCGTATGGTTGTCTGAAACCGCCGAAGGAATTAGCTGAATATTTCGGAAACAACGTGCAGATATTCTATAATAATGATGTCTATCAGAAATACAATCAGATCAATTGTGGTCATTTATGTTTAGCATTTCTATTGAATTCGAAATTAAAATGATGAAAATGAAAACCAAACTATTTAAATTATACATACCTCTACACTGATCCATCAGTCATGTCTTTGATATTGACATTGAAGAGTCGTTCTTCGACGCTCTCTATTGATTTTTCACCTCCAATTCCATTAGATTCCGATTATGAATATGGCTTAGCTCTACTCAGTTTCCATTCGTACAACAGCGTGCCCAACATCGAGGAAGGAACAAAGTTCTATTATTTCGAAAACGGTGACAAAAAACGAAGGAAAAGTATTGATATTCCTACTGGAGCTTACGAAATTGAAGATATTGAAAAGCTGATCAGAAAGCATCTTGTACCACCACCTACATCGAAAAATATGATGTCATTGTCTCCATCGCAGAAGCCTGAAGACCTTTTCTATCTCAAACCGAATAATAATACTTTGAAGAGTGAAATTTTCTGCAAACATCATGTAATCGATTTCACTCAAAACAATAGTTTGGCCAACATATTGGGATTTTCGTCGAGAATCTTGGAAAATGACATTCATCATGTGTCAGATCAGCCTGTGAATATTATAAAAGTTCGAACAATACATGTCGATAGTAACATTACCTCAGGGGCCTTCTACAACGACAGACCATCTCACACGATCTACGAATTTGCCATCGATGCTGACCCTGGTTACGCTATCGACGAAACGCCGAATCACCTCATTTATTTACCCATCGCTGCCCATACAAACGAAATCTACAACATCACGCTCAGAGTGCTCGATCAAAACTTTCAACTGGTCAATTTCCGAAACGAAGAAGTCATCATCCGATTGGAACTGAAAAAATTATGGTCCTGAGTGTTTATAAGAGTCGCACCTCCGTTCCTGCTCCTTCAGTCTTCAAGAAGACATTCATCAACCACATTGCCCGCCGTCCACTCAGTACTCGGAATATAGCATTTCTCAAGTCACTCGGCTATCATGTTATCCTCTCAAGTGTTCAACATATTCCGAAAGCCTCACGTCGACGAGTCCATACAAAAGGTCGAATGGAGAACATACTACCCTTACGTCAAGTCGTTTCGCAATAATGATGTCATAGAAATCAACATCAATCAGTCTGATGCTTTCGATGCTCTCTATGAAAGTATCTTACACATCAGTGGAAAAGTTACGAGAACTGAAGGTGCTGGACATGTAGCTTTCGTCAATAATGCCGGTGCCTATATGTTTCAATCCATCAGTTATGATCAGAATGGCAAGGAATTGGAATCAGTACGTGATGTTGGTACTGTGAGCACTGTCAGAGGTTATTTGTGCTACAGTGCTGAAGATACGAAACAATTGGCTATAGCAGGATGGACCTACCCCAATAACGTTGATGTCATAAATGCAGCAAGTTTGGCATTTAGTATGTTCATCCCATTGAAGCATCTGCTGAATATTTTCAACGATTATGAATGTGTCTCATATGGTAAACATTCCATTCGTTTGGTGAGAGCTGGAAACGATAACAACTGCTTCAAAATCACCGAAAATGCTGTTGGCACCGCTGTTGTACCCACGAAAGTACAATTGGAAATCGAAAACGTGGAACTCAAAGTGAAAAGACTATTTCCGAACGATCAAATCAAATTGCAACTTTTGAAGGCCATCAAAGCCGACACTCCCATCCTGATACCCTTCAGAAAATGGGAATTGCATATGTTGCCTTCTCTCACGACAGGCGCCACCAATGAAATATGGGCCGTCAAGACATCTTCGTTTTTCGAAAGTCCTAGATATTGCATCGTTTGCTTTCAAACAGATCATGATCTGACTAAAGTTAATACTGATCCCACGATTTTCAATCACGCAAACATAACGAATATCACATTAACTCTCAACGGGGAAAGTTATCCAAAGGAGAAGATGCAATTGGCCTTCGATAAAGGAGCCTTTCCACAGGCGTACTTCAACTATACGCAATTTGGATATAGCTATAAAAACACCTCCCAACACACTCCGCTCCTAGGCTACCCCGAGTTTGCCAATAAACAACCTCTTTTCGTTATCGATTGTTCGCGACGAGACGAAAGTGTCAAAAGCTCCACTGTCGATGTCAAACTTGAAATTGAAGCATCCCAAGGATTTCCTGCCAACACTCGAGCCTATTGTATCATCATCCATGATAACATCATTGAGCACCTCCCACTCAGTGAAATTATCAAGAAGTGGAATTGAATCTCAGTTTGTCATTCAGTTTGAGTTCGACCAGCATCATGAGAGTAGCGTTCATAGACATTCAAGGGTTCATTATCGAGCATGAATTCCGCCCCAAGGAGATTGCTATCAAAATTGGAGTTCAATGTAGTAATTATCTACTACTTCCATACAAATCCTTCTCTTCTCTCAGCAAAGAAGACCGAACCGGCGCTTGTTTCTTGGAAAAGAACATTCATGGGTTGAGGTATTCTAACGGATTTGTGGCATACAATTTACTCAATGATATCCTTCAGGATAAGCTGAGTGACATCGATATCATCTATGTGCGAGGTCATCAAAAAAAGGAGTTCCTGGACGATAAATTAGCAACATTCAATGTACATGCAAGAGTCGTGAATTTGGAGCAATATGACGATTCCTGGTACATCGTTCCAACTTTCGATAACAACAACACCATCACATCCTGTATGCATCACATTCGTCGAGAATCCTTCAATTGCAGCCTTCGCAACGTTGATATTTTATACAAATGGTTCGATAATTTGATACCTAAATGATGTTACTGAATTATTTAATAAAAAAACAACTTTTTCACCGATAATTTTATTTCATTTTTTCATCCTCGATTCCGTCAAACGTCATCTGTCAAAAGTCATACGTCATATGTCGAACGTCATACGCCATCGCCAAAACGGCAATTATGTATTACGTAGCACCCCGAATTATTCTGACGTCCGACAACGTAGCACACCGAGTATTTCCAACGTCTGGCAACCCTGTCCCATCGCTCGCTAGCACTCGCTAGCAGTCTGTGCCTGTGCCACTGTGCCAATCTCTGTATCATTCTCACAACTCGTAAACTTTCCCGTCTAGTGGTGTGGCGCGATGGTAGCGTTTCGGGCTCACAGCCCGTAGGTCGAGGTTCGAATCCTCGCGCAGAGCACACCCGACCAGCTTTTTTTTAATTCCAAATATTCATCCATCGAAATCACCATCCATTACTCGAAATCGCCACCATCATCCACTATTTGAATTTGTCACCATCCAATATTTGAATTTGCCGCCGCCCAGTACAGAGCGCAGCCACAGCGACACTAGCGCCACTAGCGACACCAGTGAGTGTTTTTTGAACCCTTGAATTAAAAGCCTTGTTGACCTAACTACTTACATGCAACTCAGTCGGTCGAGCCAAACGCAACTCTAGATCTCATAGCAGTTTCTTCACATTCTAAGGAAAAAGGCAATAGCAGAAATTAATTGAAAGGAAAACGAAGGATATAGAATAAAGCAATTTGGAATTATAGCTCCGAAAACCGCTGTTAGCTGTGGGCCCAAAGCGAAAGCGTCGTTTGCATAAAAACCTTCAGAGGAGTTAGGATCAATTTCCGCTGTACAAAAAGAAATACTTATAATAAGCCGGTATGATATATCGCAGGAATAATCGGAAAGCGAAAGCACGACTCCCAAATAGAGCCTTTCAATCAATAAAATCAATTGTTGTCAAATAATCTTTATGAATACCACGCGAGCACTAGCGATACATAGGGGTCCTTGCGTGTCCGTTTCGACAGGTGGCTTTCGGATGACAGCGGGAAAGCCTCTCAAAAATAGCAGCGACTAACGACACAGCCAATGGACTGCCACAACACCCAGGGTGGATTCCCAAAACCAAATGGTGTCCCTTCAGATCCAAATCTTTATAATTGGCACGTCCTCGTATAAAGAAAAAACCCTTGGAAAAAAAGAACCCATCAGTAACTTGACTAACAAAAAAAAATTAATCAAAAGCATCCCCCGTCATTTGATTCAGCCAATGATTCGAATGATTTCAAAAAAGAAAATAATATCATTTTAACAATGTGAACCCCCCCCCCCGTATATGAAGATTCGTTTCAGGAAACATCACTACAGAGTGTGACACCCTTAGAAATTTAAATTATTTACGCCACTGGTAAGGGCAATGGTAAAAGCTTATACTTCAACATACTTTCCCATTTAAATTACTCTAACAGAGCCAACATTGATTAAATCATCAACACTTCCTAGAAAGTGTAGAGGTGATTAAAACCGTTAGCTCATAAAAAAAATAAAAAAAATTAAAATGATAAAAAAAAATAAGTTTCTAAAAATATACTGCCAACTCTTTTTCAAACTACAAGTGGAGTTGTCAGTTACTATTTTCCCAAAAAAAAAGGAAGTAGACAATAAATAATGATTTGATAAATTTTAATAACTAAGATTTCCCCCTGTATATAAAAATAAGTCTTGAAACTACACTTTGAAATTTCTTCCCAAAATCAAGTGAAGTTTTAGTTACTATTTCCCAAAAGAAATTACAATGAATGATTGGGTAATTCAACATAACTAAGATTCCCCCTGTATATAAAAATAAATTTCCGAAACTTTATTTCAAAATCTCTTCTAAACACAAGTGGAGTTGTTGGTCATTATTTTCCAAACGAAATTGCAATGGATGCTTGGATATATCAGAATAACTGAGACTACCTCTGTATCGCCCTGTATACCAAGAAAATTTACAGTTCAAGAAAATCTCAAAAACAAGTCCTCTCCTGCGAACTGTGTCACTGACTGGAATTATCAGATAGCAAACTAAATAAAAATGATGTCTAAATTATTTTCCAACTACCTGTTAAAAAAACTGTCTCCAGTTTTATTTTTCTGGCATGGCAAGTGAATATAGTTTCCAGTGAAAGGAATACAAGTGTAGACCACAATTATTTCCAAAGCCAATTCATTGCTAGCACATCATAGTGAAATTTATAATTTTATTCTTTCTTATTCCATTGGATATAGATTATAAAGTACTCTTGATTAATGAGATTATTGCATAATTCACTAACTTGCAACAGTAGTGTACCTACCTTCGCCTCAGGCCAAGATGGCCGCCGCCGGAAGTGACGTCACAACCGTTCCTGTGGTAGAAGGTGTTGGCTGCACGGAAGTGACGTCACAAGATGGCCGCCGCCGGAAATGACAGATGACAGATGACAAGTGACAGATGACAAGTGACAGATGACAAGCGACAGATGACAAGTGACAGATGACAAGCGGCAGATGACAAGTGACAGGTGACAAGCGACAGATGACAAGTGACAGATGACAAGTGACAGGTGACATGGAACACAAGGAGTGACAGATGGCATGGAACACAAAGAGTGACAGGTGACCGACACGTGACAGATGACAAGTGACAGATGATATGGAACACAAGGAATGACACGTGCAAGTACTCTGAACTTAGCCTTCTAGACTCTGGACTCCGGACTCTAGACACTAATGCTTATGGGTGTGTCCTCTTCTTCTTATTTTTGAAAGGTGGTGGATGACGTCACAATCTAGTGACTTTGCCCACCAGATTTAGGTTGGTATTACTACAATTGGTAGCACTTTGTTTCAAGGTCACCCGATATGCATGTTGCAGGTGGCCGATGAGTCATCCTTATCTCGACTTCGTAGAACAATGCCTCCTTTGTTTGCCATATGTTATCTAGCCTTCCTCTAGAACAATGCCGCCTTTGTTCTCTCTATGCCACTGTCAGCGTTTCTTGGAATTCCGGCTATTGGGAAATTGCGACGCAATATACGAGAACAATGCCGCCTTTGTTTGCAGGTGTCCGATTACGTAACAGCCTCATCAGATTGCATCATCCTCATCTGTGTGAGAACAATGGGTCCATTGTTCTGAAGCAGGTGGCCGATGAGTCATCCAACAGACATGTTGTTGTTGTTGTTGTCACGAGCCATTCAATCATGGATACTGGATGTGTTTGCCGAATCTGCCCAATAGCTTATATCAGCTGTGCGCATGCGTAGCTACCACTACCACTATTCAGACTTGACCTTTGAATCAGTGTTACAATGTCCTTGGACGAGTACAGAAGCAAGCTGAAGGAATTTGGGGAGCGGGTTCGACAGCTGAACAAAGACATAACATTGTACGAAGATAAAACCAGAGTATTGAATCAATTGGAGAATCTGAGTTTGTGGGATAAAGTTTTCAGCAGCTGTGGAAGAGTACCAGCAGTAGAGGTGCCTGTTGAGCAGAGACGACACATCCAGCCTCAAAATGTCACGGGTGGCATTCATATTTCTGACAGCAATTTTGAATAACGTATTGTATACAAATGTTCCCAACGATGTCAAGAACATGGCGATATGTTTCAATGACTCGAAAGAAGATTGCAATCGATCATTGTGGACAGCGATGCGAAATAAGTTGATGAACAATGGATGTCTACCAGTATTCTACAAAGAGATACCAGAGAGGAATAATTCTTTCTTCAAACTCAAGTTGATGTTTTCCGGTGGATCTGAAGAGGATACCGACTGGCAAACTATAGGAGCCCCCACAACAGGAATACAGAATGAATTTAATAAAATGTTCATATTACTAGGTTTGACATTAGCAGCTATGTTCGTTTTGATTGTGAAAGGCCTAATGAAAGCTGGGTACATCTATCGTGAATAAAATGATAGAACTTATACAAGGTGTTTCAATAAAACTCCCATCTTTATCATAATGTTTATTGAGCCAAACACAGTACATCTTCATTTAGGTAATATTACATTTATAAACCACTGGTAATTTTGATCAACGTTCCGCTGGGCACACATACATTTTCCATTGGCGTGGTTGGGGCAGTACGATATAGTTTGCTGGTAGGATTTACTGGAACAGGGTGTTCCATCATACAAAGCAACATCGTATACAGTTGGGAATACTTCAAGTTCTTCACATTTCGTCTTCAAAAAGTCAGCTTTCTGATTGCCCCTCACGTACATACATTCAACCGAATGCAAGAGATATTTTTCCAAAATGTTGTTCAGTTCCGTATATTCAACATTACCAGCATCATATGGTATTCCATGGACGAATTTCTCCACATAACGTGTAGTTTTCTTGTCATGTCCACTAATGGTAGCAAACGGTGTAGGCGGTTTGAATAGGAAGTTGGATCTCTGGCGGCCAATTTGAATGGTCAGCTCTTTCGGGTGGAAAACACTGTCAAGAGTGAAGCCTTGAATGTCGACAAGTGCGATCCTCATGACGGCTGACGATCGAATGCGAGCTCGAGCAGTTTGCAGTTGGTATATATACTCAAATCAAGGTTCTGACGACTTCCGTCAGAGGGAAGTACTCTAGCAGACAGTCATGTACGATGATGCAATAGGCTTTGGTGTCAGCAGGGAATCCTTTATCGGCTTCGATTGCAAGCTTTATATCAACTGTCGATGATTTCATGGTCTCTTCCTGCCTCGAGCAATCAATCACAAATAACGCATGCTGTTTGAATTCCCCATAATCCGAGATTGGGTCAACCTCCGTCGAATGTGAATAGCTCGAATAGAACCTGGTATAGTTGTAGTAAGCTAGGGTGTAGTCTTGTTTGGCGAAATCCAGCTGCATTCTCTCATTAGGCCAATATTCACCATTAAGGGCTAATCTGATACTAACTATGCTCGTGTTATCAAAGTGGGTAGCATCAGCTTCTGCATTGTCACGTTTAGATTTCTGGAAGCACACAATAACTTACCGAGGACGTTCCACCGAAGCGCTCGTTTTGACTGCCCAGATTTCACTTTTTGCGCCGTTTGTAAGAGCAGGCAATTGGCTGAGGTCCCATTTCCTGAATGGAATCAGTATTGGTGTATCATTTTTTATGGGTTGCATCAGTTGTAGTTTGATTTCATCGTTCGGAAATACGTGCTTCACTTTTAGCACTACACTATGTATTTGTACTTCAACTGTAGTAGTAGTGGTTGTAGGTCCATTGGGGAGTTCCTGTACTATCACGCAATCGTTATCATTACGAGCTCGAATCAGTCGGATTGTTTGTTTTCCATAGGTGATTGAGGTGTAGTCATTGAAAACGTTGAACAGGTGCTTTAGTGGTATCAACAAACTGAATGTTTTGTCAATTGCATTCAAAAGCGGTTTATCAGGATACGTCCATCCGGCTGTGGATAAGTGTTTGGAATCATCAGGT
The DNA here is from genome assembly GCA_918026855.4 of Phaedon cochleariae. Classification (NCBI taxonomy): domain Eukaryota; kingdom Metazoa; phylum Arthropoda; class Insecta; order Coleoptera; family Chrysomelidae; genus Phaedon; species Phaedon cochleariae. The sequence continues at coordinate 19,198,140 of OU896719.1, forward strand.
TTATAGCACATGAATCCTCGCACACTACTCACGATCCCTGGATCTCTGACTACTTCTATCTCTCTTGCACCCTGCACATAACTGCAAGAATCGAATAGAAATGCTCCACAGTTGGGGGCCAAGTACACATTTCCAGCTCCTTGCACATTCAACGTTCCTTTGATTTCCAGCAAAGACTCATGCATTGCAAAAAATGTGTCTGCTTGATTTATGTTGATTTCCACCATATCATTGTTATTGAAGGATTTGACGTATGGCATGTAGGAGCGATATTCTTCTTTTCGAATAGTTTCATCATATCTGGGCCGACGATACAGATCAAAAATTGGGTTTGTGTGGTTGAATGTTGGTGCTGTTGATTCTTCCGAACGAATATACTTGCGCTTGTTCATTTTTCACTCGTAATCCGATTGCTTGCAGAAAGAGAACGTTTTCTGGAGTGAGCTCCTGTCTCTTCGGAGGTCCCGTTGATACTGAGGAGTTTGTGGTTAATCTTTTATTATCAACTACTAGACCCATTCAACGTTCTTGCAAGTCCAAGTGTAGGGTGCCCTTTTCTCTTCGGAAATAAACAGGTCTCAGGTCCTGATCCAGCACTCTAACGGTAATGTTGGTGATGTCTCTCAGGCTACTTCTCACAGGTAAATAGAGAGGGGTATTTGGACGTTCGTTGATAGCGTAACCAGGATCTACGGTGATGGGGAAGCTTAATATAGTGTGAGCAGGCCTGTCTGCATGAAACGACCCTTCAGTGATGTTGCAATCGAAATGTAGGCTTGATACTTTCAGAATGTTCACAGGACGATCTGAACAGTGAACTCGGCCAGGTTCCAAGATCCTCTTCGAAAATCCCAACAACTCACCAAAGCTGTTATCTTCCTCAAAACTGATGGTATGTTGTCGACTATAGATTTCACACTTCAAAGTATTGTTGTTGGGCTTCAAAGTGAAATCTGCATCAGCTTCTTGAATTTGTCTCCGAATGTAATCCTCAATATTTTCTATCTCATAACAGCCGGTCGGAAACTGAATCTCTTTCAGCACTTCACGATTATCGTTCTCGTAGTAGTAGAACTTTTCACCATCAATATTCGGTAAGGAATGATAGATGTGAAATCTTAGTACAGGTATGTAATAGCTTTTCAGAGGGTGCAGTAGTATCGGTGAGGAGGATGTGAAAGAGAACTGGTTGGTGGTACTCGTCAAGGTCAACAGTAGAGACATGACGTACCTAATGACACACAGCTATACTTATGAATATTTATTCCAAGACAACTCTACACTTCAAGAAATAATTACAACCATGACATTCAAACTGTGAGCTGACCGGTCCATCAACGTGGGTTCGAGCATCAGGTCTATTATAGTGGATGTAACAAGGCAAACAAATTCTCAGATCAAAGTTCTTCCTATAGTCCTGTGGTAATTTATGCCAAACATCCAATAGTTCCCAAGGTCTAACATGTTGGATCAGATAGTTGATGGGGAAGAGTGCCAATTCTTCTGCGGAAAAGTCTTGCAACGCTTTCTCACGGTGGAGATATGCTAAAACGGCTTCCATTGTACAGGAACTCCAGACAGAGATGACCACAGTTGATTTGGTTATATTTCTGGAATGGATCGTTATTGTAATAGCGTTTGACTTTGCCCAGATATTGGACAAGTTCTCTCGGTGGCTTCAGGCTACCGAATGAATCGAAATACTCGACGACATCATTTATCTTTCTGTAAGCTACCCAATGAGTGCCTTGGTTCTTTGACACGTCCAAATTTAGGATTGCAGATTCGCGTTGACGGGGTCCACTGCTTGGTGAGTTGTCACGCATGAAAACACCCCGAAAATGTGGGATTCTCAAATATTTAACATACTTTGTCAACTCGACATCATACAACGGTCGATTGGGTAGCTTCATCGGAAGTTTTTTTGCTTTTTCAAAAACAAGCCGAAACCTCCCTCCTCGTTTCTTCTCAAGTACAGTCCTTTGCCAATAGTTTCCATAGCCTTGTTATGTCGATGGTCTTCTTCCATCTTTTTCTTCGCATTCCTAGCGTCAATGACAGTCTTTGCGATTGCTCCAGCACCTCCAGCTAGAGATCCTAGTGCACCAAGAGCAGCAAAGATTGGTAGCAGTGGTAGAATCCCACCGGATTTGGCATCGAAAGGAATTATTCGTGGTATTTTCACTTTTTTCCTTCCACCTGCTTGTTTAACGGCATGCCCAGCAGCTTTCAAAGCAAACGATGCAGCCTGTTTCAAATTGGTCGAGGGATTCTTCTTCAACGTCTTCCCGATTTTCCCCACGATATGTTTTTTGAAAGAACATCCCATCCCGAGTTTGCGTTTCACCTTCATCCCGGAAGTAACTACTAATGCTGCAGCTCTTTCACCGAACTTGGCGTCTCTCGACCTCACACGTTCCCAGGCAGCTTTCTCCAACACCGAATCCGCTTTATGACGTTCTTCCAAAGACGTGTTCTGTGAATATGCAATGTCGTGTTGTTTGCAGGCAACGTCTAAGGGATTGATGCCAGGATCACCACGTGCAAGCCGTTTCTGAAGTTTGGTTCCAGCTGTAACGTAAGATCAGTTATTCAATCTCTAACCTCACTTTTGTACTTACGTCCACAGTATTGATAGCCACCAGGTAGGTGTACCTCGAATGGTAATTTGTTTATAAGAGAATTCAAAACACCGTCTCCCTTGTACACAATCATTGGAATCTTTGCACCTCTATCACGAGATGAAAGTCATTCAACAAGACCAGACGCTACCTATCGAAAATTTGGACCTCCACACGTCACCAAGGACACCGAATAAACATGGAAAATTATTACCCAACTCGTTTCGAGCAATCATGTGTGGACCGAGTTATTGTGGCAAGACAACCGCCATGCTATCGTTACTCTTCAATCGAAATGGCGCGAGATTCAAAAATGTCTACGTGTACTCCAAGTCGTTGTATCAACCGAAATATCAGCTACTTCAAGAGGTGTTGGATGCAGTGAAGGAGGTGGGATATTTTCCGTTCAGAGACAACGATGAAATAATAAGCCCATCTGAGGCGAAACCCAACTCGATTTTCATATTTGACGATGTGGCGTGTGATGAGCAACAAAAAATTCGAGAATATTTTTCAATGTGTAGACACAAAGATATCGATGCTGCCTACCTTTGCCAAACTTACTCTTAAATTCCTAAGCAATTATTGAGAGACAATTGTAACATGGTGGTGCTGTTCAAACATGACGAGATCAACTTGAAGCATGTGTTTGATGAACATGTCTCTCCAGACATGAGCTTTGAAGTCTTTAAAAAATTGTGCTCCGAATGTTGGAGTGTCACATATGGTACTCTAGTGATTGTCAAGGATTTTGATTCGCATAACGGCAGATATCGCCAAGGTTTCGACAAATATATAAAAGTGTAGTCATTCGACATCATGAGGTCGTCAAGTCAAGTCATGCGCAGAAGAAGAATGCCATCCAAACGTGATGACGATCAGGCTGCAGCACGTAAACGGAAAATTGCAGAGCTCACGCGTACAATCAGGAAAAAGTACTTGGCCTTGAAACTGGGTAAATCTGAGGAGGACGAATCGCTGAACAAAATGTTCAAGCCCATATACAAACCATTGGAAGAAATTGTGAAAACGTCAAAGGCCAATCGTGATTTACTGGCAAGAGCCCAGTTCAGCACCGGTATGAAGAAAGAAGAGCCACCCGAACTGAAAAAAGAAGAAGAACAGGCTCAGCAAACGCAGTTTATTCCAATGGAAGAGGTGGGTGGAACCGGAAGTTTTGTGGATGATGGTCAATACGAATATGATGACGATCCTCAAACGTCGAAATGGTTTCTGGGGACGCAGGAAATTGACTTTGATAAAAGAACTGGATTCATAAAGATTGGTGGTAAACAAGTACGAGGAACTCCAGGGGTGTATCAGCTCATTTTCTATGATGATCCTTCAGATTATAACGATGAAGACATGCAGGCTTACAAGGAAATTTTGAAGCTGAGTGATCGCTATATAAACAAGGATGGAAAATTGAAAGGGTCTAAGAGATGAAAGTATACGAACGTCATCAAGCCACTTATTGTACAGATACGAAAAAACAGCGGTAGGCGTTCAACGATTGGTAGTGGTTTGACGTACAACGAAAACCCCGTGGAATATATCTATTGGGACGATCCAAATGAACTCGTAGACCGCTTGAAACTACTCATTGCTTCTAAGGAAGCTGGAAACACATCACTCGATAATGAAATAGTGGCAATCGTTAATGAACTTCGTGAAGCTAACCTTATATACTGAGAGTCGTCAATCATGAGTCTTGACAAGTTCGGCCGCAGATCAGCTGGCAGCAGCGGTAACATCATCGAATTAGTCCAATTGAAACATAAACTCGTCTCATTGGATACCATCATCAGGCAGTCGACTGATACATTGAGAATGATTGATAGCAAAATGAAGGATATTGAAAAGTTTATTTCAAGACATCCTCCAACGGAACATATGGCTACGAAAAATTATGTAGATGGTGTTATTTCACGAATGAGATCTGATTTCAAGCTGGCTGAGAGAGCTGATGACAGAGAGGAGATATTGAATGAAGAATCGATGGAACAGACACAATTGACCACCAATGAGATGAAAAAATTGACATAAAAATAGTTGATATACCGTTATGGCTTCGAGAGACAAGATTCAACTTGTTAATGAGCTGCATGCTCCAGCTCGCAAAAATTACCCCAGACGACGAACCATAATCAAAGGATTGGACGATTTATGGCAAATGGATTTGGCTGAGATGAGACCGTATGCCCATCAGAATAAAGGATATAAAATGATTCTGGTAGTGATTGACTGCTTTCCCAAGTACCTCTGGACACGCCCACTAAAAACTAAGACAGGAGAAGAGGTTGCCAAATCTTTCGCCGATATATTGGTACATGCAAAGCGCATACCAGTAAATCTACAGTCTGATCAAGGAACAGAATTCTTCAACAGCAAGTTTAAAAAATTGATGAAAGAATATGACATCAACCATTACAACACATTCAGCATTAAAAAGGCTGCCATTGCTGAACGAGTAATAAGAACGCTGAAAAACAAACTATACAAATATTTCAGTCTGAATGGCACCTACAAATGGATTGATATATTACGTCGGATCGATGATGAATACAATAATACCAAGCACACAACGACTCGATTCAAACCCTCAGAGGTGCACAAGGAAAACGAGAAAGATATTTTACACCAAAGCTTTAGCCATTTGAAAATCGCAGGTCCACGGAAACTGAAAGTTGGCAACATTGTACGCATATCTAAGGCGAAACATATTTTCGAAAAAGGCTATACACCTAGCTGGACGACAGAGTTATTCAAAATTGTCAATGTGAAGATAACCAATCCTGTTACTTACCTACTCGAAGACATGCATGGACAGCCAATCAGTGGCGCATTCTATGAGGAGGAATTACAAAAGACAAAGAATCCCGACATTTACCTCATTGAAAAAGTGTTGAAGAAAAGAGGAAAGAGAATGTACGTCAAGTGGTTGGGACTCGACAAGAAACATAACAGTTGGATAGATAATGTCGATTTAGTGTAGATTCTTATGGAAAATACAGACAGATTTCAACAAGTCAGGGGCCTTTCGTGTGATCATCATGGAGAGATGGAGGGATATAAATAGCTGCTCGGAGCCGGTTTCAGTCTCAGTCTCAATCGACATGTCGAGTCAAGATAGTGGTATATCGGTAGTTAGCAGTAATATCCCATTCTCGCCTATATCCAGTGGTGATTATGATCGAGACGTAGACAGTATGTTGGAAATGTACGAGAATGCAGCCAAAGCCAAAAAACACCATCTGCTCAGCACATCGTTCCCAGTGAGTGGCTTTGAATAGAAAGTCGGTTTGAGTCCAGCCAGAATATTCAGTCCAGCCATAGTTATATTACCTTACATGACACCAAACAAAATATCTTTTGGTGTGTTGGAGTGGAACATCTTCATCGACTTGCTGCGACAGAAATTGATGGATTTCTTCCTCGAACAGTTACCAACCCATGCAGATGAGTATGATCCGATCACCTTTCCATGCGGAGATTTTTGTGAAATCACACAACTCGTGTATGATGATACAAAATTCCTACTGGTCAGAAAACACGAGGTTGAGTTCCACATGGACGAAAGAGATGTCACCCAGATCCTTGAAGCCGACCAAAGACTAGTGGCCCATCGAGTGGCTTGGTTGGAAGATATTAACTTTTGTGCTTATCATCACAATATTCTGAATTTGACAAGGACTCATTTCAATAATAAAAGCTGTTTTGATGCATTACATGCATTTTGTGAAATATCTGATGATAGTTTGTTGAGCATGGCACTTAGAGAATATTTGTATTACTTTTAAAACAATGTACTGAATGATTTGGAACAATAAAATATGGAAATAGGTCAGCTTTTATTTACTCCTAGTCAGGTATCGTTGACTTTCGTTGGAAACGTGGAAAACGTGACGTTTGTGACGTTTTGTAGCGGGTTCATTCTGAACGTTGATTCGTTAGAAACGTGACGTTTTCGACGTTTTTTTGACGTTTTTAGACATTTTTTTGACGCTTTTTGACGCTTTTCGACGTTTTTGACGTTTTTTGACGTTTTTCGACGTTTTTCGACGTTTTTCGACGATTTTCGACGTTTTTTGACGCTTTTGACGTTTTCGACGTTTTTTCGACGTCTTTTCGACGTTTTTTGACGCTTTTCGACGTTTTTTTGACGTTTTTGACGTTTTTCGACGTTTGTGACGTTTTCGACGTTTTTGACGTTTTCTCGACGTTATTGACGTTTTTGACGTTTTTCGACGTTTTTGACGTTTGTGACGTTTTTTCGACGTTTTGTAGCAGGTTCATTCATTCGCAGTAATGAAACAAACAAATTTTTAGGAAACTTTTATTACACATAGCGAAAAATACATAGTGTATAAAAAAACTGAAACGAAGAATCTACATTATATAATAAATAAAGTGTATAAAAATTAGTAAGCGTATATACAACTAGATTGAAAAAATCAGTGGTGGGGGTAAAATATTATCAGTTGAGATTTCTCAGAACATGAAGGTGATATTGTTGAGGAATGTATATGGAAGAAGAATCATATGTCAGCTATGGAGGAATGTCCGAAAGGCAGGGTGTCATAACAATTTGGAAGTAGGTGTCTCTTGGTGTCATAAGGACTTAGCGCAATTTTCGACTGTTCAATACTGAATACTTGATGGTTGAAGGAACGGATTGTCCGCTGTGTGACTGTCTGCTCCTTGAAGTCTTTCAAGCAAGCTACATAATCATTGAAGGATATCTTATTCCTAACCACATTAAATTTAACCCCTTTGGATTTTTTGGTGACTTTACCCCCCTGTTATTATTTTCGAATTTGCCTCATCCTCCATCATTCCCAAGACCTTTTCATTCACTTGCGGAATTCCATACGGGTTGTCAGAAGGGTAGTCGGATGTGTCAAATTTGGACAAGTTATTTTTTATAAGTTCCGCATATACATCATCACAGCCAAGTTCGTAAATAAAACTATCGGTGTCTGTATACATTAACTTACATTTCTCCACCCCCATTGTTGGAAGCATGAAATCGTAATGGAAATTATACATGCACGTCTTGGATAAATCCAAAATAGCCATCCCTATGTATAGGGGTTTGTTGAAGACTATTTCAGATTTAGCCAATTCGATAGCAATCAGATCGTCACCCAAAATCGTCCGGCCACGAAACTTCGAACTGGCGATCATATTTTTAGCCCCATAGCGTCCATTCCATGATCTACATAATTTGACGACGCGATGTTTACGGATGTTTTCCATCGTCTTTCCAAACACGGCATTATTCATCAGTTTATACAATTTTTTTCGAATGTGTTCGTGGCTGCAGCCCTCAATCCAGTATTCAGATCAATGTAGGGCTTCAACCACGTGGACTGTTTAAATTTCGCTACTCTGTGAATTTTGGTGAGCTTTAAGCCATTTGCCAGAGCTTGTTTCAAATTAACATAATGGATGATGTATTCCTTTTTATGGTGTAACGTGGTCATCAATTTTGCCAACTTGGAACCAGGTGGCTTGCGGTGTTCGGCACAAAACGGAAAGTCTTTATGTAGATCGTGCAAGTTTTCCGGATATCCCAAATCTACTTGTAAGATATATCCTTCTGGCGCATCGTCGGGAATCAATGTGACGTCAATGTTGGCATCAGTCCATTCAAACCCTCCATAAGGAAGGGGCTTTGACATTGCCCATCCATATAGATTGTTAACGTCCAAGTAGCGAAGATACTTTGGTGGTTTCGTAGGATCGTATGTTGAAGTGTACTTATGGTTGGCTTCAGAATAGCGGTTACAACAAACCGAAATACCGCCTCTTATTGCCTTTTCGACAAACATCAGCATGTCAACATCTTTTAAAATTTGTAACGAACATGTTGTGTACTTCAGCATGTAATCCCACGTATAACCCGGAAGAGTGTAATACCAAGCCGGATCTAAGGTATACGTCCTCAAAGCAGCTTCTCTGAATTGTTCGAAAACATCTGCCAGAAGAAGGATATCTGTTTTCATGTATAAATCCGAGTATTCACCTAAATTTTGACATCCAAATTGTCGCCATACGTTTTGAGCATGAGCGTACTTCACATCATCGATATGTTCATCGTTCAATTTATTATAAAAGTTCTCAATGGGTGGAAGTTCAGTTTCGTCTAATTTGTTCGGACTATTGATGTGGTCATATGGGAAAACACCTTTCTTTGTGAGTAGATCGAATTTAGAAGCGTCCAATTGATTGAATTCTTTTCTCAAATTTTGAAAGCTATCCTTCGTTAAATTGGATGCTAATTCGTCTAAACTGGCACCCAGGAATCTCAGAGAGTCGATGAATCTGAATTTAATACCGGTTTCAGAATTGTGTTGGGTGAAGGAAATGTATTTCCCCATATTTATTGGTAGTACGCTCACCTGTCCACGTTTGGCAATCTCTCTCAGAAGGAAATGAGAATCATATCCGGAAAAATTGTGGAACACTATGGGCACTACGAAGGACTTGCGGTACCCCAAATTACAAGATTGATGCGCCCACCCTCTGAAGGCGCCAGTGATATGATGGTGGTCTTTTACAATGATATCAGTGCCCGCAAACGCCTTTTCACAGATATGGCAGTGTGTTACATGTTTGAAATGAGTCAGAGGAACAATGTCTTTGATTTTAGACTGTACAAATTTCGCGACATCTGCCATTTCTGTGGCAAACCAATCCATGCAATCAGGACCTCGATGACTCTTGTAATAGGACAAGCTATCATCGTACGAGCATTTGAAATAGTACCCTGCGCTGAAGGCTGTGTGTTTTTGATATTTTGACATTTTTTGAGAGATTTTGTCATCACAATGCTCCAAAACCGATTCAAAATCACCGTAGATGATGAATTCGGCCTTTTGCTAATAAATGTGATTTTTGAAAACAACCGAATCGTATTTGGGAAATGGAATTTTGCATTCGTTGACATTTTCGCATACACCACTGTGATCTGCCAATTTGGATTCGCTCGAAAAATAATTCAGACACCTATCACAGAAATGTTTTTTTCCATGGTCTTTACTGAGTTGTGAAGATAGAAGCCTGGACATGTCTTTAATCCAACAATAATGATACCTTATGTCTTCGTCGTAATCATCTTCAGGCAAGTCATCATGATCGTTGGGCTTGGGGAAATATTCACTTTGAATTAGTAGTAAATTGACATGTCTGGGCTGCTTATGTTTCGTGAGTTTTATGGGTACTACTTCAAAATGCTCTGTCTTTCTAACATGAATCAGTTCCAAGGCGTAAACGTTCACCGATATATCATTGAGTTTTTCAAATTTAGGGATATTGTTGGGAGTGATGGGTACATCCAAGCCTGCGGTATTCAAAACTTGGCTGTAATGAGGATACGAGCTGGGCCTGTATACATGTTGGTTAGCAGGATGTAAAGCGCTCACGATACTCCAGAAGAAGCATGCCTCATCAGTATTTTTCACATTGATGCAGGCACGCTTCTTGGATATTTGGTCAGGTAGTGCAATGAATGATGAACCATTGCCAATTTCTAATTTATTAACATTAACCTCTAAAGAGACAATTTCCCTCAAGGCCCAGCCACTACCCTTCTCCTGGAATTCCGAAAGTTTATTCACTATGGCATCAATGACATTCTCTGCGAACCAACAATCTAAATCCGTTCCCTCATCCATTGTAGCATTCTTCGTACTGAAATATTTGAATTCAATAATCTCCGCGTCATCCGATTTCTTGATAAACTCACCACAGAAGGTGGTGTTGACATTGAGCATGGTTAATTCCCTCAATATTTTTTTAATTTGAATTTTGAAAATATGCGATGCGTCCTGCAAAAATTGCATCAACTCCTTATGACTTAAATTGATTATGATACCCGTCCTTACTCTACTCTCAAAAACAGATTGAACAAGTCTCCATGTAACTCTATTTTTACGATTGCCAAGTCCCGCCCCAATATGATTCTTCTTCCTAATCAAACTTTGAAAACGTTTCAAATGCCCCACATTTGTTTCTAATTTTCTCAAAACCCCTGCTGTCGAATTGGTCCCCCTGATTGCCCTATTTAATTCTCTTATATGCGTCCCTATTTGCCTATTCCATAACAGTCTCTCTTCTGCAGATATGTTCGTCTTCTTTCTCAAAATTTCCACTTTTCTTCTACATTCCTCAACAACGGCATCACTAGTAGAAGCAATACTATTGACATTCATGTTGCGAGAAATATCAAACAGAAAATAATATTTTACTCACCACTAATTTTCAGTAATCTCAAAGAGGACTGCAGATCCGGTGTCACTTCTCTTGTGAATCAGGCTGTATTTGCCTGGGGTGAAAGCCGGAAGCTTTGGCTTGAAGATGCCAACTACCCTCCTTGGCAGAAAAACGCTAGATGCCTCGAGTTCCACCACAATAGCCTCCCCAAACCGTGTCTGGACCACCCTGATATTTTCAATGGGGTGGGGCTGGTTGATGGGCAAGCTACTTAGTGCGACTGTTGGTTTGAAGGCAGCAGCTTGAGCGTTAATAGCTGAAACATCCATCTGATGAGAATTAAAATATTCTAACACTGCTAGTATTGGGTGGAATGATCACTAGTCACAAATGGGGGTCGACCACGTGGCCTTGAAACGTAATAAATAAAGAACTCACCTCTCAGCTGGCACAACCCACACACAATATAACAGACAGGAGCAACCGAACGGACAGGAGCAACCGAACAGAAAGAAACAGATCGACCGACCAGTGTCAAAGTTCAGAATGGAATGACGCCTACGAATGTTCTGACCGCCTTATATAGGGCTTGAGGTTGTGACGTCATCAACGGGTCCATATACATCATCAGAACGTATCGACACAGACCGTCGATTAGTAGGAATTTATTTGACTAGAATAGTAAGAAATCAGAATAGCAAATCATCAGAACCATATTTCAGCGACTGCAATATGTAGAACCCGTAATTTGTCGAACCGTACTTTGACAGACTGCATCATGTCAGAATGCATAAATCACAATAGTATATCGAAAGACTGCCATATATTCAGAGGTGTACTTTGCCAAACCAGTAAATAAAATACTCTTCATGTCGTCAGATTCATAAAAATATATAATAGTAAAGTCATAGAACCGTAAAAGCACAGACTGTAATTCAGCGACCCGTATTCTGTAGACCACCATTTCATCAGAATGAACATTCCCGACCAGCAAACTGGCAGAATTGTGATGTACAGAATCTGAAAATGGCAGAATGCGAAAAGTTCATACCCGTAAAAAGACAGACTGTCGATTTTTGATACCCGTAAACTGAAAGATCCGTACAATGACAGACTCGTAAAAGCACAGACTGCCAATACTCTAGATCCGTAAAATGCAAGAACCGTACATCGACAGACTCATAATCCATCGGACTACCGGAATTTCCGATCCATAATTCATCAAAACCGTAAAACGACAGACCCGTAAAACAGCAGAATCGTAAAATGACAGGCTCGTACAATGGCAAAATCGTGCAGCTACCAAACCCGTAAATTTTCAGAATTTTTTGGATTAAGACCCGTGAAATAGCAGAACCTTAAAATGGCAGAACCGTACATTGACAGACCCGTAAAACTTCAGAACCGTACATCGACAGACCGTCAATATACCAGAATGTGTGAGACGCGTGGAGACTCGGAACAAGCGGTAGCGCATTGTTGCCAAGTTGAATCGATAGAAATTCCTTGCTATTGTCACAAATGAGGAGATATTTGAAGTTAAATTCCAAAATTCTTATAAAATCATATTGGTTCGAAGTCATTGAACGTTCACGTATCTGTTTATTATTTCCAAAATTATTGAACCACGAACTTTCGATTAATAGTTGAACCTAAACACGGGCGTGACAATGACTTCAAACCATCCACCTGACTTCGTCACTGTCACGTTTCCAAAATATAGATTAAATATATAAAAGGCGCGAGGAAGCCAGCACAGGTATCATTTCGAACATTCAATCATTCGATCATTCGATCAGTTCGATCATTCCAATCTTCTCGATCATTCAATCATTTGACTCGATCGATCATTCGACACTGTGCCCGAACCGTCGGAGTTCGGGCAGAACAGAAGATGCCCTTCCTCTAAGGTCCCAGCAATATAAGCTTTTAATGTACATATAGGGTAAGTTAAGTATTTATTTATTGTTAATCAGAAAACAAAGAATAAATGTGTGTATATGTTTTGTTGAAAACCCTTTTGGAGTATTCTTTGTTATTATCACTCTCAAAGTTCATTCTCTATTGAGAAAAAGAACACAACTTAGGCAACCCCCGCCTACAGTTTGTGACATGGTGGAGGCGCCAATGGCTCGTTCCCGAGGTTGGTTCTTCATAACCAACCTCACTTTTTCAAATTTAATGTTCTTTTGTTTTTTAAATTTTATAATTTTAATTAAATTATAAATATCAGAGTTAGAGAAATATTTTAATAGGACAGTTTTCATTATTTTGAGAATTGAATATAAAAATGTGTTCTCATATGGGGCATCTGGCCAGGATTTGCGAATGGTCCAGCATGCTAAAACTGGACTGCCTCGGTTTGATTTTCAAATGGGGCGTTCCTGGTAGTGCATACAGATAGGCATGCCAAAACCTTCTGTACCCATACGAAAACTGAGTGAGAAGTATTAATTTATTTTCAGTTGTTTGTGACTCATTGAAAAACAGAGAAACTATCATTTTGATAAAAATGTGCTATATTGCGAAAACGTTAATGTCTTGAGGTGATATACAGAGTGTTTGAAGAAGTAATTCATTTTTTTTTTCGTGTGGAAATGGAGTTTATTCAGATATTAAGATGGAAATAATGAGGAATTATTGAGATTTATGATGATTTTTTTTGTATTGAGAAAAATGTGGAAGTGACCATATGAGGAAATATGATGCTCACAGTTCACAAAAGATTATCTGGTTCCGAAAGAGATGGAACTAGAACGTTGAGGGTATTCGTGGATATTTGTTATCGATTTATAACATTGAGGATGCCCTAAATATTGATTTCCACGGGGACTTTATTACTCGAAGCAACGTAATCACCTTAAAGACTAAAGTTTCAGCAGAATTTAGTATAATATCTTAATTTTTTTACTTTTATCGCAAGCCAAGCTTAAAAATTTGAAAACAAAAAAAATTGGATCAAAATTCTTGTGATCATTTATCTTTAGAGAATGAACGTGAATAATCATTGTATTGTCTTTTTTTCAGGAGAAACACACATTTATTCTCACTATATATTTCATTTCGATTAAGTAAATTAAGGTTAGTTTATTTATGTATAACATGTGTCCTTGAACGAGTAAAAATTGTACTATCAACTTAAAGCATAGGTGGCTGTCATACGAATTGATCTCTCCAGGCTAAATATTTTGAAAATTTATTTGAGAAATTGGGTTAAGAGGAAAATGTGTAGTACTAATGATGACACAAATAGGCATAGATCTGTTGTGGATTACATATAGGAATACGATCAACATGCTCAGGATAGATTTCGTGATAAAAATCTCAAATTATTGAAGTATCGGCTGGAAAATGATGTGAAAAAGGTTTTTGATTGTCGCTGATGACAATGTATATGCAGTATATTAGGATACTGTGCTATGATAAGACCCAAAACGGGCACTAGCTAGATGATGATATAAAAGTGCGTGTTTTGTTGAACCCAGAGAGGTTATTTAGTTGTTGACCAAATGAGTCATAGATATTTTCGCTGACGACTTGATCAGTGCAAGAGTCACTGTGGATACCGCACCATCACCCTGTATAATTCAATACCTGTCGGGGCAAATAGCCAGGGGAGTAGTTGTTTCAGGAAATGGTCCGGAATAGTCGAATTGTATAGCGAGAAAAAGAGAGTTTTATGTGATATTATGAAGCTATTGATAGTATTGAATTTATGGAGTATTGGAGTTTGTCAATGTACAATGATGTTTTGTAGAATAAAAGTTGTGCTGTGATGTGCAAAAGTAGGCCTATCGACAGTCAGGAATGCTCAAAGGTTTGATCACGCGGAATCCCGGAAAATGCTCTACATTGTAGGGGTATTTGAGCTATATCGAAAGAATAGGGTATTAGACAAATGTTTCAATAATTAGAGTAGGGATGAGAGAATCTATAGAGCTGACAAGACGAAAAGGCAAAAAGTTATGGCACATGTCGTGAATATTGAAAATATTGAGAGAAATGAGTATATATTATATAGTAAACAGTAGGTACCTCGTTAAGGTGACGAGATATATCGTCACAATGGGGAAAAAAGAATCAAAGCCGAAGTCGAAAAGAGATTAATAAGCGAACGTTGAGCATGTTGATTCCTGTATATGAATGAAAAGTTATTTTTCAGATCGACTATTTTTGGGGAAAATATAATTTATTGAGAACATGATAATAATCAAATTTTTAGTATGTTTCAGGAGAAGTAAATGGACGTATGAAGACCACAGAGGAAGAAATATGAAAATAAGTAAAAAAAAAAAAAGGAAAAATGTGGAGAACAGGTAGAGAAAATTTCAACAGCCACCTAAAAAACATAATTAAAGTATAGGTAAAGTAGTAACTAAGTATCAAAGTAAGTATTGTATTTATGAAAAAACGGAGGAACGTTGTTTCATGAAGCTAATGAGAAAAATCGCGATATATTTTGAAAATTCATGCTCATGTATTTGAGAATTCAACATTAACTCGACTATTTAATTTTCCGATAAAAACATCGAAATGAAGTCACCAATAAATACAAAAATACGGAACAATTGACATAAATTTTTGAAGGAATTTTTTGAGAAATTAATTATTTTATCAAACATAATATGAGTGCAGTATTCATGTATTTTTTGAAAGGCACCATTTCGAATAACGACATTCGCTTATGAAACAAGGAAGGTATAACCTCGGTAAAATAAAGATTTTATTTTAGAAACGAATTTCAATTCTTCAAGAGTTCATATTTTACGTGGAAATTATTTCGAAAAGAATGTACATCTGATTACCAACAAATAATTTTGATGTAGGTTGAATAGTCCAATTTGTTTAATAAACAGAAAGGTATATTATAAACTTGATAGCTATGTAGTACTGATGTTTTGGTATCAGATGTCACATTATACGGTTCAAGTTCATTCATCTACAATATATTATGCAGCAGTGCTATAAAATATGTTCTTGATAATAATATTGAAAAAATAAGTATTTGATTTTTGAGGCAGATTTTTTTTGAATATTCGTAATACATAAGAAAATAGTATGAATATTTTGTAATATGGATTGTGGTGCGTTTAATATATTATGAAGGTAGAAAAACTGATCTAGTTCACGAACTGAAGAAGTCAATGTTATTGACATTGAACTCTGCCTGCAAATAACACTGGAGGAATAATGACACAAATAACACGGAATAAATGTCATGACTAATGAATTTTTCATTCAAAAATATTCACGAAATAGTACAATAAAATATATGAGTCAGATGGGTAAATACTATTGTTTTATAATTTCAGATAAAAGTTTTTCATATAGGTAGAAATCTAGACTTAGCGAGTTTTATTTGGTATTTTGTTTGTTATGCTGCAATAATTTCATCTTTTGTTTTACATGTGATCCCACACTCGAGAAGAGGCAATAAGTTACCGAGGTAGTTGGACTGAGTTTCATCGCATACAGAGTGGACTATGCAATCGTTTCTATGGGCATCACCAATGAGGGAGGTACAAAAAAGGCATAGGGTACTATGGTAGCGAGCGTGTTCCGGAGTTACAGTCAAGTAAACCATGGAGGTATGCGAGCTACGAGAATTATGGACCTAGATGACATTTGGAAACGACCACCAATGAGCTAACCGAGGAAGTTAGCCGTGAAAGCCTGTCAGCATCCCAAGTCAGTCAAATCTTGCCAATGGGGGAAGCTGAGGTTTGGAATTATGGTGCCACTCTGAGTCCGGTAGCTGTACAGGACAACTCCAGCCATCTAGTTAGATTACGTCACATAGCCACATCTGTAATCTATGGAGATGCCAGTTACCATGCAGAGAACACAGCAGGAAACCACGCTACGTCAAGAAGCCATGCATTTTCCAAATTGTACGATGAGCCACGCAGTTAGTGGAGTATACCCGAGGAACGCCTGATGTGAAACTCAGAAACTACCCAGACTTCCGAGCCATGGACCAGAGTGTGTGGATCGACAATTTTCGAGTTTTGTTTTGCAGTTAGTTTAGGATATGTTTATTGTGAATTTAGTCGCATATAGGTATATAGGTAGTATAACGATTAGGATTTTGAAAGAAAAGACTCATCTGACCATTTTTCAACGACGGGGGCCGTCGTTTTCAGAGGAGGGGCATGTCACAAATGAGGAGATATTTGAAGTTAAATTCCAAAATTCTTATAAAATCATATTGGTTCGAAGTCATTGACCGTTCACGTATCTGTTTATTATTTCCAAAATTATTGAACCACGAACTTTCGATTAATAGTTGAACCTAAACACAGGCGTGACAATGACTTCAAACCATCCACCTGACTTCCTCACTGTCACGTTTCCAAAATATAGATTAAATATATAAAAGGCGCGAGCAAGCCAGCACAGGTATCATTTCGAACATTCAATCATTCGATCAGTTCGATCATTCCAATCTTCTCGATCATTCAATCATTTGACTCGATCGATCATTCGACACTGTGCCCGAACCGTCGGAGTTCGGGCAGAACAGAAGATGCCCTTCCTCTAAGGTCCCAGCAATATTAGCTTTTAATGTACATATAGGGTAAGTTAAGTATTTATTTATTGTTAATCAGAAAACAAAGAATAAATGTGTGTATATGTTTTGTTGAAAACCCTTTTGGAGTATTCTTTGTTATTATCACTCTCAAAGTTCATTCTCTATTGAGAAAAAGAACACAACTTAGGCAACCCCCGCCTACAGTTTGTGACACTATACCTACTCAAATCTGATTCAAACTGTTTTATGAAGAATTCTAGAGGGCTGGGAAAGGTTCGTACATTGTAGTATTTGTGTTTGATAATCTGTTTGATCCGAATCAGGAAGATATTGACATGATAATTTGATTGTATCAAGATAAAGAAGTAATTATATCATTCTTTTTATTGAAAAATTATATAACAAAACATCAGACATGTGAATATAACGATGTTTTCTATGTATAATAGGTGAATCTATTCTCGGAGATTCTATAAGGCAGAAATGGAATCATTGTATGTCCATTTCTGAACATATAAATATTGGAGAAAAACATCAAACTTTCAAACTCTTGTAACGTGAAAATTGCCTTTCCTCGAATTTTCAGTTCCATCTTTATAATTCACATATAAAAGCATTGAGACACTGTATCTGAAATTCTTTATTTATATACCATATTCACATGACACTAGATTGTATTGATGATCCTTTAGTTGATCAGACTTCTACGACCTGAAAATACAAGTAAATATAACAATTTGATCAAATAACAACTAGAAAGTACTCACCTGGTTCAGGATGTTCTTTCAGTCTGGGTGTGATTATTGTGCTTCAGGGATTTCTTCCAAGACTTTGACTTTGATGGGTGTTTGGCCTCTGTGCATTATTTAGCTGATATAATTTCTTTTTCTACCATAGTTGATGGTCCTCATACTTATATCAGTAATTTCAATGATTATTGTTTTGTTTACTATTGTTGAGCTGTCATTGAAATATAGGAATTTCATTAGACGTTTTCATCAATTTGATTGCCAATTGTCAAATGATGAGGGCAAGGTTACCTACACCTAACCTGCACCTGATCTACACCGAACCTGCAGCGAATAGTTGGACGGTAAAGTGAATTATTGCAGCCAGGATAGTTTTATGACTTTCAGGGTATTGGCGCTAGTCATCTTTGGAAGGCGCAGACCAATGTTCCGTGTATTTGTCAAGGTCGTGTCGCATCTGTTCATTCTGGCCCTGTGGAATCCTAATCGGAAGAAGTCGGGGATGCTCGGTTTATTCCTAGCTGTCATTTCGTTCTGGGCGAATCACAAGTCAGTATTTTAGTCACATGTAGGGCGCTTAAAGCCATCCTGTATTTCCTCTAGTGCGCAGAGTTTGCATATGAGTTGTATCCTGTTTTTTATTGTTAGTTTTTGGGATGTAAAGTTCTGAAAAGGCGCAGGAGGCTATCCCTCCCAAAGTGTCGAGACGCCACTTCAACATTCATTCTCGTCAAGATGGGCATCACCCATTATTTTGTGGTGAACCTTTTCAAAAGTGAGGCCTTTCCTTCTTGGGGTAAGTGTTTGAACATTGAAAATCTAGCGGTCAATTCCTCCTATGATATGAGGCTGGTTATTTATTTGGATCTATTCCGTTAGATCTGTGGGCCTCTTTGGTACCCCGTGTCGACCACGTGGATATTTCAGTCTCTCAACGGAGAGATTCCATCTTTGGAGCAGGAGGCTATATGAAGCCTCATCAGACGTCGCAGGATCTCTCGTCGCTGCAGGCATCCCAGGCTCTTTCATCTCTGCAGGCCTTCCAGGCCCTTTCGTCTCTACAGGCACCCCAGGCTCTGCAGGCTCTCCAACCGGCGCTGGCTCATCAGGCTTCCCTGCCTCTGCTGACTGCACAGGATTGTCAGGCTTCTCTGCCTCTTCAGTCTGCACCGGATCTTCAGGCTGCCCTGTCCCTTCAGTCTGCGCAGGATCTTCAGGCTGCCCTGTCCCTTCAGTCTCCACAGGCTTATCTGTCTGTGCTGAGTCATCAGACTTTGCTGTGTCACCAGGCTTCGCAGTATCATCACCTGGAAGCTGCTTCTTGCTGGCTGGGACCTGGACCGCACATGCTAGACTTCATCAGAAGGGGGCCATCTTTCTTCTGGGGACTGGCCATTGAATAGTCTGGCCAATCAGGCTGAGAACGCCATCAGGATGCCACCCTGCTAGATTGCCCTACTAGCACGTGGCTTGAGTAAGAAAGCCATCCAAAAATTTGAGTCAATACTTACCATGAAGTTTACCATCATTTTTTTTTGAGGATGTCTCAATGTCTAGTATTCTTCACCATTATTTCACCATTATTTTTTTATGATATTTAATAGGTTGCTAAATGCCCATTTTATAATTTAAGCATAATAATAATATGTGCATCCGGCTTATAGTACTATAAAAGGGATTTTCAGGGTTTAAAAATACACAGGTCATACCTAGTAACTTTTACTGAGAATATTTTTGAAATCTATCATATTACTTAATACTTAGACAGCAATCTACCTTGTAGGTATTAAAAAACTGAATTTTATCCTCATTAAATAATATCTGAGTTCACACAGTGTTTTTTCTTTTATTTCTCTTTCAGGAAGCTAGACTGAATTTTACTATAAACTTTCTTGGTTTTGCCTATATCAAATCAAGTGGCGCCCTTTGTCATTCAATAGTCAGAATTCACTACCTTTGCTCGCCAGACGAAAAGCTGCTGTGCCTTGTAAGCCCTCATGAATAACTTTTTCTTAAATTGAATTTCCATATTTTTCAAAATTTCATAAGTTTGCTACAAGAATTTGGCGCCCAACGTGGGGCCCGAGTGACTATTGAGTGAAATTATTGTCTTTTTTTATTGAATTCAGTATTTAGTCTATAACACTTTGTGAACTCAAGTTTGTCATTATTTAATTACACCATCCACTTTATTCATAGGACTTGCTTTCTTACTCAAATATTTCTTTGGACCACAATACCAATACCACACACAGGGTGATTTGATGAATTTATAGGGGAATTTTTTATTTTCTCATGGACCACATACAGGGTGTGATTCTATGAAGTAATAGATTAGGAGAGTTTTATTTAATTTTCTCATGGAGTGCTCTCAACCTAAATGAGATTAAGCATTTTTGGGACTCACTAGAGTTGTTGTGTTGAGAATTTATTCTTCTTGAATTTTCAACAGAGTTGATTTCAATTTGGACTCAGTGTCACTGAGTTAGATTTTTTTGATTTTTCGATTTTGGATATCATTGAATACTGGATATGGTATTTTATCAGCGCACTTAGGCTGATTTCTTAGTTTTTGAGAAATTCAATATACAGGGTGGTACAGAAAACACCTTATGAACATTTTCAATTTATTTCAATTTAATTTTTGAAAAATTCTGACATTAGTCAGAATACTAATTTTGATTTTGAATTCTAAATATATTTACCTACAGGGGGAATTCCATTAAGTGGATAAATACTTTGAAATTTTTTGGTCAAAAAAAAATTTCTGAATAACTTTTTCATTAGGCCGGGTACCTAAGTGATATTATAACTTGACTTTTTCCAAATTTAATTACGCCTTTCTTAACTTACATTTTTATCAAATTCAAATTTACTTGCTCCAAGATGGAAGGAATTAAAGCAAAACATTTGCTTATTAATGAACTGAATTATGAACTGAGGATTCGAGGAATTGTAACTGATCGGGACATGAACGATAAAAGGAAAATTCTTGCCAAAGCAATGTCGAAGCGCAATCCTACTCCATTAGAATTAACTGGCCCTGTAGTTCCTTTTCAAAATGAATCTGTGGAAATTCAATCATCGCTGGACAGTATTAGGACAATAATTATGGATTTTGAAGGCTCAACTAGTGACTCTGTATATCAAAGACTACGATCTAGACTCAATCATGTTAGCTCTCGTATTCAACGTTTAGATGTATCAACTGGTGTTAGGGAAGAAATTAATTTCAAACAGGAATCTTACGCCACATGTATTTTGTTGGAGTCCGAACTTGAAGACCGTGTTGTGACTCCAGGGGCGCCTCCAGCTCCTTTGGAAGATTTATCTCAGTCTTTTATGAACCCAAATAACTTTGTTCAAGTTTCAACCCCATCATTCAAGCCAGTGTCATTATACAAATGGGATGTCAAGTTTGACGGTACTAAGAAGACATACAGTGTCAAGTCATTTTTAGAGAGAGTCCATGAACTAGCAGAGGCTAGACATGTTTCAAAAGACCAATTATTTGAGTCCGCGGTAGATTTATTTTCAGGAAAAGCCCTTCTGTGGTTGAGGCATATTAAAGAATCAGGGAATGTTAAAGATTGGGATGCGTTGACTGTTAGGTTAGAGCAGGATTTTCTTAATAAGGATTACGATGAAGAACTATGGGATTCAATTAAACACAGAAAACAGAATGATGATGAATCAATTGTTATATTCGTTGCTGTCATGGAACAACTTTTTAACCGCCTTAGTTCTCCTCCCGCAGTTGTCACCAGGATAAAATGGATAAAGAA
Source organism: Phaedon cochleariae (assembly GCA_918026855.4). NCBI lineage: Eukaryota > Metazoa > Arthropoda > Insecta > Coleoptera > Chrysomelidae > Phaedon > Phaedon cochleariae. Next base: position 19,220,044 of record OU896719.1, read on the forward strand.
AAATTTAAGAAACGAATTTGTAGATAGGCTAGCTCTTAATACATACAATTCAGTTGATGATTTAATAAAGGATGTAAAAATTTTGGAAGAAGTTTTTAGAGAAAATAGTAATAAATCTTTTTTGAGAAAGTCTCATATTAGTACCCTGGAGTATGATAATATGGCTATGAGTGATGAGGCTGGAACTAGTAGCTCACCAAGTACCTCTAAAACTACTCAAAATTCAAGAACCAGAAATTTCAGGAATTCGAATACCCAAAAATTCAATAGGTCAGGTGATGGGCGTTCTCGTTCGAATAATTTCTCCCGTCCTGATAATTCTTCTCGTTCTAATAATAGTCATTCTGAAGTTAGAGCTTTAAATAATGCTACAGGTAGCACTGAACAAAATCCAAAAAAATCTGTAATCTGTTGGAATTGTAAGTTGGCGAACCATACATTTTATAATTGCACTTTGAAAAGAAACATCTTTTGTCATGGTTGTGGTGAGCCAGGAATCATTAAAAATAATTGTGTAAAATGTTCGGGAAATGTACCCAGGAGGTAGAATATTTTTCTTCAGGCCGACATTCACCTCCTTTTATTCAGGCCACAATTTCAAATAAATATCCTACAGTGGAACAATCCAACATGGTTGATTTTTGTAAAACCTTTTTAAGTAAATTAAATTCAGAAATTTCAGCTGCTCCTGTCTTTGTTCAGATAGAACAAGATAATAGACCATTTATATCAGTAAATATATTTGATCAAGAGATAATTGCTCTTTTGGATTCTGGTGCTAATAATTCCATTGTTGGTAGTAAAGGAATAAATTTAGTTGAGTCATTTGGTTTAAAAATTAACAAGTCAATTCGTTTTGTATGCACTGCTGATGGTGTCAGACAGACAGTAGTAGGTGCAGTTGATCTGCCCATTTGTATTAATAACATATGTAAAATTATTCATTTTCTCATAGTACCTTCACTGAACTACAGTTTCATCTTGGGAAGCGACTTTTGTAAGTTATTTGAACTAAAGATTAACTTTAAAGAAAACAATTGGGATATTAGCTCAGATTCAATTAGTACTATCAATTGTATTTCAGCTTTGAATGTAACTGAAACTTCTGAAAATTTCATTTTTTCTTTGAGTAGCCTATCAGAAAATGAATCAGTGGTTGCTGATAGCATAATAGCATTATTTAGAGATCTTGGCAAGGATAAAGCTTTAGGAAGGACTGACAAGATGGTTTATCACATCGACACTGGGGACGCCCCTGCAGTCAAACAGCGCCAATATGTAATGTCTCCCTATATGCAAGGACATTTAAATAAAGAGCTTGACAAAATGTTGTCTTTGGGCGTAGTTAAGCCTTCAAAAAGTGCTTGGTCCTCACCGGTTCTCCTTGTTAAGAAATCAGACGGAAATTTCAGATTTTGCTTCGATGGACGAAAACTTAATTCAGTTACGAAAAAAGATAGTTATCCTTTACCTGTGGTAGATCGAATTTTGTCAATGTTAGGGCATTCTAGGTATATGTCATCGGTCGATTTACGTAGCGCGTTCTGGCAGATTGGCTTAGACGAAAGTTCTAAAGAAAAAACAGCTTTTTCAGTTCCCTCACGTGGACTTTTTCAATTTGAGGTAATGCCTTTTGGTTTGGCTAACGCAGCTCAATTTCAACAGCGCCTAATGGACGCTATTTTCGGTCCGGAGTTAGAACCAAATATATTTGTATACCTAGATGATTTAATAATCGTAAGTTCGACCTTTGAAGAGCATATAAGATTACTTCGTGAAGTAGCCAAGCGTTTAAAAGACGCCAAATTAACAGTTAATTTTGAAAAATGCGAATTTTTCAGAGATTCTTTGAAGTATTTAGGATTTATCATAGATAAATTTGGCTTACGAACTGATCCTAACAAGGTGAAGGCGATGGTTGAATTTCCACAGCCTCGCAACACTACAGAAATTAAACGATTCACAGGTATGTGCAGTTGGTACCGCAGATTCATACCTCATTTTTCGACCCTTATGGCTCCAATTAATGATTTATTAAAAAACAAGAAAAAAGGTCAAAAAATCAGTTGGTCAGCTAATGCAGAAAAATCATTTAAGGAAATAAAGCAAGCTTTAGTTTCAGCACCAATTTTATCTAGTCCTGATTTTTCACTTCCATTCACGATACAGTGTGATGCATCTGACTCAGGACTTGGTTGCGTTTTAACACAAATTCAGGATGATCATGAGAGGGTGATAGCATTTGCTTCACGAAGTCTTTCCAAAAATGAACGCAACTATACAGTCACCGAGAAGGAATGCTTAGCATGTATTTTTGCTTGTGAGAAATTCAGAGGGTATATTGAAGGGGTGCATTTCACTTTAATTACTGACCACGCTTCACTCAAATGGATGTTCAACATCAAAGAACCCATTGGTAGAATTGCCAGATGGAGCGTTCGTTTAAGTCAATTTGATTTTACTATACAGCATAAGGCTGGAAAATTGAATGTTGTACCTGATGCTTTATCTAGAAGCCCAGTAGAGCCAGCTACTGAAGAAACTGATATTTGTTTATTAGATAGGGAAGATGAAAGTATCAACCTTGAAATTAGTTTGGACAAATTAGAGCCGTTCTATGAAAATTTGCGGAAGAAAATTCTAGAAAACCCTGAGGACTATCCACAGTGGTCTGTGAGAAATAATTTTGTTTATAAGCTGGTACCTTCCAAATGTCCTGTTAGCTCAAATATTTCAGATTGGAAACTTTTAGTGCCGAAGTGCCAACGTACCGATATTATCAGGTTATGTCATGATGTTCCAACTTCCTCTCATATGGGTTACTATAAAACTTTCAGTAGAATCAAATTAACTTATTATTGGCCAAAAATGAGGCAAGACATCTGTCGGTATATTAAAAATTGTAAAATTTGTTCCGCACAAAAATCACCGAATTATGCTAAATTTGGGTTAATGGGTGCTGAAAAAAAGGTTCGATTTCCATGGCAAGTGATTGCACTTGACCTTATGGGTCCTTTACCACGCACTTCCAGCGGATATCAGTATATTTTAGTAGTTAGTGATTGGCTAACCAAATACCCGGTTTTATGTCCCCTTAGAAAAGCTACTTCTGCTAATATAATAAAGTTTTTAGAAAATGAGATTTTCCTGGTCTATGGGGTTCCCCAACACATAATTTGCGATAATGGAAGGCAATTGATTAGTAAATCCATCAAAGCTCTTGTAAAAAGTTACGATTCTAATATTTTTTATACAGCCTACTATCATCCGCAGGCAAATTATGTGGAGAGGACAAATAGGACAATTTGCACAGCCATACGAAGCTATATAGATAAAAATCATAAACTTTGGGACAAAGAATTGGCCAAGATTGGTTATGCTTTAAGAACTAGTGTGCACGAAGTGACGAAGTATAGCCCGGCATTTTTGAATTTTGGCAGAGAAGTACCAGGTAGTGGTAAATATTATGGGAAGGGTGATATGGATATTAACTTAGTAAATCGAGATTATTGGATTCAAAATTTAGGTAAAATTTCAGAAATTTATGAAGATGTTCAGAATAAAATTCATGCGGCTCATCAGAAGAACGCTAAATATTATAATTTACGCAGGCGCGATAAAGAATTTTTTGTTGGAGACAAAGTTTGGAAGAAAAATTTTGTTCTTTCTAATGCAGGTAATAATTTTGCTCAGAAACTTGCTCCGCGTTTTGTACTTTGCACAGTAGCAAAGAAAAAGTCGAAATTAGTTTATGTCCTTAAAAATGAAGATGGCTCTAATGCCGGAGTTTGGCACATACAAGACTTAAAACCTTATCATGGGTCGATGTCCGATCTCTCTGGTGAAGATGAGACGGGTTCTGTAGCATCAGATTGAACCTTTTGATCAATTAGCAATTGCTTTATGCAGATTTGAAGTATCCAAGTTGTATATAATACTAGTTAAGGGTAGGTAAGGACTTAGCAAAAGTTAAGATTTAGGAGTAAGGTAGTATAGGGCGCGCCTAATTTAAGTTGTATATATGTAAAAATGAATTCTCTATTTTTAATGAGGAACTTTACGACCTTTCCTAGGGGTAGTATTCAGACGAAAAATTTCTTTGGCAGAAATTTTTCTTTTTTTTTCAGTAGGGGGGTGAGTGTAACGTGAAAATTGCCTTTCCTCGAATTTTCAGTTCCATCTTTATAATTCACATATAAAAGCATTGAGACACTGTATCTGAAATTCTTTATTTATATACCATATTCACATGACACTAGATTGTATTGATGATCCTTTAGTTGATCAGACTTCTACGACCTGAAAATACAAGTAAATATAACAATTTGATCAAATAACAACTAGAAAGTACTCACCTGGTTCAGGATGTTCTTTCAGTCTGGGTGTGATTATTGTGCTTCAGGGATTTCTTCCAAGACTTTGACTTTGATGGGTGTTTGGCCTCTGTGCATTATTTAGCTGATATAATTTCTTTTTCTACCATAGTTGATGGTCCTCATACTTATATCAGTAATTTCAATGATTATTGTTTTGTTTACTATTGTTGAGCTGTCATTGAAATATAGGAATTTCATTAGACGTTTTCATCAATTTGATTGCCAATTGTCAAATGATGAGGGCAAGGTTACCTACACCTAACCTGCACCTGATCTACACCGAACCTGCAGCGAATAGTTGGACGGTAAAGTGAATTATTGCAGCCAGGATAGTTTTATGACTTTCAGGGTATTGGCGCTAGTCATCTTTGGAAGGCGCAGACCAATGTTCCGTGTATTTGTCAAGGTCGTGTCGCATCTGTTCATTCTGGCCCTGTGGAATCCTAATCGGAAGAAGTCGGGGATGCTCGGTTTATTCCTAGCTGTCATTTCGTTCTGGGCGAATCACAAGTCAGTATTTTAGTCACATGTAGGGCGCTTAAAGCCATCCTGTATTTCCTCTAGTGCGCAGAGTTTGCATATGAGTTGTATCCTGTTTTTTATTGTTAGTTTTTGGGATGTAAAGTTCTGAAAAGGCGCAGGAGGCTATCCCTCCCAAAGTGTCGAGACGCCACTTCAACATTCATTCTCGTCAAGATGGGCATCACCCATTATTTTGTGGTGAACCTTTTCAAAAGTGAGGCCTTTCCTTCTTGGGGTAAGTGTTTGAACATTGAAAATCTAGCGGTCAATTCCTCCTATGATATGAGGCTGGTTATTTATTTGGATCTATTCCGTTAGATCTGTGGGCCTCTTTGGTACCCCGTGTCGACCACGTGGATATTTCAGTCTCTCAACGGAGAGATTCCATCTTTGGAGCAGGAGGCTATATGAAGCCTCATCAGACGTCGCAGGATCTCTCGTCGCTGCAGGCATCCCAGGCTCTTTCATCTCTGCAGGCCTTCCAGGCCCTTTCGTCTCTACAGGCACCCCAGGCTCTGCAGGCTCTCCAACCGGCGCTGGCTCATCAGGCTTCCCTGCCTCTGCTGACTGCACAGGATTGTCAGGCTTCTCTGCCTCTTCAGTCTGCACCGGATCTTCAGGCTGCCCTGTCCCTTCAGTCTGCGCAGGATCTTCAGGCTGCCCTGTCCCTTCAGTCTCCACAGGCTTATCTGTCTGTGCTGAGTCATCAGACTTTGCTGTGTCACCAGGCTTCGCAGTATCATCACCTGGAAGCTGCTTCTTGCTGGCTGGGACCTGGACCGCACATGCTAGACTTCATCAGAAGGGGGCCATCTTTCTTCTGGGGACTGGCCATTGAATAGTCTGGCCAATCAGGCTGAGAACGCCATCAGGATGCCACCCTGCTAGATTGCCCTACTAGCACGTGGCTTGAGTAAGAAAGCCATCCAAAAATTTGAGTCAATACTTACCATGAAGTTTACCATCATTTTTTTTTGAGGATGTCTCAATGTCTAGTATTCTTCACCATTATTTCACCATTATTTTTTTATGATATTTAATAGGTTGCTAAATGCCCATTTTATAATTTAAGCATAATAATAATATGTGCATCCGGCTTATAGTACTATAAAAGGGATTTTCAGGGTTTAAAAATACACAGGTCATACCTAGTAACTTTTACTGAGAATATTTTTGAAATCTATCATATTACTTAATACTTAGACAGCAATCTACCTTGTAGGTATTAAAAAACTGAATTTTATCCTCATTAAATAATATCTGAGTTCACACAGTGTTTTTTCTTTTATTTCTCTTTCAGGAAGCTAGACTGAATTTTACTATAAACTTTCTTGGTTTTGCCTATATCAAATCAAGTGGCACCCTTTGTCATTCAATAGTCAGAATTCACTACCTTTGCTCGCCAGACGAAAAGCTGCTGTGCCTTGTAAGCCCTCATGAATAACTTTTTCTTAAATTGAATTTCCATATTTTTCAAAATTTCATAAGTTGGCTACACTCTTCTATAGTCCAATGGTCTGAGATTCGGATCAGAGTGTATAACTCTCAATAAGATTCTCCAATTGAATAGTAGATAATATAAATAAAGAACTTGTAGCATTTGTATATCGCTATTTCGTTTCGGGAAACCTATACTCCCCAAGAGTTTTCGAATCTAGTGATTTCTTATTGTCAATTGTGCTTAAATCCCTCACATGACTTCAGTTATAGATTATATATAGGGTGTCCCAAAATTGCTCTACTTGAAGTAGAGGTCAAAATAAGTTGATTGGACCCAATTCGTTTATATACCAAAATGTTCCGTTCGTCAATGGGGTTCGGATATCATAATGACTTCATTCATTTTCCATGAAATGTCAAATCTCAAGCAATGGCGGCTCGAAATACCGCCTGTTGGTTGATCGAGGAGGTGTTACATACATTTTACTTGATTATTTGGGATTTTCCCTCCTCGCTTCTACAAAATAATAATATGAGCATAATTTCAATATACAGTGTGGTCATTTAAGTGTGCAACATATGGGAATCTTCTTAATGAATTGCACAATCAAAATACAGATAGTGCCAAGAGTTGGTGCATGTTCGATCATCATTTCAGGTGCACTCAGAATAGTTGCAAGTCAAACATCATACAGGGTAGGTAAAAAGAAATAAAAAGTGCTCGGAGGTAAAGTACCCGTATTTCAAAAAAAGCAGCAGAATGTTATTGAGAAAAATTGTTCACAATTGAAATTCATACCTAAATACCAGAACATGGCTTCCTAAGACATTCTTCAGTTCTTCAATTCCTTTCGTTAATAAATTCCCTTTTTTTTTCAAATTCAAGCATATTTTTGCATTCAACTTGGATTTAAATTTTTTTAAGAAATCACAAACTTCATGTTTGTTGCAACGATATTCAGCTCAACTTTGAAATTTTGCGAACCCTATTTTCAACAAGGTAAAACATCATCAATGATAATATGCATATTCAAAAACCTTCATTTAATGTGAACATTTTGTATTTGAAATGTTTATGAAAAAGCTGAACAAATTGATCGACAACCATGATATCTTTTGAAAAATCACGGACACCCAAGGAACAGGACAAATGAGGGTTGACAGTAAATATTGAGGCAGTTTGGTGACATACTCCTTATCTAATGATGTTTTACCTTGTTGAAAATATGGTTTGCGAAATCTCAAAATTAAGCTGTATATCGTTGCAACAAACATCAAGTTTGTGATTCCCTAAAAAAATAAAATCCAAGTTGATTGCACAAAAGTGCATTAATTTCAACAAAAGTATGATCAACTGATTTTGTCATGATCAAATTATGAAAGTGTTTAGGGTGAATATAAAAAAAAATACAAATTGGGAAGTTATTAATGGAACAAATCGAAACACTGAAATATGTCTTAGGAGGCCATGTTTTGGTATTAAGGAAAAACTTTCAATTGTAAAGAACTTTTTTCCATAACAGTTTGCTGAAGTTTCTGAAATAAGGGTACTTTACTCCTGAGCATTTTTATATTTTTTGATCACCCTGTATGCTGTTTGACTTGCAACGATTCTAAGTGCACCTTAAATGATTACCGAACATGCACGAACCTTTGACACTATCTGTATTTTGGTTGTGCAATTCATCAAAAAAATTTCCATATGTTGCACACTGTACAAGTACAGAGGATTTGCCCCAAAATTTTACTCAAATTCAAATGGCACTCTGTATGAATGATTTTAAGTTAGTCGATAGAGCGAAAAAATACCTTCCAAATGACATTTGTTTTCAAAATGGCGGATCATGTAGGAACCTTTTTGTCTGCAATCATCATGGACACATTGTGACGTCATCCCTCGAATTTTTGGCAAGCATCCTTATAAAATAAAAAATTTACGAAGCACTTGGATTACTTATTGATGGAACATATTTTTCAACGCTTGAAGCGCACGAAAGGAAATCCCTATGATAATTTGTTTTTATTGAGTCATCATTTCAAACAATTTTCTTGGTCTTAAATTCCCCCAAGAATGTGAAATAGGAATGGTACTTCATTCAAGGAAAGTTCAGTATAAAGAGGTCATTATGTTGTTTTTATAGGAATATTGAGGAATGTTAAATGAAAAAGTTGTTTGAAACCATCACCCAAACTTTTATTTTGTGTAGTTGTTTTATATACAGTGTCATTCGTTTTTTCGGGTAGGCTAATAGCTTTGTGTTTTTTTTTCAATGGAACACCCTGAATTCAGCTTTCCATGAAGATTTCGAGAATTCAATAGTTGATAGGATGTTCCATTCGAGAAATTGTCTAGTATAAATGTGGAAATTGAGAATGAAAATCAACCTGTTTCAGGATATCCCTTGGAAATATTGAGTTTGGCTCGAAATTCTTTTTAATTTAATTTGACATGTGATGTGGAACTTTTCAAAACTACGGAAATATTGAAACTTCTCACTTTTCGTATAATCTGTGGTGTAAAGTGAAATATAACATAACTGGTTTAACTGGTGATGAAATATTATTCACTACAGCACCAGTTACGTTATTGAATATGTGGTTGGACGAAAAGAATAATGTATTTCAAGCTGCTTTCTCAATATCAGTTGGAAAAACTAAACTTGAATCAGCCATTTTCCACTGATGGAAGTATCGAACGAGTCTTTTTCGTGAATTTGGTCACTAATTTGCGACCATATTATTTTATGACGGATACTTCGAAGTGACGGGCGGAGTCGACTTGCCTTCACTCAATTTTTGTACATAATCGGTAGAATTCATATAGAAATGATGGTCATTATATTATCTGTTCGAGCGAAAATTTCAAGCAAAATTAGAGAAAAAATTACACGTAATACGTTCGTTCGTCTCGCATAATCCCGTCGTCAAACAAAATAACGCGTTTCCTAACTGGTTTCGTATAAAGCACTGTACATTTCACACTTTGTCGACCATCTCCATATCAACGAAGTTCCTCAGTGATGAAAAATGCGATAATGACTAATTGAAATTTTATCTCATAGAGAATGTCACTCAGAAACTAGTGGCGCACTCATATTTTTTTTTTTTTTTCGGGGTAAGTATATGATTTTGGAGATAAGTACGCATCAAACTTATGATTTTTTCAGTAGAACACCCTGTATTTCATCCGCTCATCAAATTCCTTATTTTCTTTCCTTCCGAATTATGTATAATGTTATGAATATAAAATTTTCAAAGATGCTCCAAAATCAATGAGGCATGGACTTTCATAGTGATATAGATTTTTTAAATTAAAAAGTTCCACTTGAACTTTTGATTTTACCATGAAGAGAAAAAAACAATTCCAACACTGAATAACTAACACAAAACAAAAAGTAGGTACCTAATAGCAACAAATAAATAGTAATAAGAACTATACATAATGTTGAATAAGCAGCTGTTTCAATATTTACTAAAACAATTGAATTTCGAAATCATTCAGTAACTTATTCATTGAATTATTCGAATTGATGTTTCTCACCGTTGTAGAGATATAACGAATTGTTGTTTAGGCGTAAGTGATTGTAAAGGATTTTTCATCATCACAAACAGGCGTAAGTTAACTCACGCCTGTTTGTGTTATAATTGTTTAGCCAGTGTCTTCCTATAAAACTAAACTCAAACAGGCGTAAGTGCATGCTTTAATGGGTACTTTTATTATCAGGTTGTGAAAAGGTGCTTTGAATGCTGAAAATGAAAGAAAAACCTTTGAAGATGGATGCATTGGTGCAATGGAAAGACGGTGTGAAAAATGTTGTATATATTAATGAGTTGAAACCTGTGGACAATAACACCAAGGTAAAAAATGGAACAAAAGTGAAAATGCTTCACAAGAACAAGTGGTACTTCGGTACTGTAATTGATTCAGAAGCAGATAGCAGTTCCTCTGACGATGATGCTTTGGAGGACAATATACCTCTCGCAACTATGACGAAAACTTGGGAAATTGGTGTGATAAAAGGGTTAAGTGAACAGCAGCAAGAAAAGAATGGTGAAAATAAAGTTGATTTTGATGAGACGATTTACTCTGAAGACACTGACGACACATTTGTTGATCCGGATTTCTTAGGAATCTGCCAGATTAAAAAGTGTAAAAAAGACGAAATTAAAACCTGTACATGCGGTATGCTTGTGTGCAAAGATTACTATCAAGAAAATCAATGCAATCATGAAAGTGATTACAGCGATGATCTAGATTATAACATAAAACATCTTTAAAAAAAGAGGAAAGTTTTAAAGAAAAGTAACGAGGAAAAGAATAATAGTAAGGCAAAAAAGGAGAAAAATGAATCAAACAGTAAGATAATATATAAAAAGAAGAAGTCAAAACAGATTCAAAATCAAACAAACGAAGCTCAAGTGTACTCAGCCCAGAATCCTTATGTGGATGATGATGATGAAGCAGATATACACCTAAACCTAAAATGTGAGTCTAAGAACTGTGACATTGAAGTTTTTGCAGCATGTATTAAATGCTTATCTCTTTTGTGTGTGGACCACTTCATGAACGATGATGAGTGCTGTAATCACAACGATATTGGTATTATTGCAGCTGAAAACGAAGGACCGGAAAACTTTTTAATGGTGGGATCTTTACGAGAAGAACCAAGACGAAGAGATAACCTTATCTTTTTTTGATCCAAACCATGGCCAGAGTGAAGGAGACTCTGCACACAGTGCAATTGGTTTTGCCATCGACCATGCTGGAGACTTGTTTGTTCCCTCTCAGCTTGTCCCAATCATGAAGCTTGCAAGGAGTGCCAACCCCTACAATGTCAACAAATGGAAACTGGTGATTTTCTTAACTTCAAGCAGTTATCACTAGACCTGAGAATCTTGAAAGTTAGAGAAGACACTGCAGGCCAATCTATTGACTGGACCAAAGTAGTTGAAATAAAAGTTCTCAAGTCTAATCACGACGAAATTCTCTTTAAAAACTCCCACCTGGCGAACAACTACAGAGTCCTTAAACTGAAAAGACTTGTAGCTGATCAGTGTCAACGAGGTGTTGGTCAGCTAAACTCAAATCCATCAAAGATATCAGCTGACAAGTTCAAAGATCTGATGTCACTCTGTGAGGGGGAAACGCCAATCATAAGAAACTTGGAGTATGTCAACTTCTACAATAACCTGCCCCATGACTAAAGTTTATTGATAGTACAATGACAATGCCTTAAAATCATTAACAAGGCTGTGATTTTGACAAACAAAACTGTAAACCAAATCAGTAATAGGTACTTTTATAGTTTAGGTTTATGTAGTTAAGGTTTTACTTGTTCATTTACCTATTTTTACCTAATTTTACCTATTTTACCTAATTTTATTTTATTTAACGTTTAAAAACATTAGAACAAACGTTTTTTTTTTGTTAGGATTCCATTAATATATTTTTTAGAACCTTGCTATATAATAACTAGGACAGTTATCAGTCATCAAACCTGTTTATATTACTTTATTATACCATTAAAAAAATAATTTGTTGCTATATTACAACACAAAGTATGAGATAATTCTGGTTTTGTTATTTATAAGCCTAGGCGTAAGTGACTCCTAACTCATTCAGCCTGCAACACAAAGAGGCGTAAGTGACTTAATTACTACTAATTAATTTATATTTCACTCAATGTTGTGTTTTTGAATACCAATAAGTAGTTACATCAAACTTTGATACATTGGTAATAGTTAAAACACGTTTTGAAGTAAAAAGTATAAAACGTGGATACCTAAATAAGGTGTTAAGAAAAGTGGTTTCTTTCTTTTTGCTCCCCTGAAAAGTTGTGAAAAATCACTTACGCCCCTTTGATTTGTGACCGGCGAATTGTGGCAATTGTGTGGAAAACTGGGCAACAATCGAGTTACTGTATAATTTCGAAATCCAACTGTTTCGGTGAATATTCAATCAGGTGCCTCTTTTACATCATGAATTTATTCTTATTACTATTTATTTGTTGCTATTAGGTACACCTAGGTACGTTTTGTGTTCTGTTAGGTAATTATAGTGTCAGTATATCGTTTCTGTCCTCATCATAAAAATATCAGAAGTAATATTCCTACAATTAGACTTTATCATATAAAAAATCAATAGTCCACTATTGAAATACAATGTTTGAGTGATTTTTGAGCATCTTTGAATTTATCTATATATCATTTTGAAGGAGAAAAGAGGAATTTAATGAGCTAATAAATTGAAAAAATCATGGGTTTGAGTTGAATCTCCAAAACCAAAACTGCGAAAAAAGAATTGAGTACGACATTGGAATCTGAATGATATTCTTCATGACAAAAGATTTGAAAAACTCCGTAAATATAGAGGGTGTCTAAAATGTGAAATAAGTTATAGGCAAAATCTGAGTTTCACAAAAAAGTGGCACAGAACCGCAAAAACCGCAAGGTTCCATGTTCCACAACAACAGAGATACCTCAGATGTCTGAACCAGAATGGAATACACTGTACAGGGTGATTCAAACTCCCCGCCCTTGGCTCATAACAGGGAAAGGAAAACGGCAGATGGAAATCACTCAGAGGGGCTATATTTATCCTTATTTGAAAATATCTCAGCTCCTTTCAAAATGGCGGAAATGACGTCTGCAAAATTATTTTTTCCACAGAGTCACAATTTTTCCTTATATTCTGAAAAAAACATATATTTTTTTTAAACATCTTCCATCGTGAAACTTTCTTTCTTTCTTCATTAAGTTGATAGCCCCGCCGTGATAAAAATCAAGTCGACCGGAAAACAAATAGTAAGTAATTTGATATATTTTGCATTCATCATTTAGAACCGATTAAAGCTGAAACCAGCTGACTCGATTTTTGATTACGGCAGGGTCAGTTGATATTCATTCGAAAATATTCTTCGCATAAAGTCACAATTTTTTTCTCATGTTCTGAAAGAAAATATTTCATTCAACAACTTTCAGAAAGGAAATTTTCTCCTATCATCATTTGGTTGATAGCTATCGGGACTTTGATGTTAGCAGTTTTGAATAAATCTTAACTGACCCCGTTGTAATGAAAATCAAGGCAAATCGTTTTGCAAGCAATATGGAATGGGATACATTTTGCATTCATATTTGAACCGATTGAAACGTAAACCTGGCGACTTGTTACGGCGGGGTCAGTTGAGATTTATTTGAAAATACCAAAGATTATTGAAATGGAAATACTAAATCCAGAGTCCCACGGCTTTTAACCAAATGGAGATAGGAGAAACTTGTCATGATGGAAGTTGTTAAAAAAATATGTTCTTTCGGAATATGAGGAAAAAATGGTGGCTTCGTGAAGAAAAAATTATCTGACGCTATCTCGGGAAAAGTTGAAATATATTTAAATACGAGAACATATACTTTACACGACACATGCATTCTAATCCTCTCTGCCGTATTTGCATTTGCAGTTTTCCTTTTCCTGTTATGAGCCAAGGGCGGAAAGTTTGAATCACCCTGTACATAATGGTTTCATGCTCACATAGGTCATCTTTTGATCAGAAAATCATTCCGGACATATAAAAGAAGTATTATTCAGTGTTGCGCTTCAGCGCTACAGGGGCTAAGTTTTCCTCCCATAATTTTTTTATGCACTGTTATGCACATAAGAGCATGGTACCTAATTTCAATCTTCCATTTGAGGAACTTGGTAGCACTTTCAATATTTGAGGGATCAAAAGTAAATACTGGCGTTTTTTCTCAAACGCTATAGCAATAATGGTTTCGAAGCAATATGATAACCACGGCCTTTCATTATTTTCTTGAATATTCAATCAATTTTTCCACTCCTCAGGTGCATAATAGTTATTAATACACCAAGGTAGTGAAGAATATTAGTATTACCCAGGGACAGCAATACATTACAATCATTACATTTTTGTGGAACTGAGATATGAACCTATTGCTACTATGTAGCACTTCTTTTCAATTTAAAAAAAATCTAGTAGTAAATACCTATAACAGATTCAAATGCCATCAGAACAGTGAGTTCGGGTTATTATATCAGAGGTGGGTGGCTATTTATTGACTTGTGGTTATAAAATGACGAAAACTACCTTGGCAGTAAAAGTACACTTCACGCCTCGGGAAGGAGTAAATAATGGTAGGTTTTATAGCTACTGGTGGAAAAAATAGTATTTATACCACGTGACTGATATTATAGGGTAATAAGGAATACGAACAAACTGAAAGAAGATCAGGAAAGAAAGAAATTTGTTTCATCATTCGTAGACCGATGTCATTCGATATTCTCTGGTTCTTTCAATACGTGTATGAATGGAGGTAGGTGTACCAGATTTGTACCTGTTCAGTTTCTGAAATCAATGAATATGTTTTCCATTCAAATTTTTTGACTCATGATTTTGGTGAAAATAATCACTTATTCGAAGGGTAGGAGAAAATCCAATTTTCATTTGACCTTGAATAAGGAAAAAAATCGCCTACGGCACTCTCCTTATTTATTATATCACTCAATACTGAATGTAATCTTTTTTTTATTTTCGAAATCTAGCCGGCCTACTCCGGTCGAGCTACCAACTTTTCGCATCGGGATCAAAAGTACTACAATTTTGGTTTCATCCAATTTCTCGAAATCCTTGTTCAATTCTGTTGAAAAAACGAGTGACACCTTGTTTTGAAGAATGTTCGAAAAAGGAAGAATACCATAAAAATATTAGGTACATTTTCACATTGACGTTTCCGGAGCGAATTTGCTTCCGTATTCAACATAAAAATGGAACATGTTTTAGTACGGCAGACGGTGCGGTCTATCGTTCAATAACCCAATCATGGGGTATAACTTAATTGAACATCAAGGACATTTTTTGTCATCATCATCCACATATATAATGAGAAATAACGACATCGCCCCATGGTCGAGAGATTTTCTACAGGGAAGATCGCGTTTTTCAATATGTCTGAAAAATATATAGCAGTCTAACAATGATGGGGATGAAGCTAAAGAAACATATGAGGGCTCATTTTGTAGCCTGAAGTATAACCAATCGAATGGTGTATTGACAATTCATATTTTATCATCCGAATATCTAAAAATTTCACCACTTTCAAAAACTATCTTACATAATTTTTCAATATTTCATTAATCTTCAACAAGCAAGAACTCGATTACTTTCCAAATGAACTACATCATATTTTCCCATCAAAAACTGCGTAATTTTATGAGGAACATTTCATCTCGATCAATGGTATGGATATTCCTAACAGTTTTTGTTCTGCAATTAAATTTTTAGGACATCGCACCACAGTCGAGGCGTTTCGTCGGAGCAAAAATGTAAAATCAATAAACCATTCTAAGCGTAACGATCGATGAAACTTCCACTCGTCGCGCGCTTTGACCGTATTCTTTATTAAAATATGCTCATTTTGTCGAAATGGAAGATATGGTGAGCAATTTATATTTAGCTAGATATCTACGAATGTATAGTTGATTGTCACAAATGCAAATTAGGCGGTTTTTACAAGAAACATCTCACAGAAAAGTAAACAATGTACATTTATTGATGGTCTTCGTCATCGGATTTTTCAATATTCTTACAATGAGCGTTACAATTACATTCAGTACAACAAAATACATCCTCTGTTTTGAAAAATGCACTTCTGTGTTGAACATGTTTTTTCTGTACACAGTAAATTCATACACCCTAATGGTCTACTGGTTAGCGCTGTCGACTTTCAGTCTGAAGGTCCATGGTTCGAATCGCTGTGAACTTGAAATTTTTTTTTGCAACTTTTTTGTTTTTTTACTTCATTCTGGTTTTCCTTTTTCATAAAATATTTGAAGTCAAATAGGTTAGTGCGTTTAGGATAAACAGTCTCATTTTATTCAATTTTGTTGAAGAACTCAACTTTTGAAATATATTATCAATCAATGTGTTTCTACACTCCATTCGATTTCCTTCCACAAAAATATTGCAATCAGGGATAGGTTAGTTCGTTAAGGATAAATAGTTTCTGAGTTTTGCCTAAGTACTTCGAAGATGAGATATTACGGTCGGCGTGGTTTGTGCTAGCGTACAGTATATTCAGTAAAATCGCAGCCAGGAAAGTAGTTGTTTTCTGTTTAATATACTGAGAAAGAATTGATAATTTCATCACATACCGAATGCGAATTCTCTATGTATTTCTTTATATCTAAATAAACAGGTGCGGAAAAGTATGACTTTCGGCATTTGTTAGGTAAACTACATTTTCGTCCAAACTCGACAATGCGAAGATCAATTATTGTTTTATTGATTGTTCTATCTCAGATTCACAGAGGGTGTTCAAAAAACTGCTTAGGAACTAGTGATGAGTTCAGTTTTGACGAGTGGATATGGTCAATATCATGGAAAATTAGTCTTCAAGTTCTGAATGGTTGGAGATGACATTTCGAGAATTACACAGATTAATATTAGCTTTGAATATTCACACTCAGTTTTCATTCGTAGGTTACCCGATTTCATCTTCGAATTTTGTCCGCCCTATATCCTATTTTTATCTGGTGGCGCCTATGGTCCAAGGTCACCTGATATAGATCAGAATCAGAATCAGATAGACAAGAACGTTTATTTAATAGCTTCCATAGTGAGTTTTACAAGAACGTTTATTCAATGGCTTCCATATGTATGTATGTATGTATGTATGTATAAGCATTTTTTCATCAATCCCTATCTACAGCACCGCACTAATTATCGTTAATAAAGAATTCTCGAAACTAAATATCATAGCTGAACTTCGATTTCAATCTAGTTTCGTATCACCTTCTTCCTTTTTCTAGAAATATGGGTACAAAATACAAAATGAATGAATTTGGGTATGACATAGATTCATATAAAGAACATCCAATATCTTGTATCTATAATCAACCTTTGAAAACTCCAAAGTTTGTTGTAAAAAAAAATTGTAAAATTGTTCTATCCGTCATTCGGTTGCCCCCTTACGAGCAACCCTCAGAAGTCTTCGAAAGTCTTGTGCGAGCAAGGAATGACGGGGGCCTCACCTTTTAACGTGTGATCCCAAACACTTGTAACATGCCAAACACCTATTTCTCGAACCCTTCTCTCAACTGACTTCAAGTAATTGTAGTTGTTAAGAAAATACTTCAAATAAACACTTTCTTCTCCATATAGCAAAAAAGTTGGGTGACGTTCATATATTTCATATTGAAATGTGGTCATTCATCACTTCATATCATATGAACGATCTTATTCTCGAGTGTACAAGAGCAATAGGAACATAAAAGCAGGTCGAACTGAAAGTATACGTAGAATCCCCACATGACGTGAGAGCAGGCAACACTGTGACAGGCGTTCGCTCTGCGCGTGGCTGGTAGGCCTCTCTGCAGTCTGTCATTTTACGGTTCTGCTGCATTACATTCTGATGAATTCCGATTCTGCCAATGTACGGTTTGGATTTTTTACGGTTCTGCTGACGTACAGTTCCTATATTTCACGATTCTGTCGATGTACGGTTCTGAATTTTTACGATTCTGTTATTTTACGGATCTAACATTTTACTATCCTGCTGAATTACGGTTCTGATAGTTTACGATTCTATCACAATACAGTATATGACATTACAGTCTGATGAAGTACATTCTGTCATTGTACGTTCTGATATAATATGATTCTGATGGAATACGGTCTGTTGTATTACGAGTCTGTCGATGTACGGTTTTAGCATTTTACGATTCTTTCAATTTACAGTTCTGATATTTTGAGATTCTGTGAATATGCTGTTCTGATTTTTTGCTATTCTGTCAATGTACGGTTCTGACATTTTACTATTCTGTCGATAAACGGTCTGTTGTATTTCGATTCTGACAAAGTACGGTCTGCTAATGTGCGGTCTGTCATTCGGCGATTCTGACGAATTACGGTCTGTGTTGTTATGATTCTGACGAAATATAATTCCGCTGTGATGTTGGTTTGTTAGTTTTCGATTCTGTATATTTGCGGATCTGCGATATTGCTATTATAAAAAAATACACATCTGCGCATTTGCAATCTGTTATTGTCTGGTATGCTCATGTACAGAGACATTGGAATACGGGGTAACACTCTCAAATTATTTCGAAGTTATTTAACGGGAAGAACCCAGAGAGTGAGAATTGATGATATACTGAGCAGTGAAAGGGGGATCGACTGTGGAGTACCTCAAGGATCTGTGTTGGGACCAACACTTTTCAATATATATATTAACGGACTATTTTCACTGAGCCAAAACAAAAATATTATAGGATTTGCAGACGACACAGCCATCTTTTATAAAGCCGATAACTGGGATTCATTGAAAGTGAAGGTTGAAACAGAGTTTTCTTTAATAAAATGTTGGTTGGATAAAAAGTTATTAACAGTTAATGTGGACAAAACGTATTACCTTCCATTCTCATGTAACTCTGCTGGGATGCCACCATTCGATCATCTTTCAATCAGGACAGATACAGTTTTCGATATTCAACAAGAGAAAAAAATTAAATATCTAGGAATTATCATTGACGCCCATTTGAAATGGGATTCGCATATCAAGTACATTGTCAATAAATTGAGGACAATTTTATTCAGATTCAGAAAACTTAAGGATATCTTACCTCTCAAGTACCTCAAAACTCTATACTATTCTCTTGTGGAAAGTCACATCCGCTATGGAATAATAGTGTGGGGCGGAGCTTTGAATACTCATATTCATTCCATCGAAGTTATGCAAAGACGTTTTCTTAAACTGATTTTTTCCAAAAATAATAGATATCCTTCTGATGAACTATACACTGAAACACAGATGTTGGACATAAGACAATTGTATTTTTTGTGCTCCAGCAGTAGATATCATGCAAACAAACATTCAGCATCGCTTCCTGCTCATCAGTACAATACTCGTCAAAGGGATCATTATTTCACACCACTAATGGTTAGGGTCGTTGCTCAACGCTCCTATACTTACTTTGCTCCAAAGCTATATAATAGCATTCCTGAAATCATCAAATCACTAGTGAGTATTCACAGCTTCAAAAAACAACTGAAGAAACACATACTTCAATGTCAAAGAAATCAGCTGCTACGACTATTCGAGTAAATAAAAATCCTACAAATTGCGCAAAATAAGTCTCTACGTACTATCGCCATGTATAGATCCATAATTCAATTATTTTATATTTCTCAATTTTGAATTGATTTAGAATTATTTATGTATATCCATGTATATTTTGTATATTCATGTTCGTTTCTATGAGTATATTTTCTACTACTTTTTATGTATCCATGTATATTTTTGTATTTTATCTATATTCGTTCAACGAAACAAGTACATTTTGTACTTATCGTTTTTTTTCGAACTTTTGCTTTTTTATTTGTACATTTTTATATGTTTCATGTTGCTTGAATAAAGTTCTATATTATTATACAGTATACAAAATACGGTTTGAGGGATTGCGGTTCTGTGCATCTACAGTAGAGATAAATACGATTCCTATAAAATATTGTTCTGTTGAGTTACTGGTTTGAAAATGTATATTCTGATGGATTACGGATCTGCGATTTTACATTCTGGTGATTTGTGTGTTCCCGTCATCAACCACCTGCAAACAACGGAGGTATTGTTCATGAGGCAAATTTCCCAACAGCTGACTCGACGAAATTCCAAGAAACGCTGACAGTCAGTGGCGACAGGAAGTAGATAGAGGTATTGTTTCAGAATGTCTCCCAGCTAGCATTATTGGATGACTCATCGGCCACCTGCGTCAGGACAATAGACCCATTGTTCTCACACAGATAAGGATGATGCAATCGGATGAGGTTGTTACGTAATCGGACACCTGCAAACAAAGGCGGCATTGTTCTCGTATATTGCGTCGCAATTTTCCAATAGCCGGAATTCCAAGAAACGCTGACAGTGGCATAGAGAGAACAGAGGCGGCATTGTTCTAGCGGAAGGCTAGATAACATATGGCAAACAAAGGAGGCATTGTTCTACGAAGTCGAGATAAGGATGACTCATCGGCCACCTGCAACATGCATATCGGGTGACCTTGAAACAAAGTGCTACCAATTGTAGTTATACCAAACTAAATCTGGTGGGCAAAGTCACTAGATTGTGACGTCATCCACCACCTTTCAAAAATAAGAAGAATAGGACACACCCATAAGCATTAGTGTCTAGAGTCCGGAGTCCAGAGTCTAGAAGGCTAAGTTTAGAGTACTTGCACGTGTCATTCCTTGTGTTCCATGTCATCTGTCACGTGTCGGTCACCTGTCACTCTTTGTGTTCCATGCCATCTGTCACTCCTTGTGTTCCATGTCACCTGTCACTTGTCATCTATCACTTGTCATCTGTCGCTTGTCACCTGTCACTTGTCATCTACCGCTTGTCATCTGTCACTTGTCATCTGTCGCTTGTCATCTGTCATCTGTCATTTCCGGCGGCGGCCATCTTGTGACGTCACTTCCGTGCAGCCAACACCTTCTACCACAGGAACGGTTGTGACGTCACTTCCGGCGGTGGCCATCTTGGCCTGAGGCAAAGGTAGGTACACTACTTGCAACTGCAATATTTAATAAAAAAACTTGCTGTTTGAAAGGCTATGTAAAATTTACATAAGATTTCGAGCCCTGGCAAAAAAAAAATATATACATCTATACTAATTTGATATTCCAAGTGAACTAATTAATTTTAGCTTTAGCAGAAATAACTCAGTGTACATACCTTCTGTAAGTGGAAGGGTTTTTTTTTTTCCTATATAAACCTTTTTCCCACCAACAATGTCTATTACGCCTGGTTATATTAGGAATGGTTTTCCTTTCTTATCTTCGTAGAAAGGGATTGATGGTAGTGACACTATAATAATATATGGAAACAATTAGCCATTACTTGAAGAGCAGAAAATTAATGTGGTTATGAATGACTTACGTTGAGTTCGCTTGTTCCTCAAAATTGAGAGTGAAAATGCCAAATACCCAAAAATATCTTCCACCAACTATGAAGAATTTCACTGGCAATTTTTTCCACTATAGTTTCTCCTGAAATACTTTTTCCCAAAAAGGATGTTTTTCAAAACATATAATTTATTTCAGAGAACTGAACTCACAAAGATGAAATGTCAATTAACAATCCCAATTTCTACAAGAAATAAGAAATAAGTGACCGTCAATCCTTTTCTATCTCATTGTAAATATAATTTCAAAAAAACTCTCAAAATTTGACATTGTAGCCAACTCGAATGGTCTCAACCAATCAGAGAGTAGGTAACCAGAAGTTACTAAAATATCACTGAATATATTTACACTAGATTCAAAAATCTAACTCAAATAATGTCAACAGATTATTGACATACAGCCCAAATAATTAAGTAAGATCGATTTTATTCAACGATGAGAACGTAAATTTAATTATAATGTAGCTGTTCCTTTTTAATGATTCATTCCCCGAGCGATGATTGGTAGCTCCACATGACTCGACCAATCAGAACTCGTATCGCCAGAAGACACTAGATAATTACCAAACTGAATACCAAAAAAGAGTAATTTAGAATGGAAATCGAAGACGATGCATTATAATCAGATTTAATGTATATAGTTCATATGTAACCAATGCATTTTCCGATGAAAACATGCTCATTTTGGTGGGTAATTTCTCAGTTTTCAGGTTGGTAACAACGAAATAGACTGATGACAGATCAGCCGTAAAACATTTGTTATTGTTTGTCCACAAAATGTTACATAATCATCGACACTGAATTATGAATAAATATTATAGGAAACGAATGGGTGAAAATCAAATCGCGAAATTAAGATCATTATTGAGTAACTGTAACATACTAGACCGACTTTGGACTACTACACTTTCAAAAGTAACCTAAACAACAATCGACATCAAGAACTAAGATTATATATTTTTTCCAGGTGTTAAAGGATTTCTGATAATAATGTGCCTACAGAAATAAGTTGAGGATGACTGAACCAAGCCCTAAGAACTATTAAACATACGCTACACCCCAAACTGAACGGAAACACAACACATAACCTCAAACAGAAGTGTCGGATTCATGCTCAAAATACATACAAAATCAGCACAAACTATGGCCCTGCATCTGGAATGATACCTAGTGAAGATAATTCGAGCCAAGAAATTTGATATAACCTACAGAAAATATCCTAAAACTGATCATGAAGTTCCAGTGGTTCCCAGTAACTATCTGCCTCTACCTCAGATGCATCAAATTCCAGCCCAAAACTTAATGTTAGTGGTAATACAGCTAATTCACATTCACCTGCACATCATATAAGCTAATCATAGTTTATTTTAGGTTCCAAGGAAGATCTTATTTTGAAATATCTGAGTGCTTAAGGAATTCCTGGATCGAACAGCGAAAAGAGAACTCTGAGGAGAAAACTACTTGTTCAGATTGATAATCATCTTGATTAGATGATTTCTATAGGTGACTACAGGGTGAAAGATTGTTCTTGGATTGTACTGATGTATTACATAAAATAAAAATGATAGCATGTACCTGATTTGATAGTTTTTGTAATAAGATTGTCTAGTGTCCAAAATCAACCGTTACAAAGAATCACCCTGTAATAATATATATATATATATATAATAGTTTTGTTATACCTATATGCTTAACTATGTACACTATGATAAGTAATATATACACATCATGTATTACATGTATGAATATAGAAATTTCATGCAAGATCGATGAGTCCATTCAACATGCCAGCTTTCAATTTTCGCTTAAAAGTACCAAGTGATGCAGTCTTGTATTCTATCGGGATATTATTGTGGATGCGTGTTATATAATAAGAAAATGACGATTTGAAAAGAGTTGTTCTATGTTGTGGAGGGGTGAGTCGCATTTTATGTCGTATGTTGAGATTATGAATATCTGTTCTAAATTGAATTTTCCTATACAAAGAAGCTGGTTTTTGGGTGCGGATTACTTTATTGAAAAATACGCTGGCATGTAATATTCTTCTATCGTGCGCAGATAGCCATCCTAGATTTTTATTGTGCTCTGAAGTTCGTTGACGTCTATTTAGCCCACACACAAATCTGACACATGAATTTTGGAGTTTCTGAATCCGTTGAGAATCAGCTTTAGTGATTGCCGGTCTATACAAAATATCCGCGTAGTTCAAGTGAGATAAAACTGAAAAATGCCGAAGATATGAATAATTTTTTTCTTAAGATCTTCCTTGAATGAGGATGTACCAAATGAACATTTAATAAATTTTTATAATTCTAACCGAAAAGAAGGATTGAATGAATCATTCACCTTTTCATTGTCTAATGAAACTGAAATATCTAAATTAATCAATAATATAAAAACGCAAGCCTATGGTGATGATAGTATAAATATCTCAATCATCAACCTTTGTGGACCTCTCCTGGTGTCTATAACTACACATATTATAAATGAATGTATAAGTCAAAACTATTTTCCCAGTGTGTGGAAAAACGCAAGAGTAATACCCATAGCAAAAAATAGTAATCCTCAAAGTTATAATGACTTGAGATCAATAAGCATTCTACCAACATTTTCAAAGATTCTGGAAAAAGTAATGGAAAATCAAATCAGATCTTATGTCGACTCTTATAACATACTGCCAGTGAAACAATCAGGCTTCAGAAGTGGCTATAGCTGTGCAACAGCAACATTAAAAATAGTGGATGACATAATTAAAGCTCTTGATGCAAGCAAAGTAACAATTTTAATATTACTGGACTACTCGAAAGCATTCGATACCATAAATCACCAAATATTACTTTCCATGTTGCATTACTTTGGATTCAGCGATGCATCAAGTGCGTTAATTTCATCTTATTTGCATAATCGAAAACAAAAGGTCGTCATAAGTGATACATGTTCTAATTGGCAGGAAATAAATTCTGGGGTACCACAAGGCAGCATTTTAGGCCCTCTGTTCTACACCATCTACACTTCCACTTTCACCAAGAGATTGAAATTTTGCAACTACCATTTATACGCAGATGACTCTCAGATATATTTCTCCTTTGACCCCCTAAACCTAGAAGACGCCGTAAATCGTATTAATAGTGACTTGGAAGCAATTCTGAAGGTATCCACAGATCACATGTTGAGAATCAATCCGAAGAAGTCAATTGCCATGATATTTGGAAACGAAAACGTTCGTGAGCAGGCCAATAACTATGAACTCAAAATCGGAGATTCCAGAATAAATTTCAAGACTCACTCTAAAAACTTAGGGCTTGTTATAGACTCCAAGCTTAAGTTCACAGAACATGTAACCTATAAACTCAAAACAGCTTACGCATCTCTGAAATTAATATACCCACAAAGGAAATTTTTGAATACGGAAGTTAAAAAAACATTGTGCGATTCATTAGTTCTGTCCCATTTCAATCATTGCGACGTGGTATATCACAAATGTTTAGATAGCAATGACACAAGGCGCATTCAAAAACTACAAAACTTTTGTATGAGACTTATTTTTGGTATAAGAACTAGGAATAGAATTTCACATAAACTGAAAGATTTGAACTGGCTTAATATGATCAACCGCAGACGTCTCCATACAGCTTGTACTTTCTTTAAAATAGTCAAGTTTAAGACTCCTCCCTACTTACATGAACATTTGAGTTATAGAACGGACGTTCACAATTTGAATCTGAGAAGGAAATTACTATTGAGTGTCCCTACTCACAAAAAAGAAGTGTATAAGCGCTCGTTCTCTTATAATATTTCTGACACATTAAATTATATTAATATTTGGAATCCTAATTGGTTTGACCTATCGATCGATAATTTCAAATACAAATTTAAAAAACATTTAATACAGTCTCAAAATGTCCCTGAATGACCGCTATGAAACATTCGCATTGAGATCGTGATTATTGTTTATCAGCTCATCGCTCGCATGCTCTATTTCCAATTCTTTTTCTCTCCATCTCTCTTTTTTCTCTTTTCCTCCTCTCTTTCTCGTGCTCTTTCACCCTATTCAGCTTTATTTTTCAGTTTACGGCTTTGGTGGAACACCAGATGCGACTTGATCGCAATCTGAACCAAAAGCCCTTTGTTCACCATATGTATATATATTGTATTTAGTTTTACTTTCTCCAATGTGAACATATTTGGTGTCCAATAAATGTATTATTATTATTATTATTATTATAATACAAGTGCTTCACACAGAGTCTTCCTACACGCGCTGTTCAGGATAGATTTATTGGCATAAATCTTTTTCAGATTTCCGAACCCATTTCGAATGACTTTGGTAACATGATCTGTAAATTTCAAGGATGTATCAAGTATGACACCGAGATTTTTCACACTGTTTGTCAGGGGAATTCGTATATCACCTAGATATATGTTAACATAATCGATTATCCTATTACGAGCTTTGTTATTGCCAAAGAGCATGATGTGAGTTTTTGAGGGATTCATTTCAAGACAGGATTCAGTAGAGATAGCTTGCAACGATTTTTAATCTTCATTTATGC
This sequence comes from Phaedon cochleariae, assembly GCA_918026855.4. Classification (NCBI taxonomy): domain Eukaryota; kingdom Metazoa; phylum Arthropoda; class Insecta; order Coleoptera; family Chrysomelidae; genus Phaedon; species Phaedon cochleariae. The sequence goes on from OU896719.1 coordinate 19,245,906, forward strand.
GCTGACACGCAACATCTACTTCGCCCTCTTTGAAACTATAGTATAATTGCGTGTCGTCCGCATAGAAGTGACACTGACAGTATTTCAAAGCTTTCATATATTTGTGAGTATACAATATAAAGAGTAAGGGTCCCAGATTAGAACCCTGAGGTACTCCACGTTTGATTGCTGATTCCTCAGATAATATATTTCCTAGCTTGAAAGATTGATATCTGCCATGAAGATAATCAACTATCAAGGATGTAGATCCTGGAGAAAAACTTACGTAATGAAGTATCGCGGACATTAGGTTATGATTGAGCCGGTCGAATGCCTTTGTATAATCGAGCAATACGAGTATACAGAGGTCCTTTTTATCCAGTGCTGAAAATATATCATCAGTCACCTTAAGTAGTGCTGTCACACAACTGTGGTTAGTACGAAAACCAGATTGTTGTCTAGGAAGTATATTATTACCCTCCACGTAAGATTGCATTTGGGAATATAAAATTTTTTCTAGGCCTTTCGACAATGTGCATAATATGCTGATTGGTCGAAGATCACTATAATTTTCTGGATTGTTATTTTTGGGCAATGGGATTAGTATTGCTTTTTTCCAAATTTCAGGATATACATTGTTTTCTATGCAATAGTTGTATATGTGTGTTATATAGTCTAAAACATAAGGACAACAACGCAAAATCATGAGTATATTTATTTGGTCGGAACCCATTGCATTTGATTTAATAGATAAAAGCACTTTATAAACTTCTATAGAATTGATTTTGCGGAAGTTGAAAGAATGAGTCAAGTCGTTCCTAACATTAGATGCATAGTAGTTTAATAATTCTTGGTCAGGAATCGAATTCTCGGCAGACACATTGAGAAAATGATTATTGATTTCCGTCACAGAGCTCAAGCTGTTTGGTATACTATTATTTTTCTTCTTGTTGTGAACATCCAATTCCTTCATCTCATTCCAAAGGTTTTCAGAGTGTCGCACTCGATATTCAAAATATGCTTTTTTTTTCTCGATTGATTGTAGTGTTCGTTAGATTTCTCAATTATTTGTATCGAGACCAGTGTTCAGCAGTTTTTCTCTTCTTGAATTTTTTTTAAGCATTGTCCCTCATTTTCATAATCACTTTAATATTATCTGTTAGCCATGGGACCTTTTCTTTACGAATTTCAACTGTTTTCATAGGGACATGTTTATCAAACAATTCTAATAACAGATTATTGAGCTTATTAACTTCAGCATTGATATCTGCCAGGTGGAATACTTCATGAAATGGTTTAGTTGACATATCATCATAAAAGTTATTTTCTTTGAACGACCTATAATCTCGAAAAGTATGTAAGAATGGCTCAAATGTTTCAATGGCGCTGCCAATACGGCAAGATACCAGATTATGGTCCGAGAAGTTCAATTTATCTGAGACAGAGCAGTTTTTTATCACAAGATTTTCAGAACATACAGGGTGTTCATTTCAGGACTTCCCACCCTAATTTTCTCGAAATGTGTGTATTTTTTCAAAAAATCCCGAGACACATCAACAAATATATCGAAGGGGACAAGTTTTCATCAGAAAATAAACGCGCCCCCTTTCATCCCCTGCAAGGGGGAGCTACCTACTGCGAAATCTTAAATGCGAAGGGGTATCGAGTCATACCTCATTTTGAAGGTCTTTGTAATTCCTACACGTCAGTGTTTTGTTATTCAAAATTGATCGATCCGTTGTTGAGATATTTAGGAAAATCAGTTTTCTGATGCGTATACCATTGAAGGTCTTTTTAATGTCTTCACGTCGGTACTTCTTTTTTAAAATTGTTCGATCCATTTTCGAGATATTTAAGCATTGTCTTCGCTGCCGCGTATCATCGAAATAAAAACACTTTAACTGTTTTTTGCTTCAATTTACTTCTAATGTGCCTCGAAAGGTATGCAAAAAAGTGTACTTGGCAAAAAAATAGAAGACATCGATTTATTCACTATAATTCTCAGTTGTGTGATAGTTGTGATTTGATAAGGCACTGTACTTAGTAAAAATGGTTTACACTGTAGCTGAAAAAGTCGAAATAGTGTTAATTCATGGCGCCGAAAATCGATGTGCTCGACGAACTGCCGCAATATTTAACGAGAGGCACCCAGATAAGAACACATCTCATCGGTATGTCCTCAATCTGATCGCCAAATTCACTCAGACAGGATCTGTTGCAAATTTAAAACATGATCAGCCAAGAGTCCTGACTGAAGCCACTCAAATTGAAGTATTAGGCTATTTTGGTATGAGTCCTAATACTTCGTTACGTAGCATTACTACTGCAACTGGAGTTTCCTTAGGCTCTGTCCACAAAATTACGAAAATTAATAAATTCCATCCATATAAAATAAAAATCTGTCAAGAGTTGAGTGAAGACGACTTTGACAGACGAATTGAGTTTTGTGAGCAGATGATAACAATTATTAATAACAATAACGCATTTTTAAAAAATGTCTGCTTCTCTGATGAGTGTTCTTTTTATTTGAATGGATTTGTCAATAAACATAATTGCAGATATTGGAACAATGAAAATGACCATGTGTTTGTCGAAGGGCATACCCAATATCCCCAAAAACTGAATGTATGGGCCAGTATACTAGAAAATCAAGTAATTGGTTCATTGTTTATCGATGGAAATCTAAATGGTGAGGTGTATTTGAATATGCTAGAAAATACGATCAATCCGCTAATTGCTGAAGCACTTGAAAATCGACTGGATAGAGATGAAAACACCTTTCTTGATGAAAACCAGTTACATTTTCAACAAGATGGAGCTCCTCCCCATTATGTGCTTCCGGTCCGTCAATGGTTAGATAACGTGTTTCCCGGTAGATGGATAGGGCGACGAGGACCTATAGAGTGGCCAGCCAGATCCCCGGATTTAGCACCATGTGATTTCTTCCTTTGGGGACATTTAAAATCAGTTGTTTACACACGTCCGCTGCAAAATTTACAAGTTCGACAAAGGATCACCGCAGAATGTCAAGTACTTCGACCAGAAATGTTTGAAAATGTGCGCCACGCATTTGAACAGCGGTTATACCATTGCTTGGGCAATAATGGACAACATTTTGAGCAATTACTGAAGTGACAGTAGGGTGAAATATTGATATTTAGGTTTGAAGTAAAGGGAATGAGAATAAACAGTTGCAGTTTTTATTTCAATGGTATACGCATCAGAAAACTTATTTTCCTAAATATCTCAACAACGGATCGATCAATTTCAAAAAACGAAACACTGACGTGTAGGGATTACAAATACCTTCAAAATGAGGTATGACTCGATACCCCTTTGCATTTAAGATTTCGCAGTAGGTAGCTCCCCCTTGCAGGGGATGAAAGGGGGCGCGTTTATTTTCTGATGAAAACTTGTCCCCTTCGATATATTTGTTGACGTGTCTCGGGATTTTTTGGAAAAATACACACATTTCGAGAAAATTAGGGTGGGAAGTCCTGAAATGAACACCCTGTATGATGAGATCAATTAGAGTTGAGGTCGTAGAACAGTGGCGTGTGGGAAGATCAATTAATTGTTTGAGGCAGAGAGTATCGAGTATTGTATTCAGTAAGGCGCAGTTTCTTTTAGTATGATCCAATAAATCTATGTTAAGATCACCAGCACAGATTATAAAATCATATTTCATTATGAGATCTGAGAGTATATTTTCAAACGTATCGATGAATTTCTCACCATCATGATTCGGAGCCCGATATAAAGAGCCTAGTGCATATTTTTTGCCTTCCAGACTGAAAGTCACCCATATTTGCTCAGTATCACTCACCCCCAAGTTCCGGATTAGAGTAGATTGTAATGCATCCCTCACATACACTGCTACACCACCTCCACGACCACTCCTATCTCTTCTGAATAGTTTGTAACCACGCAATTTCACCGCTTCATCATCAATATTTTGAGATAACCACGTTTCGGAGACGGTAATAATATCATACTTATTGAAAACTGAATGTTTGAAATCGACGAAATTACTCGAAAGCGATCTAGCATTTATATGGCATACATCAATATACTTCATCATATGATTGAATTTATAGGAGTAGAGATAATTATAAAGATATAATTCTATAATGAATAATACCAAAGATGTACCTTTTTGGTAATCAAAATTATAATGTTTATTAAATCGTCATGGTTAAGACATCTGCCATTACATCACTATGATAACGACTTAAGATGTAGGTATAACATGTGAGTAGCCTATATAGCCCCCCTTCAAATAAAAACTAATCGACATAAAAACAACAATAACAACAATATCAGTCAAGTGAAATAATGAACATTGTTGTCCCAAGAAACCTTTTTCTTCTTGGGATTTATGTCAAGAATTTGCGGAATGTGTGAGGAATCATCGTCTAATTTCACGCAGTGGTTTTCAAAAAATGCTGGTTTGAAACGATCGATTGAAATAGTTTTATTCAGACCATTCATCAATAATGAAAAATGTCTGCATTCTCTTCAACACTTTATGTGGACCTGAATAGCGAGGTTGGAGTGTGTTGATTAATGAATCAGTACGCAAGAATACATGAGTTGAACTAGACAGATCTTTAGAAATGAAACATTTTCTGACATTTTCTCTACTGTATGCTGGTTTTAACGTACTGGCAAAATTTCTTAATTTAAGTACGAATGTTGACGTATCTAATTTTGGTTTGCTACTAGATTCAAAAAACTCATTTGGTAATCTGAGTGTTGTATCATAAATCATTTCAGAAACAGAACATCCAAGATCTGATTTGAAAGTCGAACGTGAACCTAATAAAACCAAAGGTAAGTTATCAACCCAGTATTGATAGGAATTACTATAACATCTCAGGGATGCTTCAAGACTTCTGTGAAATCTCTCTATAATACCGTTGCTCATTGGGTGATAGGCACAAGTTCGAATTCTTTTAATGCCGAGAAATTCCATCAATTCTTTAAATAAGGATGACTCAAATTGTTTGCCTTGATCAGTAGTGATAACTGAAGGAATTCCAAATCTTGCCATCCATCCAGAGATTGAAGTTTTTTCAACAGTTTCGACTGATATATCTTTCAAAGGAAAAGCCTCGGGCCACCTGGTATACAAGGACCTACTAAATCGATATGTATATGATCGAAACGACAATCAGGTTCAGGAAATTCTTGAATTGGTGCAATATTATGTCGAATAATCTTCGATTTTTGACAATCAATACAATGTTTGGACCAAAATCTAACATCTTTGTTCATGTTCGGCCAAATAAATCTTTCATTGATTAATTTTTGAGTTGCTCTAATACTTGGATGGGACAAAGAATGTAAATTCTCAATAATTTTTCGCCGAAACTGTTTGGGAATATATGGTCTAGGTTTATTCAATGAAATATCATAAAATAATTTAGTATCACTTTCAGGTAAATGAATTTCCTGAAATTTAAGTGAATTCAATTTTTCTTCAGATTTGTTAAGTAATTTTAATAACTCTTTGTCTTCTTTCTGATAATTTGCAATCGTTTCATAATCAATAATTATATCTTCTTGATTCAAAGTATTAATAAACATTCTTGATAATGAATCTGCTACATCATTTTCGGTACCTTTAACATACCTAATATCTGTTGTAAATTCAGAAATGAATTCCATTTGTCGGATTTCTCGAGGATTATAATTGATAGAATTCTTGGCAAACATGAAAGTTAATGGTTTGTGATCAGTGAAAATAAAAAAATCTCTACCTTCAACAAAATATCTAAAATGTTTAATTGCTGAGAAGATTGCAAGTAACTCCTTGCCGAAAGTGCTATATCTAGTTTCTGTTTGAGATAATTTTCTAGAGAAAAAGGAAATCGGACACCACATGCTATTGATATACTGTTGTAAAACAGCTCCAATAGCATCATCAGATGCATCAACCATGATACTGGTTGGAGCATCATGTTTTGGATAAAACAGTAAAGTTGATTCTGTTAACATATTTTTGGCACTTCCGAAGGCGTTTTCCAGACTAGATTTTGGGAATGCTTCGATTTGCTTTTGTTTGAAAGCATCTCATGAAGAGGTGCCAAAATCTTGGCACAATTAGGAATGAATCTGTGATAAAATGTTATGAGTCCTAAAAATTCCCTCAATTTCCGTAATGAGTTAGGTCTAGGATAATTTTTTACAGCCTCAAACCTTACTAACAATGGTTGAATACCTTGAGAATTCATTTTTAGACCTAAAAAATCTAACTCTGTTTTCCCAAATTCACATTTCGATACATTCAATACTATGCCAAACTTCTCGAATCGCTGAAATAGTTGCCTCGAATGGGATTTATGTTCTTCTTCAGCAGAACTTGCGATGAGAACGTCATCTAAGTATGCGTAGCAAATATCTAACCCTCGAGTAAAGTTATCTATAAATCTCTGAAAGGTTTGTGCAGCATTCCGTAAACCAAAACTCATCCGGGTGAATTCAAATGATCCGAAAGGAGTTATTACTGCAATTTTTGGAATGTCACGAGGTTCGACGGGAATTTGATGATAAGCACGTACTAAGTCAATTTTGGAAAATATTTTTGGTTTTTGAAAACTTGAATAAAATTCTTGAATATGTGGGACAGGATATCTATCTGGTATTGTTACTTTATTCAGAGACCTATAATCTCCTACTGGTCTCCAATCACCACCTTTCTTGGGAACAACATGCAAAGGGGATGACCAACTACTAGCAGATGGACGTATAATTCCAAGTTCGAGCATATGGTCAAATTCTGCTTTGATAATATTCAGTTTTTCAGGAGGTAACCTGCGAGCACGAGCATGCACTGGAGGACCTGTTGTTTCAATGCAATGGGTAATATCATGTTTAACTAGGGAATAATAAACGTCAACCTGACTCAAAGATGGAAATTCATTCAGTATCGATTCGTACAAACATTCTGAATCACCCCGTATGTGCATTAGTTGACATGACATAATATTCGTTGATTTACATTCGATATTGACATTTGTCAAATTATCTAGCAAACGATTATTTGAAACATCAACTAATAAATAAAAATGTCTTGAAAAATCGATACCAATGATAGGATATTTGATATTAGCCACAATGAAAATCCACTTGAACAGTCGTTTGATTGTTGGCACTGGAGTTTTCCGATGACCAAATACATGAGGCAATACATTTATGTGCTCGATGTCCATAACGCTTATGGTAGGAACAGTAGTTCTTATTAGCTGAAGGAGACCTGCTTCTACTATCAGACTGCTTCCGGAATGGTGAACGATGCGTTAGTTGTAACGAATTAGCCAATTCTCGTAGCTCTTTCCTTCGACAATTTCATCATCTCTTCTCTATTGGAACATCTCGTAGTACAATTATCAATGACCGAATTCTTCATTACATGGGAAACAGAATAGGAATCTAGAGAAGTTTCCATTATTTTGTCTGCAATTATTGCTTGAGATTCTAGCGAAACTTCTTCACCAAGACTTGCTAGAATGGTTTTGACACTGCTGGGAAGTCTCTGGAGGAAGATATGTTTCAGAATAGACTTGTCAATTGTATTCGCCTTCTCGCCCAATAATTGTTGCATACGTCGAAGTAACTGTGAAGGTGTTCTATCTCCTAACTCTTCGACGCATAGAAGCTGCTTCAACCTTTTTTGATCGGAAATCGAGGTACGCTTAATGTCAGGTGGATTCAGCAAAATATCTCTTACTTCAGTGGCTAATTCAGGCGACAACGAAGATGATAAAATATTATATTTCGATTTATCTGAAGTGACTTTCCTTGTTGAAAATATTGCCTCAATCTGTGTGAACCATATTGTTACGATTTTACTCTGGGTCCGTAATAATTTAACACTCGGTAGAACACTTAAAACGATTCATTCTGTACACTACTATACAATAATAACAATACTCGTACTGAACACTTCCGATTCACAACACTTCTTCGATCGTTATTATAACGCTTCCAAATAAAGACTTTCCTTCCTGTCCCTAACAACAACTATTTATACTACCTAATAAAACGTCTAGATTCCACTCGAAATATCGTGAACAGGTCGATAATCTTCTCGAGTCATCTCAATAGCCGTCGATTTCTATTCCAAGAAATATGGTTTATTTACTTCCATAGCAGGTAGCTGGGATTGATCGCCAGGGTCGTAACATTAACCCCCTTCTTCAAATTTGATCGTCCCGATCAGAAACAGAACTTTCCTTACCATGATAACGCTTCAGTCTTCCAAGATGAACGACTTTCATCTTTGTCCTAGGGCTGCGTTGGATTCTGTAGACCACATCGTTGATCCTTTTCAACACCGTATACGGTCCTTCCCAAGATGGTGTTAATTTGGGTGATACGCCCTTCTTCCGTCGAGGATTATACAGCCAAACTCGATCTCCTTCGAGGAATCCCTCTGAATTGGCTTTGAGATCGTACCGTGCCTTCATTTTGTCACTTGCTAATTTCAATCTCTTCCGAGCAGTCTCATGAATTTTCATCAAGCCATTCCGAAGCTCATCTGCGTAGTCTTGTACTTCCTTTTCTTCGACACTTGGTGAACCGAACACCAAGTCACAAGGTAAGCGGAGTTCTCTCCCAAAGACTATACTAGCTGGAGTTAGCTTCGTTGAATCATGGACAGCTGCTCTATACGCCATCAGGAATAAGGGAAGATGCCTGTCCCAGTCCCTCTGATGCTCTTCGACTACTTTGGAAAGATGTTCTTCCATAGTTCGGTTGAATCTTTCGACCATGCCATCGGATTGTGGATTTAGTGGAGTTGTTCTGGTCTTACTGATTCCCATTAGATCACAGACCTTTTTGAATGAGTTCGACTCGAAATTTCTCCCTTGATCAGAATGTAACTCCATTGGTACCCCGAACCGTGAAAACATGTTGTCTACCAATATCCTGGCAACTGTGGAGGCTTCTTGATTTGGCATGCCGTATGCTTCTACCCACTTACTGAAGTAGTCCATAGCAACCAAGATGTATTTATTTCCATCATCGGTCAAAGGGAATGGTCCGGCTACATCGATGGCGATCCTTTCAAACGGTGCACCCACATTGTATTGCTTCATTCCAGCTCTTGATCTCGTTCTGGGACCTTTACTGGCTTCGCATACAGGACATCTTCTACACCAACTTTCCACGTCGTCACGACATTGAACCCAGTAAAATCTTTCTCGAATTTCACTCAATGTCTTATTAACTCCAAAATGTCCACCAGATTTTCCGCCATGGACTTCTTCCAGAACTTCATTAACTCTGATGTGGGGCACAACCAGCTGAGAAATTGTTGATCTACCATCAGCTGATTCCCAAACTCGCTTCAATAATCCATTCTCCACAACTAGTGAGTCCCATTGTGCCCACATCGCCTTGAAAGCAGGCCCTCTATCCGAGATATCCTTCCATGTCGGTCTTTCTGTTCCTCTTTCTTTCCAACGTAGAAAATTGGCGATATTCGGATCGTTCTCCTGATCTCGTCTCATGTGTGCTGCTGTCCACTTATCATCGGTCACAAGTCTGGTTTTTCTAACATCAGCGGTTCCTTCTCGATGTTCAATGCGTAGACAATGCTTACAGGTTTCCGAACAAGGTCTTCTGGACATGGCATCTGCATTCTGGTGTAGTTTTCCTGGGCGATGCTTAATCTTGAAGTGATAGTGGTTCAGCTTTTCCAGCCATCTTGCTATTTGACCTTCAGAATTCTTCATCTCCATCAGCCACCTCAAAGCTGCATGATCCGTCCTAATGAGAAATTCTCTCCCGTATAAGTATTTGTGGAAATGGTCAACAGCCTTAACAATTGCCAGCAGTTCTTTCCTGGTGACACAATAATTCCTTTCTGGTTTGGCCATCACTTTGCTGTAGTATTCTATAACCTTCTCTTGACCATCCTGTACTTGTGATAGCACGGCTCCAATTCCGATGTTACTCGCGTCTGTGTCCAAAATAAACAAGCCGTTCTCTTGTGGGAACCCCAAAATAGGACTTGAACAGAGGCCCGCCTTCAATTTCTTGAAGGATTTCTCACATTCAACAGACCAGTTGAAGTTGTCAATCTATGGAGTGGCGCCGCAATATCAGCAAATCCTTCCACAAAACGACGGTAGTAAGTGCACAATCCCAAGAAACTTTTTACTTCATGTTTGTCCTTCGGTCTTGGCCAGTCTCGAATGGCTTGAATCTTCGTCTCGTCAGTTTGTATTCCTTCTGACGTTACCGTGTGGCCCAAGAAATCTACTCGTTTCTGGAATAGTGAACATCTCTTCAGGTTCAGTTTGAGGTTGGCATTCCTGAACCGCTGAAACACTTCCCGTAGGTTTTTCAGGTGTTCCTCGAAATTCTTTCCCATGACCAAAACATCGTCCAGATATACCAGGCAAGTTTTCCAAGTGAGCCCACGCAGTACCAATTCCATCAGTCTCTCAAAAGTTGCTGGAGCATTACAAAGTCCAAAAGGCATCACAGTAAACTGGTACAGTCCATTACCAGTCGTAAAAGCAGTCTTCTCCTTGTCTTCTTCGTGAATGCCCACTTGCCAGTATCCGCTCTTCAAGTCCAGTGTCGAAAACCATCGGGAGCCAGCCAATGTAGTCAAAGTGTCATCAATCCTTGGTAACGGGTAGCTATCCTTCTTGGTGACGTCATTGAGCTTCCTATAATCCACACAGAATCTTGTAGATCCATCCTTCTTGGACACTAATACAACCGGTGCAGACCAAGGGCTGGATGATTCTTCAATTACCCCATCCTTCATCATTTTGTCAACCAGCTGTTCCACCTCCTGTTGCTCAGCAAATGGCATTCTTCTTGGTGGTTGCCGAATTGGGTGAGCTTTACCAGTATCTATTCTGTGCTTGACCAAGTTCGTCCGCCCTGTTGATGTTGATTCAAAGATATCACTTTCGTCTGCTATGAATTTCTTGGCAGCTTTATATTCTGTTGGTGATAAGTGGTCCAAGGAGGTTTCCAGAACTTTCAATGCACTGTCATCTCGTTCCCTCCATCTCTGCTCGTTAGTCTTATCACATTTTGCTACCCAACTGACTGGTTCACAAGCTCCGATAATATCTCCTTCCCTTACTGTTATGGTGGTAGGTAAAACATTTGCTACCCTCACAGGAATGTCTCGTTTGGTGGTCACTAAAGCTCGGGCAAGTAACAGCTTGCTGGGGGATTCCTCACATGACTGTACTAATCCAACGCACCACCCAGGGTCCTTCTCTAATCGCGCATGGATGATCTTTTCAGTGAATCCAGGAATTCTCACAGTCTTCGCTAGTCGTAGCCTCACAGACGTCTCCCTCTCGGCCGGTGTCGTTAGTACAAACTCTTCTCCTCCAAATTTCATCGTCTTCTGATCACTGTCGAATGAAAACCCGTAGTCGCTTATCAGATCCATGCCGAGGATAAACTCATTTTCGATATCTGCGACGTATACCATGTTCACTAAATGGAGTCTTCCAAGCGTCAACTCGATATCAGTCATCCCTCGTATAGGTGCATTTTCTTCAGTGACCGTACGAAGAACAAAGTTGGAAGTGGTTGGTTTTATACTTCCAGGCCGGAGAATGTCACTGCGTACCAGGGAAACTGATGCATCGGTGTCTATGGTGCAGGTTACATCCATTTGGTTGATTTTTCCTTTGATGGTCAGGCTATCAGTTGTTCTTCTTATCCTTTTGATGTTTATGACCCTGGGGGCTTCGTTATTGCTAGCCAGCATGCGCCCCGATACGCTGGCTAGTTCTAGTTTTCCTGGTATCTATCTGAGGACTCACTAGATGACCTAGTCCTCGCAGGTGAGTACGACCGTAATGGCGTCCTTGCAGGTGAAGAAGATCGTGGTGGTACTCTCACCTTACAGTCCCTTATTAGGTGTCCAGTTCTGCCACAGCGATAGCAGGATCTGTTTCGCTGGTTGCTTGACCCACTCTTAATTTCTTTGATCGAGTCCTTCAGTTCTTCAAACATTTTTCCTAACATTTTTGCCAATGGGTCCACGTGTTCGGAAGGCTCTTCTATGGACACAGCTCTCACTTTTGGCCTAGAGGTGTTGAAGGCCGCTTCTACCTCCAGCGATCTTACAAGGGCTTCACTGCTCCTCTTAAAGTGTGTTAGCCTCAGAGTCTTCTGTATTTCTGAGTCTCTCAGCCCGTCGATGAATACCTGCACCGCCAGTTGTTCTTTGAAGTTGTCTGGTGCCTCTGGGTACGCTAATTGAGTCAGTCTTCTCACATCTGCTTCGAACTCCTGTAGGCTCTCTCCAGACTTTTGCACACGATTTTTCATCTGAGCCCGGTAAAGCTGTTCTCGATGTTGGTCTCCATACCTGAGTTCTAGCGCAGCCACTAAATCTCCGAAGTGGTTTTGTTGTTCCACTGGGATCGACTGTAACATCCCCAAAGCTGGTCCTCTCAGAGCTACAATGAGTGCAGTAGCTTTTTCCTCGTCACTCCACCCATTTGCACTTGCTGCAGCCTCAAATTGTCGGCGATACATAGACCAAGGCGACTGTCCATCAAAAGTTGGTGGTTTCACGGAAGAACCCGATGTGGCAACCCTGTCACGACGATCTTGACTTCGTAGCGAGGCGATCTGATTCGCTACATCTCTTTTGATTGTATCGAACATGGAATCTACTCTTGAAGCTTCCTGGTTAAGCTTGTCGTCAATTTTGATGAAATCTGTCTTCAACTCATCTATTTGCACATCAGTTTTATGCAGAATTTGTTCGAAGAAGATTTTCTGATGTTCTCGTTCTTTTTCTTGATGCTCTAGAATTTTCTGTAACTCTTCTTGACGACGTTGCTCTTCTTCTAATTTTTCCTCTCGACGACGTTTCTCCTCCTCTTGTTTTTCTTTCTGTCGTCGTTCCTCTTGTTCCGCGAACTGATTTTGCATAAATTTCAAAATGTCTTCCGTCGCGTCGTATGACGTACTCCTTGTATTCACCATACGTCTTCAAATGTCCTCGAAAAATTCCACTTCTGACACCACTGTTACGATTTTACTCTGGGTCCGTAATAATTTAACACTCGGTAGAACACTTAAAACGATTTATTCTGTACACTACTATACAATAATAACAATACTCGTACTAAACACTTCCGATTCACAACACTTCTTCGATCGTTATTATAACGCTTCCAAATAAAGACTTCCCTTCCTGTCCCTAACAACAACTATTTATACTACCTAATAAAACGTCTAGATTCCACTCGAAATATCGTGGACAGGTCGATAATCTTCTCGAGTCATCTCAATAGCCGTCGATTTCTATTCCAAGAAATACGGTTCATTTACTTCCATAGCAGGTAGCTGGGATTGATCGCCAGGGTCGTAACAATATGATCGGGTCATTCGGCCAAAAATCTGGTAGCTTGAAATTGATGCTCGAAACTTCTGACGATGTAGAATCATTATTGCTGGGTTCAGACATCACGTCGAGGTCACCAATTCATAGGAGTAAAGATAATCATTAAGATATAATTCTATAATGAATAATACCAAAGATGTACCTTTTTGGTAATCAAAATTATAATGTTTATTAAATCGTCATGGTTAAGACATCTGCCATTACATCACTATGATAACGACTTAAGATGTAGGTATAACATGTGAGTAGCCTACAAATTGATCCAGCTGAATGCAAAATTGAGTAACTAATATACCTATGAGAAAATGAAAAACAAAATTAAAAAATTAAAAAAACTGTACAATATAGTGCATTTCCTATTCAACCTTCAAGAATTTACACCTAACTAAATATGCTATCATCTTTATTTGTACACATATGCTCAATCTAAGGTATCTTAATAACTTTTAATTTTTTTTTTTTATAAAATATGAATAATTAGTCTTTCACAAATTACGTTATTTATTATTTTGATTTTATTCCTAACTATAACTAATTTGAACTATGAATATCTTCCTAATTCTTATCTAATTCATATAATTACTACTGACTCTATACGCATATATAATTAAACTCTAGGTCGTATTGTAATCCTAAGTTTTAGTTTTCTTTGAAAATATTCTGGTTGAAATCCTATCTCTAGAGAAAACTGGTTTGACTGCCCTTTTTTTAGTGTTTGTTTTAATCACAGTTTCAAACGAATCCTCTGTATCATCTGCAGATGGATCAGTGTTATCCAAATCTCGATCTGAATGAACTTTCACACTATTAACTAAATCACGATGATCTCCATTTGTTGGATCTAGGAGTTGTTCGTCTTGACCTTCCCTTATCAATTCCTCAGCAGTATATGGTCTTTCATTTACGAATAATTTACCGCTTCTGATATATGCAGGTATGTTTCTGTGTTTTGCTTCTTTAAGGTTCAGTCTCAATACTCGTTGTTTCTCTCTATCCTCTTCATTCAAATCATGTGATACATAGATATTTGATCCTTTTAATTTTGGGCAGAGTTTGAGAATTTCGTGTTTCTGCCAATTCCTCAGCAATTCAATGATAATAGGCCTAACCTTGCCTTGTTTATCCTGACCAATGAAACTTATCTCATTAATGTCATGTTTGGACAATTGTATCCCAAGTAGATTGTTCAGAGTACTTATGACGTGCTGATATAAATTTTCTTTACTGGCGGCTATGACTTCTTCAATTTTAAGTCCAAAAACTACGAGATTATTTCTTTTTATGGTTCGTTCCAATGAGATGTTCTTAAGCTCAAGATCTTCGCATTTTCTTTCGAGTTGTAATCTATTTTCCCTCTCTTCCTGAACAATTTTTTTATTTATTTATTTATTTATTTATTCAGATGCTAGTTTCACATTTTTCATATTATATGATTACTTATAAGTATAAGTGTATAATGGGAATAAAGATAAATTATAAAATTATTGTTGTGTCCTTCAACTGATAGGAAAACATCTAAGCACTGATCTGTTTGTATTATGTATTTCTCTAGCAATCGAAGGACGTGAAAAATATCATTATTATACTCATCTATATACATAAATATTTACATTATCACTTTCAATATTTACTATTTACTATGGAGCCAACTAGAATAAGTGGTCAATCAACGTATAAGTTTAATGTATAACTGGATACATGACAATACAAGAAGTAATATGGATTTATTCGGAAATAAAACTGTTCATTAAATCACTAATACTATTACTAATACTATTACTAACGGGTAAGTGATTTAAAGTGATTAAATTAATTACTGCGAAATATCTGTCTCAATGGTATAAATAAGTATTTTATTTCATTATCATCATTGCCATACTCAATTATCATCATTGCCATACTCGATGCCACTACTACCATTATCACCATCATGCCATTACTTCCAATTTGATTTTATTAGCTCTGATAAGTATTTTTATTTCTTTTTTAAATCTGAATTTACTTTTGGTATTTTTCAGTTGAACTGGTAGCATGTTGTACAACTTCGGACCTAAATAAAAAATGAATCTTTGTGCATGACTTTTTGCAAATAGAGGTACGTCTATAGACTTGTTGACCACAGATCTCGTTAGATGGTGTTTGTTAGTATTGACTTTTGGTTCTGTTATTGAATGCATGTATAGTAAAGATTGGTAGATGAAAAGTTTTTTGATATTGAAAGTTCTAGCCTCCTCATATAATAAAACTGTTGGATGCAGTCTAGTTTTTTTCATACAAATTTTCAAGAGACTATTTTGTGTCGTTTGCAAATTTCGTTGTGCATTATTACTTAGTCCCCCCCAAATCACAATACAGTACCTCAAGAGGGATTCAGCTAGTGAATTATAAATCAACAGCAAGTTTTTCCGGTTGAGAATGTCACGTAGCAAATAAAATTTATGAATTAGTTGTCTGAGTTTTTTATTTATGTAAGCTGCATGCTCATCCCACCTTAGAAATTGATCTACGATGATCCCCAAATATTTAATTTTACAAATTTTTTCGATGATGGGACAGCCACAACTCAGTGGGTCACATGTGATTTTATGTATCTTCAAAATATTTTTTTCTGTCTGATCCAATGTATTCAAACTAAAAGTGATGAATTTACTCTTTTGGAAGTTTAGACTGAGCAAACTGTAATTGAGCCATAGATACATGGAGGTCATACTCTTCTCAGCTTTCTCATGAAGACCATTCCAAGAATCTGCAGTGAATACAATAGCTGTATCGTCTGCATATGATATGAGGTGGCCTTGAAATTCTTTCAAATTTGCAATTTGATTAATATATACAAGAAACAGTATGGGACCCAGAACTGTTCCCTGTGGTACTCCGCAAGTAACTTTGACAGGATTACTCAATGTATCATCAACTTTTACTCTTTGCACCCTATCTGTCAAATATGACTGTAAAAGATTTAATGCAGCACCTCGTATACCAACACTATTTAGCCTTTGCAATAATACATCATGCGCAACAGTATCGAAGGCTTTGGCTAAGTCAAGAAATACTGCCATGCATTTTTTTGATTTGTCCAAATTAACCACTATCTGTTGAATAAGATCTAATACCGCATTTTCTGTGCTAACATTTTTTCTGAAACCAAACTGTCTATCTGTTAGTACATCATGTACATCAAAAAAGTTCACTAGCCTATTTTTGAGACATTTTTCAAAAACTTTCGCAAAGTTACTGATCAAAGATATTGGTCTGTAATTACTCGTACTTTTATAGTCCCCTGCTTTATGTATGGGAGTAACTATAGTTTCTTTCCATTGACTTGGGATTACACCATTTGCAAATGATAAATTTATAATGTGAGTCAGAGGTTGGGTAATGTCACTATGAATAAGTTTCAGCAATTTAACTGATATGCCATCTGGTCCAGCTGAAGTGTTGTTTTTCAAAGTTCCAATTTCCGTGATCACTTCATTGTTAGTAACGGGTTTCAGAAATATCGAAGATAGTACATTCTGTTTAGGCACGATTCTGTTCAATGCGGGGTTATCGCTATTTTTTTCTATCTTTGATGCCATCTCATTTCCTATATCCACAAAATAGCCATTGAAAGCGTCGGCTTTTTCTTTATTATTTGTCAATTCAATGTTGTCTTTGCTCATTATTTTTATAGTACCCAGATCTTTATTCGTAGATTTAGAATTCGAGGCGCAATTTATTATTTCCCAAATTTTCCTGTAATTATTTCCGGCTTCTTGGATTTGCAATTTGTAATATTCATTCTTCGTCTGTCTTAGTAGATTGTTCAGATTATTTCTATATTGTGTGTATGATGCTTTTAATTCAACTGAAAAATGTTTATTCAATCTTCTTTTCAAATTGTCTCGATGTTTAATTGCAGTAATTAGTTCGTCGGTAATCCAGGGCTTGAGTTTTCTATTACAAGTTTTAATTTTAATAGTTTTCGTACAAGAGTTTACTAAGCTTTGAATTTTGTCAATGAACATGTTATAAGTAAATTGAACATCACGAGAATTCAGTATTGTCTCCCATTTTTCTTTGTGGACAAGTTTTTTTACCTTGTTGAAATCAGTTTTTTTCATTAGTTTTTGATTATTTTGCATTTGAATTTGGTTTTGGGAATTCACGAATTTAATACTCAAAAGAGTTGAATAGTGATCACTCAAGTTAGTTTGAATGACCATTGGTGTCAAAATCACCGATTTAGTAATCTGTCTGGAAGTTCTAACGAATATATGGTCAATAGCTGTTGCAGAGTTTTCTGTGTCTCTGGTAGTAGAGTTGATATATGATTCAAATCCATTCGCATTCAAGGTATTTACATAGTTGTTCACATCAGGTGAAAGTTTGTCCATTAAATTGAGATTGATATCACCCAAATATATTTCTATTTGATGTTTTTGTAAGTTACTAAAGAATTCATTCAACTCAGTTATATAGTTGTTCGCATTTATCGAAGGTGGACGATATGATGCTGTGAGTCCTATTTCAAGCTCATTGATTTCCAGAGAGAGTCTCAATAAAATTGTATCCGTCATAACATGATGAATAGATGTGGCATTGATAGAATTTCTGACATAAACTAAAACACCATCATTTTGATTACCACAAGAATTGTTGTAGAATGAATTGAAGTTCGGTATATTAAAATCACTTACCCTGTTGATCCCCCATGTCTCAGATAGGACTATGACGCTTATTTTTTCTTTCACTGACTCCAGATACACTAGTAATTCTTCAAAATTTTTCCTAATACTTCTTATATTGAAAGTTATGATAATTAGCTCATTATCTATATCTCTACTCAGACATTCATCAAAATGTCTGTATACTTTTGTTTCAATTCCATGTTGTTGATCCAATAAATCAATCAACTCCATCATCAAGGAATCTTAATTTTATACTAATTATATCGATGTAAGATAATTAATAATAACTGAATGTATATATGTATTAAATATACAAAGAAAAAAAAAGCAATTCTAAGAACGGAAATATGAAAATAAATGTGCAAAGCTACGAATAGCAGATTCTATAATAATGTAATAATGCTTATGTGAAATTAAATACCAGACAAGTGTTACTCAAAAGTATTGAATTCATTTCTTAAGATTATTCAAGATCAAGCGAGGAATTTATAGTTTTAATTTGGTTGTTCCTTTTAATGATTATTTTGCCGTTATCGGTCCATACACTTTTCAAATCCAGTTTTCCAATTGCTTCATCCATAAGTTTGAGTCTTATCAGCGTTAGATCTTCTTTAATCACAACATTAGTACCCTTGAGCAACTTCTTATTACGAAATATTGTGTTTTTAGCGTGCCAATCTTTCAATTTCAGAAATACGCCCCTTGTTTTTCCATTTGTCCTTTTTCCAATTCTGTGACATGTTTCGATATCGGTTGGCATGATATTTGTATTCATCTTTGTGTTCAAGAAGGCCATTATGACTTCCTTGGTATTCTCATTAACACCTTCTGCAAGGCTATATATTCGTAAATTACACTTTTTTGATTCTTGTTCAATAAAATCAATTTTCTTTAGAAGGTTTAGGTTTTCACCCTGTAGATGTTCAAGTTTCGCACCCATTTCGTCCGACTTCTTTTTATTTTCATTTTTCTGCACGTTGATCTCCCTGGTTAGTTCGCTTAGATGCTTATCATATTGTTTCAGCTTATCATTGAAGTTTTTTGTGATTTCTGCTGAAACTTTATCAGCGATAGTTTTTAAGAAGTCTTGATCCATCCACAATTGTTTTATCGTCACGTTCACTATGGTTTTTAACTCATCAGTTTGTTCCCTTGTTAACGGCATTGTATTGTATATATTATATTATTCCACAATTTTTTAAGTAATTCTGCTAGATCAAACGTTGCTAGGCAATGGATTTGTATAGATTCACAATATTCATGCAATATTCGTACTTTATATCACTTTCCACTTTCTGAACATGGTATTTAACACTTTTAAGTGAATTTACTATAGGAGCTCACTACACACGTCTACTCCATGTGAACTATAGCAACAGAATTAATTTGATTCCCTCTATCTCCAACTTGATGCTTTGTTTAATTTCCTCAGTTTGCTTTTTATTGGATTCCTCCAATTTCTCCAGTATTTTCTTTAGTACATCATTCTCAATATTAACCATTGTTCCTGGGGACACACTGTATATATTTTATCGTTCACTATTCTGTGATAAGAGAATTGTTTTTATTTCACTCGCGAGCGATCTAGTCCCGAGAGCACTTCTATATTCGCCTTTTTTGTCTGCTCTTTTTGTTGAAGCAGGTGATTTATGAAAGGAATTCTTCCATACACTATATTGCAAACAATTGCTAAAATCTAAGTAATACTTCCATATTTTAACACAATTACTTCACTATCAGAAATATTATTCACTTTCGAGATCTCTGTGAAATTTTCACGAATTAAATCTATAAGAAACTATAACAATTTCGATAGATTTCAGGAGCCGATGTGAAACGCTACACGCTACTCTGCTGAAATGATTCTATGACGACTCTGGAGGGTATACAGCGAGTACAACAGGCGGATGGAAATATATCGACTCCATCGTCGTGCACACTATATCTCTCTATTCTATCATTCCACATGGACACTATTGAGGCAGGCGAGTTTGCAATGACTATATTAGACTAATTTTGAGCAGGTATAACGCACACAGCTTGCAGAACATGAAACTTCGACTATGTTCACACTGTAATTCTGCAGTTTAGCATCTGCCAAGCATACAGTTGAAGTAGATACAATTGCAGTTACCGTATGAGACGACTCTGAAGGGTATATAACGAGAACAATAGGCGATTGAAGATACTTCAACTTCATCAATGTGCACAATTTATCTCGCTATTCTATCACCTTACAGAGACGCTATTGGAGCAGACGAGTTTGCAATGACCATATGAGACGACTTTCAAGCAGGTTTGACGCACACAGCTTGCAGAACAAGAAACTTCGACTTAGACTTAATTTATATATTTTAACTTCTCACATGTATACAGTTGAAGCAGATTCGATCGCAGTGACCATATAAGACGACTTTGAAGGGTATATAGCGAGTACAACAGGCGAATGAAAATACATCGACTTCATTGTCGTGCACACTATATCTCACTATTCTATCATCTCACATGGACACTAGTGAAGCAGAAAAGTTCGCAATGACCATATGAGACGACTTTCAAGCTGATATATTGCAAACATATTGCAGAACAAAAACTACGACTTAGACTATGTTTACACTCCAACTCTGCAGTCTAGCGTTCGACATGCATGCAGTTGAAACAGATTCGATCGCAGTGACCATATTAGACGACTTTGATAGGTATATAGCGAGTTCGACAGGCAAATGGGAATACATCCATACATCGTTGTGCACACTATATCTCTCTATCCTATCATCTCACATGGATACTAGTGAAGCAGACAAGTTCGCAATGACCATATGAGACGACTTTCCAGCTGGTATAGCGAACACAACTTACAGAACAAGAAACTTCGACTTCGACTATGTTTACACTTTGACTCTGCAGTCAAGCATCTGACATGTATACAGTTCAAGCAGATTCGATCGCAGTGGCCATATAAGTTGACTCTGAAGGGTATATAGTGAGTACAATGGGCGAATGGGAATACATCGACTTCATCGTTGTGAACCCTATATCTCTCTATCGTGTCATCTCATATGGATTCTTTCGGAGCAGACAAGTTTGCAATGACCATATAGCTCCTGAGCAGGTATAACGCTCACAACTTGCAGAACCCGAAACTTCGACTTACTCTGCAATTTAGCTTCTGACAAGCATACAGTTGATGTAGATATGATTGCAGTGACCGTGTGAGACGACTCTGAAGGCAATATAACGAGTACAATAGGCGAATTGAGATGAATTGACTTCATCGTTGTGCACACTTCATCTCTCTTTCCTATTATTTTACATGAACACTATTGAAGCAGACAACTGTAACTCTGCACTCTTGCATCTGACATGATGCAGAGTATATGATCGCAGTGACCATATAAGACGACTCTGAAGGGTATATAGCGAGTACAACAGGCGAATGAAGAAACATCGACTTTATCGTCGAGCACACTATATCCTTCTATCTCATCATCTCACATGGACACTATTGAAACAGGCACATTTGCAATGACCATATAAGACGACTAACAAGCGTGTATAACGCACACAGCTTGCAGAACAAGAAACTTTGACTCCGACTATGTTTACACTGTAACTCTGCAGTCTAGCATCTAATATGTACACAGTTGAAGCAGATACGATCGCAGTAACCATATAAGACGCCTTTGGAGGGTATATAGGGAGTACGACATGCAATCAGGATACATCGACTTCATCTTTGTGCACACTATATCTATCTATCTTATCATCTCACATGCATACTAGTGGGGCAGACTAGTTTGAAATGACCATACAAGACGACTTTCAAGCTGGAATAACACACACAACTCGCAGAACAAGTAACTTCGACTTCGACGATGTTCACAATGTAACTCTGCAGTCTAGCATCTGACATGTATACAGTTGAAGCAGATACAATCGCAGTGAAAATATGAGACAAATTCAATGGGTATATAGCGAGTACAACAGGCAAATAGAAATACATCGACTCCATCGTTGTGCACACTTTATCTCTCTATCCTTTAATCTCACATGGACACTATCGAAGCAGACAAGTTCGCAATGCAAGACGTTCTTCAATAGGTTATAACGCAGACAACTTGCAAAACAAGGAACTTTGACTTTGACTATGTTCCCACTGTAACTCTGCAGTATGCCATTTTAATTGTATAAAGTTGAAGTAGATACGATCGCAATGACCATATAGGACGACTTCGGACGATATATTTATTTATTTATTTATTCGATTTCAACCAAACAGGCCGAGACGGCCTTATTACATGGTTAACAACTAGACATAATACTTGAAGTGTAATAATTAGGCTATGAACCTACATCATAAACATGTTACATACCAATATATCCTTAATGAATTGCAGGGGCTTGTACCTAATCCAAAATAATAATATATAATATATACATATATATATATATGTATGTCAATCCTACACTTTGGACCCAAAATATTTCAAAACTCCTACAGTTCGGACCCAACGTGGTCATTTTGGGGACGTACCCAAAGTGCCAGGTCAATCTATAGTGCGCTTTGAGTACAAAGTACCGATTCTGTAGCATTTGCAAACATCGTTCACTTCGAGTACGTTTTCAAAATGCATTCATACTACAGTTTGGGAACGAACTGATTATTCTGTTGCTGATCTTTGACGGATAGTTGTAGGTTACAACTTTTTCGTCTTCATGACATCGTGTTACTTACTCAATCTATATCATCAGTAGATGTTTGGTGATGATAATAATAAATTCCACATTCAGCAGTCTTATTCAGCTTTCTCAAATTCCAAGCCAATGATTGATATTCAAATGTATATTATATGTATTTTGTAGAGATATAGAAGGGCTCGATGTAAGATATATATTTCCTTATTTCCTACAAGTTATTCTATATTGACGTTATTGTTATCTGTTAGTCTATGCCCATCAGGTCAAAATACATCTCTGAGACGAAAAATGTATTCCACTACGTGAGTATGTCTTTAAAACGTTCATCTTATTAGTACTCAGAGACGTACATCAGACGTCTTGAGTACCTTTTCCAATGAAATGTGCATTTTTGATAAGTCTTTTTCAGGTATTTTTGGTCCATATCCATGAATGGATATTTCAAATTACGTGATAATTACATATTTTCCATTTATTTTCACCTGTATACTGAATTTGGCAACCACTGCAGCCAAGCGAGAGTGGGGAAAAGAGAAATAAACGACCCCAGCAACCAGTAGACTCAAGCAGTCACCTATCCAATTACTAGAAATTGGAATTTCATAGTTTTCTGGTATAGAGATTACGATTCCTACGTCAAAATTTGAAAGAGTTTGGAAATTCAAGATGGCGGAAGCAATATGGCGGACGAGTTTTGTTATTATGATCCGATTCTATACAAAATTGGCACCAAGGGGTTGTCGTGATCAGGGATGATGGGTCCTTCGTCAAAATTAGGAAATTCAAGATGGCGGATCCAAAATGGTGGATTTTGTAATTAGTATCCGATTTTATTCAAATTTGGTTTGTAGGGGTGTTCGGTGTCAGAGATTATGATTCCTCCGTTGAAATTATCAAATTCAAGATGGCGGATCGAATATGGCGGATGAGTATTGTACTTATGATCCAACTCTATTCAAAATTGGTATCTGGTTTCTAGTAGAACAGGCCGAGCTGAATCGATTGCGACCTCAACCAGGTCGCTAAGATATTTCTAGTCAAACAGGAATTCATTTTCTTTAATTATTATATGGAATACCAACAAATTATTTTGAGAATATTCGAATATTCGATCTCACATTTTTGGTCTTTGGATTATAATCATAGAAAAAAGCGAATATCTCATTTTCTAGTAAAACAAGCCGTGCTGATTTCATTGCAACCTCGACCAGGTCGCGAGGTTTTACAGTTTCCGGGAAAATCCTGGTGAAAGTACGCCTAAAAACAGCAATTCAATTTCTTTAGTTATATGAATAACCAACATGTTATTTATGGAAATATTCGAATATTCGATCTTATTGGTTTTTTAGATTGAAATCAGTCATTTAGATTTTTCTCCAAATCTTCATCCAAGAATTCGAAATTTTTCAACTTGCGAAAAAAATTCAGAAAGCTTCGAGAGACAATATAACCATTTTCAGATGCTAATAAGTCATAGAAATAAGCGAAAAAATTCGCTTATATCTCATTTTCTAGTGAAACAGGCCGTGCTGATTACATTGCGACCTCGACCAGGTTGCTAGGACCCATAGTTTTCGAGATATTCCTGGTCAAAGTACGATTAAAAACAGCAATTCACTTTCTTTAATTACATGAAATACCAACAAGTTATTGTGAAAATATTCGAATATTTGATCTCACATTTTTGTTTCATAGATTGAAATCAGTCAATTCGAATATTTCAGATTTTTTATCCAAGAATTGGAAATTTTCATTTCTCAACTTGCGAAAATAACCCAGACAGCTTCAAGAGACGATATAACCATTTTTAGATGCCAATAATCCATAGAAAAGAGCAAAAAATCTCGCGAATATCTCATTTTCTAGTAGAACAGGCCGTGCTGATTGCGACCTCGACCAGGTCGCTAGGACCCATAGTTTTCGAGATATCCAAGGTCAAAGTACGCTAAAAAACAGCAATTCACTTATTTCTTTAATTATATGAAATACGAACAAGTTATTGTGAATATATTCGAATATTTGATGTCATATCTTTGTTTTTTAGATTGAAATCAGTCATTTTGAATTTTTTCAGAATTGTTGTCCAAAAATTGGAAATTTTCATTCTCATTCAATTTCAGATGCCAATAATTTATAGAAAAAAACCGAAAATCTCGCGAATATCTGATTTTATAGTGGAACAGGCCGAGCTGAATCGATTGCGACCTCGACCAGGTCGCTAGAACACATAGTTTTTGAGATATTTCTGATCAAAGTACGCTAGAAAACAGTGCAAAGGAATCTTTCTCAGGGTGATTTGGTGTGTGTGGGTTTCTGGTTCAGGATGACGAAAAAACGCAGACTGTGGGTTCGTGATTTATTCTAGTACTCCGTTTTACATAAAAAGGGAAACCGTTTTGGAGAATCTACAAAAATAAATTGCCTGAATATTTCCACAAAAGAATATTTCAATACTCAAGGCGAACACACGGTACATCAACCATGTGGAAACGAACAATGTATTTTACACTTCCTACATAAGACTTACCTACAAAAATAAATTGCGGGCACGAACAACGAGGGAAACTCGTGTTTTATTTCCCAGGCAGTTTTACCTTTATTGATTTCCTTGCCGATTTTCCACTTTAATTCAATAACAATAAACTTCTCACATATCTTTCGAAGCTACTAAATGAGCAAGATAACGAATTTCCACTTTTTACTGGAGTCACAAAAACCGGTGGTACCGAGAGGGTTAGGTAGCGACATCCTACGGCGCATCGGCGAACCCGTAATGTTTCAGCGACCCACGCGACACAGGGTACTAGCATGGCTAGCCATACTGGACGCTGTACTTAAACTTCCCGCACGCTGAGGGCACTCCATTCGATCCGCTACATCTGTCTCTCCTCCAATCTGAACGCCTGTGACGTAAACAACGTCATCAGTGTTCAATCAAAAACCCGACAAAAAAAATTATGTTAATTAAAATAAATGACAAAAACTTCAACAATATACTGTCACGCAACAACCGAGAACCCTCGGGAACCTGAACGCGAACGTCACATAATAACACGATAATCTTACCTTTACAATAAGGGGAAAAGACCCCGAGGGCTGCTAAGAATGTCAACAAGGTAAGTGGTAATATTTTAAATGGCTTGCATGAAACATCCCCCTCTCTTTTTTTTTGTCTACGTCTTCCAGGATATACGTGTTTTCCCTAATAGATTTCTTTATACGGTAAGGCCCCTCGAAAAGCAACAGGAGTTTCTTGGTTTCAGCCCGTACCGCCGAAGACTGATTATTCGCCTTCAGGAGTACTAGGTCTCCCTGGTTATATGCTACATACGGTCGCCCAGGATGGGACAACGCCCTTCGCTCTGCCTTTGATTTTAACGTTGCTTCCGCCAAAATGAGTTTTTCTTGGTGGCTAAACTCTGGGGAGATTGGAGGCGCCAAGAAATTAGGTAATAGTCGGGCACGGGCTTTTCCAAACTCAAGTTCCTCGGGCGTGAACCCGGTGGACTCATGGACGACTGAGTTTAGGAATTTTTCAAACTGCTTGATGTCAACGGCCCACTTACTATGATTTTCGTGACAATAAGTTCGCAATATACGGGCGATTTCTCGCATACAACGTTCCGCTGGGTTCGCGCAAGCATGTCTCACAGATATATACGTGAGCTTCACCCCCAACCCCTCTATCGTCTTCTTCCAAGCCTTAGAGGTAAACTGAGTGGCATTATCCGAAAGTATGCGGTCTTGACGACCGTGTAAGGGAAAATAATCCCTCATCAGCCTGTTTAACATAGCCTGGGTAGTGGCCTTCTTCAGCGGGTATAAAGTGATATACTTGGTGAAGACGTTGAAGACCACAAAAATATAGCAGACCCCCCCACGCGACTTAATTAACGGCCCTAAGACGTCTATGGCAATCAGATCGTTTTTTGATTTCGGGACAATCGGAAACTGTGCAGGGTCCGGCAACTTCGAAATTTTTGCTTTTTGGCATATGTCACAACTACGGACGTATTTTTTTATAGTGCGCAACATATTCACAAAATATACTTCATCTCTCAAAGCAAGATAGGTTTTAAAAACCCCAAAGTGCCCGTAGGTTTTATGGAAAGCCAACACAATATCCTTGACGAGTTTTTCGGGTACACATAGCACCATGGAATTCTCGTGGGAGCCTCTTTTATATAAGACATTCTTATGTAAGACAAATCGACTACACAAGCTCATATCCGCATTAGTTTTGAGGCGCTCAATTATTTTAGACCACTTTTGATCTTCTAGCTGATGAACTTGTATATTTTTCATGTTTTCTATTACGGGGGTTGGTAGTTCTAGGAGTGGCAGAATATGGAACCGCTTATCAACTGGAGTGGGCAGCCTAACACATGCGAAACGAGACAGCGAATCTACCACAAAATTTTCTATTCCAGGGACATGCACGATTTTGAAGTTGAATTCCTGAAGTGCTAGTGCCCAACGAGTGATACGCGGTGATAACAGTCGGCAAGTGTTTAAATAGGTGAGGGTCCTGCTATCCGTATGCAAAGTAAATTCCCTAGCTAACAGGTAGGTACGCCAGCGCTGCAGGCACCACAAAGCTGCAAGGACTTCTTTTTCGTTTGAATGGTAGTGCCTCTCACGCTCCAAAAGAAGCCGGCTGGCCCAGGCAACGACCCTCTTCTCGCCATTTACGATTTGATATAGCTGCCCTGCAACCCCAACATCACTAGCATCAGTAGCCACATGCCATGGAAGCAAGAAATTAGGGTGGTACAGGAGTGTTGCCTCCTGGAGTTCATGCTTCAACATCTGGAAGGCCTCCTGCTGCTTGGTACCCCAATACCACCGTTGTTTTTTCCTCAGCAGCTGGGTCAACGGCTCAGACAACTCTGCGAATTTTGGCATGAAGCACCGGTCATAATTACACAAACCAATGAATTTTTGGACTTCCTTCACATTTTGCGGCGCCTTGTAGTCCACAATGGCTTGCACTCTTTCTGGATCCGGGAAGATGCCCTCGGGGGTGATTTTATATCCCAAAAAGTCGATATTTTCCTGAAAAAAACGGCATTTCGACTGCTTGATTGTAAAACCTGCTTCCGCCAGCCTCCCGAATACCTGCTCCAGGTGGACCAAATGTTGTTCAAACGTCTCGCTCATCACCAGCAAATCATCCACGAAAGAAATCAAAAATTCTGAAAAATCATCGCCAAAAACCTCTCCCATGGCCCTAGTAAACGAACTTACTGCTGTAGTAACTCCGAAGGGAAGCACACACCACTGGTAGGTTTTGGTGCCCACGATAAACCCGCAAAACTTCCGGTCTTGTTTTCGCAAAGGTATTTGCCAGTAAGAATGACTTAAATCAATTTTGGATAGGAATTTCTTACCCCCCAATGACCTGATAATGTCCTCAATGCGGAGAGGCAATTCCCTATCTGGCAACATGACTGAATTTAGGTGTCTAGCATCTAAACAGATACGAATACCACCATCCTTTTTCACTGTGGTCATTAGTGGAGAGATATATGGGGTGGACGCCCTCTCGATCACACCCCATTCCTCCATTTGCTGGATGGCCTTACAAACTATGTCTTTGTGCGCCACTGGGATCGGGTAGGGCCTTATAAAAAACTCACTTTCGTCTTTTAACTTGATACAATGCTCATACAGGTGAGTTCTTCCAGGAACATTAGAAAATATGGCTTTATACTTCTCCAATAAACCTCTGAATTTTTCTCTTTCAGGTTCCGTTAAAAAACAATGAGACAACACCACCTCAGCACTGAAAGGGCAAGATGCATTAAAAACATCTTCTACAGGTGTATGCTTATACCTGTTATGTGTATTGTTTACTATGACCGAGATGTTCATTGTGGGAGGATCCGAAAATTCATGTTCCAAAAAATGCTCTGCCACCGAGAAAACATTTGTCCCAGAACAAAAACGTATACTTTTATTCTTCAAATCCAGTTTGGCAGAGTGCATTCTCAGAAAATCGACTCCTAATATGATTGGGAAAACTAAATCAGGGATCAGAAGGAATTCCTGAGTAAAATTGTTTCCTTCTACCGAAAAAGTGAGTAAGGTTTGTACCAAAATTTTTCGGTGTTTACTTTTGAATGCTCCAACTACTGAGACGCCCGTACATGGAAAACTCGGAATTTGATTTTTGAATTCATCTAGTTGGTTCCATACATTTTCTGAAATTGCGGATATTGTACTGCCAGTGTCCACCATTGCCGGGAAAGAAAAACCAAAAATTTTAAGCATTATCACGGGTGATCTAATATCCAGAGGGGTATGATCAAAATCACACTCTTCCAGTAATTCTTCTGCGGGATTATTATTTATTTTGATTTCGAACTTGGCTCTTTTGATAACCGCTCCCAGTTCAGAGCCTAAAGCTGGGAGTTTGGTTCGTTTTCCGAACAGTTTCCTTCCTCCTGTTCGTCCATGGTTGTTAGGCAAGACACATTCTTGTGAGGCAAGTTTTTCGGAAAAGTTCTGGGGGTGCTATTATTGTGACTCATACGATTTGTATTTAGTTGGGGATTTGTATCTCCAAAACGTTGGTTTTGATATGTTCTTTTTTCTCCGAAATTATTATTGTTTTTGCTAAAGTAGTGATCCGCCTGACGTAATCGATCCAGCGCACCTAACAGATTTTTAGTACCTACGAGGGTGGCTGAAATATTTGGCGGGAAATGGCGTGCCAACGCGGATATCAACTGTTCGGGTGAATATGCTGGTTGTAAATATTTCGACATGGCCACAAATTTATTAAAATAATTTACAAAGGAACCATCCCCCTCCTGGTACCGTCCTGTTTCCAGTCTCCAAATAATTTTGTGTTGCCTATTGGCACCCCAAAATTGGTCTAAAAATGCGGTTTTGAATTCATAAAAAGATCTAAAACTATGCAAGAACGCATCAGCCCAATTTTTGGCTGATTTTTCGAACAAATGTTGCGTGATTAGTGTGAACCTGTTCATATCTGTGGAATAAATATCAATACATGATTCGAGGTAATTCAAGAAATCTACTGGATGTATTTGCCCGTCATCTCCAAAAGTTGGCAAATTTTGACAGCTTCTTAAATCCAAAGTATTTCCCACTGCATTATTAATACTATTCTGTCCTGCATTGTTCGTACTCGCACCTCCATAATATAAATTCCCTACATTGGGTACATTATTAGTGCTGATCTCCTGCCAACGAGGTATTAAAAAATTTGGATCACTATTTTGGTTTCCATTTCTATTATTACCAGAAATGGAACCCGCTTGAGTCGTCCCAGTTAGACCAGCAGTAACCATGCCCGGGTTTACATTTAAATATTTCTGGAATGCTTTATTGATCTCATTTTCTATCAACTTGCTCAAATCATTATTAGCGAACTGAACACTATTATTATTATTCGACAATACGGAATTTTCACTAGAACCCGAAAAGTTTTTGCTTTGGTTTGAACTTCCTAAATTTTGATTTTGGTTTTGTTGTGGCTGCTTATTGAAACTTGATATATTTTCAGGAGGTGCCGAGGCTTCAAACTGCTGAGCAAAACCCTGTGATGTAGCTCCTAAAGCCGACCAATCAGGAATCTGCGAAGTTGATACCAGTGGTGGAACTGGTGCAGTATATATCGGAGGCAACGTTGTTACCATAGGCACTTCGCTCACTTTAGGCAAATCATATGGAAAATTGTTACCTTGGTTTTGTCGATTTTCACCTGTTTCCTTTCCCATCAGGTTTGGCTGTGGTGTTTGTGGGTTGCTCATGCTGTTTTCGTTTCCAAAAAGCACCTTCCGTCTGCTGTTACTTCGCGTGTTATGTAATGGGCTTTTTTCTAACACCATCCTACTGAACCAGGCTTCTAGTTGGTCGCCAGATGCAAAGGAATCTTTCTCAGGGTGATTTGGTGTGTGTGGGTTTCTGGTTCAGGATGACGAAAAAACGCAGACTGTGGGTTCGTGATTTATTCTAGTACTCCGTTTTACATAAAAAGGGAAACCGTTTTGGAGAATCTACAAAAATAAATTGCCTGAATATTTCCACAAAAGAATATTTCAATACTCAAGGCGAACACACGGTACATCAACCATGTGGAAACGAACAATGTATTTTACACTTCCTACATAAGACTTACCTACAAAAATAAATTGCGGGCAGGAACAACGAGGGAAACTCGTGTTTTATTTCCCAGGCAGTTTTACCTTTATTGATTTCCTTGCCGATTTTCCACTTTAATTCAATAACAATAAACTTCTCACATATCTTTCGAAGCTACTAAATGAGCAAGATAACGAATTTCCACTTTTTACTGGAGTCACAAAAACCGGTGGTACCGAGAGGGTTAGGTAGCGACATCCTACGGCGCATCGGCGAACCCGTAATGTTTCAGCGACCCACGCGACACAGGGTACTAGCATGGCTAGCCATACTGGACGCTGTACTTAAACTTCCCGCACGCTGAGGGCACTCCATTCGATCCGCTACAACAGCAATTCACTTTCTTCACTTATATGAAATACGAACAAGTTATTGGACAAATATTCGAATATAAGATCTCATATTTTTGTTTTTCAGATCGAAATCAGTCATCCTGAATTTTTTCGGAATATTTATCCAAAAATTGGAAATTTTCATTTTTCAACCATTTTCAGATGCCAATAATTCATAGAAAAAAGCAGAAAATCTCGCGAATATCTCATTTTATAGTGAAACAGGCCAAGCTGAATCAATTGCGACCTCGACGAGATCGCTAGATCACATAGCTTTTGAGATCCCAGGTAGCACATTATATTGGCTGGAACCCGATTTCATATTGGGCCGATATAGATATATCGTACATGTGAAACATAATATAGGTCCAATATGAGAGTATATTGGACATACAATATTGAAATGATAATATTGGTGGAATATTGGTTCAACCTGAGCTGAATATGGATTGTCAGCAACAATATTGGAGCAATATTGGTTGTAAAATTCGTTAACAATGTGTTGAAAAACATATCCATAAATGTTATATAATATTGTTTTACAAATGTCGATACAACAACATCGTATACATATTGTTCCTGACAATAATAACCAATATCGCAATTTGAACATTCTCCCAATGTCGATTATGAAGCGGTTATGCAATATTGTATATTCAAGTTAAACGGCATATTGTTCGGATATTGTTTTAGCAATATTTGAAACATCATATTCACCTATATTTATTTATTATTATTTATCTATATCATGCGGAAGATATCGTATACATTTTGTTTCTTATATTTATAACCAACATCGTGATTTGAATATTCTCCTCATTTCGATTCTGATGCGGTTGTGTAATATTGTATATTGAAGTTCGATGGCATATTGGTTGAATATTGTTTCAACAACATTCGAAAAATCATATTCACCTATGTTGATTGATATCATTTTATCCATATCATGCGAAAGGTATCGTATACATATTGTTTCCAACAATTATAACCAATATAGCAATTTGAACATTTCCCCCATGTCAATTCTGAAGCGGTTATGAAATATTGTATGTTCGAGTTCGACGCCACATTGGTAGAATATTGTTTCAATAATATTTGGCACATTGAATTTACCTATATTGATTGATATCATTTCAACTATATCACGCGGAAGATATCGTATACATATTGTTTTCAACAATTATAACCAATATCGCAATTTGAACATTCTCACCATGTCGATTCTGAAGCGGTTATGCAAAATTGTATATTCGAGTTCGACGGCTCATTTTTGAATATGAATATCAATAACGGCAATTCAATATATATCTTATATCGGTCGTAGAAGAGAAAAACAATGTTGTATTTTCAAGTTCAATTGAATGTCGGTTGAATAGTTTTCCAGGAATATTCAGAAAGTAATATCATCTTATATTGGCTGACATCTGATTCACTATATCATGTGAGCAATATTGTTCACATATTGTTCTGAGAATACATATCGATATCGAAATTTCGATATTAATTCCATAGCATGCACTCTCAAACCGACGTCGATAGATGGCGCTATAAATGATTCGTAACGTACTCCCATTGCCGATCAGACGAGAGAATATAAATATTGACTCTAGACGATTGTAAAGCATTATTACCTGGAGTAGGAGTTGAACGTGATCAATAAGGCGGCTTCCCCAAGGCAAGGCCCTCCCATTGCACTTCGGCTGGGCTGACCTTTGTGCTTTGTGATTATTCCTAATGCGAATAACTCGCAAATATTGATATAAAAATATTTCACCAATATTTCGAAGACAACATAGCTACATAATGATTTCCAATAATGTACCAATATTTCCAACCAATATTGGACCAGTATATTACTATAATATTCCAGCAATATTGGTATGACAATATTCTACCAATATTTTTGAGACAACATAGCTTCATGATGTTTTTCAATGATTCACCGATATTTCCATATAATATTGCACCAATATTGCCGCATGTTCTCCAATTCTCGCCAATATTGATATTACATTTTGTGACCAATATAACTCCACGAATATTCAACCAATATTGATATGAGAATATTCTACCCACATTCGGAAACTGATATTGTACCAATATCGCCGAATGTTCACATTTTTTTTCTCGCCAATATTACTTTCACAATATTCTGCCGATATTTTCGTAATATTGCTCCGATATTGTCCCAATATATGTGTGCTACTTGGGATATTTCTGGTCGAAGTAAGCTAAAAAACAGCAATTCACTTCCTTTAATTATATGAGATACGAACAAATTATAGGACAAATATCCGAATATTCGATGTCATATTTTTGTTTTTTAGATTGAGATCAGTCATTTTGATTTTTTTCGGAAATTTTTTCCAAAAATTGGAAATTTCCATTTTTCAACCATTTTCAGATGACAATAATTCATAGAAAAAAGCGGAAAATCTCGCGAATTTCTCATTTTATAGTGAAACAGGCCGAGCTGAATCGATTGCGACCTCGACCAGGTCACTAGGAACCATAGTTTTTGAGATATTCCTGATCAAAGTACGCTAAAAAACAGCAATTCACTTTCTTCAATTATATGAAATACGAACAAGTTATTGTGAAAATATTCGAATATTTGATGTTATATTTTTGTTTTTCAGATTGAAATCAGTCATTTTGAATTTTCTCGGAAATTTTTTCCAAAAATTGGAAATTTTCATTTTTAACCATTTTCAGATGCCAATAATTCATAGAAAGAAGCGGAAAATCTCGCAAATATCTTATTTAATAGTGAAACAGGCCGAGTTGAATCGATTGCGACCTCGACGAGGTCGCTAGAACACATAGTTTTTGAGATATTTCTGGTCAAAGTACGCTAAAAAACAGAAATTCACTTTCTTTAATTATATAAAATACGAACAAGTTATTGGACAAATATTCGAATATTTGATGTCATATTTTTGTTTTTCAGATTGAAATCAGTCATTTTGATTCTTTTCGGAAATTTTTTCTAGGGATGCACCGGGAACTGTTTTCTGAAAAAGCCGGGTATCGGGTACCCGATTTTAAAGGTAGGCCGGGTAACGGATACCCGGCGGCCGGGTATTATCAACCAAATAAGTGCATTGAAGCTGTCGTGTAGTTTCTATATTCCATCATATCTATCTCCTAATATCTGTATTGCACTAAGCCACCATGCCGACGAACGTTATTCTTTGAAACATCAATAAAAACCATGCATAATGACAATTTACCACTCCTTAATTTTGAATATTAGTTTTATCACGATTTTTTGTTTTGGGTTCTAGTGAGAATGTTATTTGTGTTATTGACATATTTCTGTTCTCGGGCCTTTTAGTTTTTGTCTTGACCACCGTTTATTCCGGAAAAAATACCCGGCCGGGTATCCAAAGCGAAGCCGGGTACCGAGTACCCGGCCGGTACCGGGTACCCGGTGCATCCCTTATTTTTCCCAAAAATTGGAAATTTTCATTTTTTAACCATTTTCAGATGTCAATAATTCATAGAAAAAAGCGGGAAATCTCGCGAATATCTCATTTCATAGTGAAACAGGCCGAGCTGAATCGATTGCGACCTCGACCAGGTCGCTGGAACACATAGTTTTTGAGATATTTCTGGTCAAAGTACGCTAAAAAGCAGCAATTCACTTTCTTTAATTATTTATGATATACGAACAAGTAATTGGACAAATATTCGAATATTCGATGTCATATTTTTGTTTTTTAGATTGGAATCAGTCATTTTGATTTTTTGTGGAGATTTTTTCCAAAAATTGGAAATTTTCATTTTTCAACCATTTTCAGATGCCAATAATTCATAGAAAAAAGCGGAAAATCTCGCGATTATCTCATTTTATAGTGAGACAGGCCAAGTTGAATCGATTGCGACCTCGACCAGGTCGCTGCATCACATAGTTTTTGAGATATTTCTGCTCAAAGTAAGCTAAAAAACATCAATTCACTTTCTTTAATTATATGAAATACCAACAAGTTATTGTGAAAATATTCGAATATTTGATGTCATATTTTCGTTTTTCAGATTGGAATCAGTCATTTCGAATTCTTTCAGAATTTTTATTCAAAAATTGGAAATTTTCATTTTTCAACCATTTTCAGATGCCAATAATTCATAGGAAAAAGCCGAAAATCTCGCGACTATCCCATTTTATAGTGGAACAGGCCGAGCTGAATCGATTGCGACATCGACCAGGTCGCTAGGACCCATAGTTTTTGAGATATTACTGGTCAAAGTACGCTAAAAAACAGCAATTCACTTTCTTTAATTATATGAAATACGAACAAGTTATTGTGAGAAATTGGAAATTTTCATTTTTCAACCATTTTCAGATGCCAATAATTCATCGAAAAAAGCGGAAAATCTCGCGAATATCTAATCCCATAGTGAAACAGGCCGAGTTGAATCGATTGCGACTTCGACGAGGTCGCTAGAACACATAGTTTTTGAGATATTTCTGGTCAAAGTACGCTGAAAAACAGCAATTCACTTTCTTTAATTATATGAAATACGAACAAGTTATTGTGAAAATATTCGAATATTTGATGTCATATTTTTGTTTCTCAGATTGAAATCAGTCATTTTGAATTTTCTCGGAAATTTTTTTCAAAAATTGGAAATTTTCATTTTTTAACCATTTTCAGATGCCAATAATTCATTGAAAAAAGCGGAAAATCTCGCGAATATCTCATTTTATAGTGGAACAGGCCGAGTTGAATCGATTGCGACCTTGACGAGGTCGCTAGAACACATAGTTTTTGAGATATTTCTGGTCAAAGTACGCTAAAAAACAGCAATTCATTTTCTTCAATTATATGAAATACCAACAAGTTATTGGACAAATATTCGAATATTTGATATCATATTTTCGTTTTTTAGATTGAAATCAGTCATTTTGATTTTTTTCGAAAAGTTTTTCCAAAAATTGGAAATTTTCATTTTACAACCATTTTCAGATGCCAATTATTCATAGAAAAAAGCGGAAAATCTCGCGAACATCTCATTTTATAGTGAAACAGGCCGAGTTGAATCGATTGCGACCTCGACCAGGTCGCTACAACACATAGTTTTGGAGATATTCCTGCTCAAATTAAGCTAAAAAACAGCAATTCACTTTCTTTCATTATATGAAATACGAACAAGTTATTGTGAGAATATTCGAATATTTGAAGTCATATTTTTGTTTTTCAGATTGAAATCAGTCATTTTGAATTTTTTCGGAAATTTTTTCCAAAAGTTGGAAATTTTCATTTTTTAAACGTTTTTAGATGCCAATAATTCATGAAAAAAGCGGAAAATCTCGCGAATATCTCATTTCATAGTGAAACAGGCCGAGCTGAATCGATTGCGACCTCGACCAGGTCGCTAGGACCCATAGGTTTTGAGATATTCCTGATCAAAGTACGCTAAAAAACAGCAATTCATTTTCTTTAATTATATGAAATACGAACAAGTTATTGTGGAAATATTCGAATATTCGATGTCATATTATTGCTTTTCAGATTGAAATCAGTCATTTTGAATTTTCTCGGAAATTTTTTCCAAGAATTGGAAATTTTCATTTTTTAACCATTTTCAGATGCCAATAATTCGTAGAAAAAAACGGAAAATCTCGCGAATATCTCATTTTATAGTGGAACAGGCCGAGTTGAATCGATTGCGACCTCGACCAGGTCGCTAGGACTCATAGTTTTTGAGATATTCCTGATCAAATTACGCTAAAAAACAGCAATTCACTTTCTTTAATTATATGAAATACCAACAAGATATTGTGAATGAATTCGAATATTTGATGTCATATTCTTGTTTTTCAGATTGTAATCAGTCATTTCGAATTTTTCAGAATTTTCATTCAAAAATTGGAAATTTTCATTTCTTAACCATTTTCAGATGCCAATAATTCATAGAAAAATGCGGAAAATCTCGCGAATATCTCATTTCATAGTGAAACAGGCCGAGCTGAAACGATTGCGACCTCGACCAGGTCGCTAGGACTCATAGATTTTGAGATATTCCTGATCAGAGTACGCTAAAAAAACAGCAATTCACTTTCTTTAATTATATGAAATACGAACAAGTTATTGTGAAAATATTCGAATATTTGATGTCATATTTTCGTTTTTCAGATTGAAATCAGTCATTTTGGATTTTCTCGAAATTTTTTTCCAAAAATTGGAAATTTTCATTTTTCAACCATTTTCAGATGCCAATAATTCATAGAAAAAAGCGGTAAATCTCGCGAATATCTCATTTTATAGTGAAACAGGCCGAGTTGAATCGATTGCGGCCTCGACCAGGTCGCTAGGACCCATAGTTTTTGAGATATTCCTGATCAAAGTACGCTAAAAAACAGCAAGTCATTTTCTTTAATTATATGAAATACGAACAAGTTATGTGAGAATATTCGAATATTTGAAGTCGTATTTTTGTTTCTCAGATTGTAATCAGTCATTTTGAATTTTTTCGGAATTTTTTTCCAAAAATTGAAAATTTTCATTTTTCAACCATTTTCAGATGCCAATAATTCATGGAAAAAAGCGGTAAATCTCGCGAATATCTCATTTTATAGTGAAACAGGCCTAGTTGAATCGATTGCGACCTCGACCAGGTCGCTAGGACCCATAGTTTTTGAGATATTCCTGATCAAATTACGCTAAAAAACAGCAATCCACTTTCTTCAATTATATGAAATACGAACAAGTTATTGTGAAAATATTCGAATATTTGATGTTATATTTTTGTTTTTCAGATTGGAATCAGTCATTTTGAATTTTCTCGGAAATTTTTTCCAAAAATTGGAAATTTTCATTTTTCAACCATTTTCAGATGCCAATAATTCATAGGAAAAAGCTGAAAATCTCGCATATATCCCATTTAATAGTGGAACAGGCCGAGCTGAATCGATTGCGACCTCGACCAGGTCGCTAGGACCCATAGTTTTCGAGATATCCTTGATCAAAGTACGCTAAAAAACAGCAATTCACTTTCTTTAATTATATGAAATACGAACAAGTTATTGTGAGAATATTCGAATATTTGAAGTCATATTTTTGTTTTTCAGATTGAAATCAGTCATTTTGAATTTTTTCGGAAATTTTTTCCAAAAGTTGGAAATTTTCATTTTTTAAACGTTTTCAGATGCCAATAATTCATAAAAAAAGCGGGAAATCTCGCGAATATCTCATTTCATAGTGAAACAGACCGAGCTGAATCGATTGCGACCTCGACCAGGTCGCTAGGACCCATAGTTTTTGAGATATTCCTGATCAAAGTACGCTGAAAAACAGCAATTCACTTTCTTTAATTATATGAAATACGAACAAGTTATTGTGGAAATATTCGAATATTTGATGTCATATCATTGCTTTTCAGATTGAAATCAGTCATTTTGAATTTTCTCGGAAATTTTTTCCAAAATATATTCGAATATTTGATGTCATATTCTCGTTTTTCAGATTGTAATCAGTCATTTCGAATTTTTCAGAATTTTCATTCAAAAATTGGAAATTTTAATTTTTCAACCATTTTCAGATGCCAATAATTCATAGAAAAAAGCGGAAAATCTCGCGAATATCTCATTTCATAGTGAAACAGGCCGAGCTGAAACCGACCTCGACCAGGTCGCTAGGACCCATAGATTTTGAGATATTCCTGATCAAAGTACGCTAAAAAACAGCAATTCACTTTCTTCAATTATATGAAATACGAACAAGTTATTGTGAGAATATTCGAATATTCGAAGTCATATTTTTGTTTTTCAGATTGAAATCAGTCATTTTGGATTTTCTCGAATTTTTTTTCCAAGAATTGGAAATTTTCATTTTTCAACCATTTTCAGATGCCAATAATTCATAGAAAAAAGCGGTAAATCTCGCGAATATCTCATTTCATAGTGGAACAGACCGAGCTGAATCGATTGCGACCTCGACCAGGTCGCTAGGACCCATAGTTTTTGAGATATTCCTGATCAAAGTACGCTAAAAAACAGCAATTCACTTTCTTTAATTATATGAAATACGAACAAGTTATTGTGGAAATATTCGAATATTTGATGTCATATTGCTTTTCAGATTGAAATCAGTCATTTTGAATTTTCTCGGAAATTTTTTCCAAAAATTGGAAATTTTCATTTTTTAACCATTTTCAGATGCCAATAATTCGTAGAAAAAAACGGAAAATCTCGCGGATATCTCATTTTATAGTGGAACAGGCCGAGTTGAATCGATTGCGACCTCGACCAGGTCGCTAGGACCCATAGTTTTTGAGATATTCCTGATCAAAGTACGCTAAAAAACAGCAATTCACTTTCTTTAATTATATGAAATACCAACAAGATATTGTGAATATATTCGAATATTTGATGTCATATTCTCCTTTTTCCAGATTGTAATCAGTCATTTCGAATTTTTCAGAATTTTCATTCAAAAATTGGAAATTTTCATTTTTTAACCATTTTCAGATGCCAATAATTCATAGAAAAATGCGGAAAATCTCGCGAATAT
Source organism: Phaedon cochleariae (assembly GCA_918026855.4). Lineage (NCBI taxonomy): Eukaryota > Metazoa > Arthropoda > Insecta > Coleoptera > Chrysomelidae > Phaedon > Phaedon cochleariae. Next base: position 19,285,684 of record OU896719.1, read on the forward strand.
CTCATTTCATAGTGAAACAGGCCGAGCTGAAACGATTGCGACCTCGACTAGGTCGCTAGGACCCATAGTTTTTGAGATATTCCTGATCAAAGTACGCTTAAAAACAGCAATTCACTTTCTCTAATTACTCGTTTAATTATATGAAATACGAACAAGTTATTGTGAAAATATTCGAATATTTGATGTCATATTTTCGTTTTTCAGATTGAAATCAGTCATTTTGGATTTTCTCGAATTTTTTTTCCAAGAATTGGAAATTTTCATTTTTCAACCATTTTCAGATGCCAATAATTCATAGAAAAAAGCGGTAAATCTCGCGAATATCTCATTTTATAGTGAAACAGGCCGAGTTGAATCGATTGCGGCCTCGACCAGGTCGCTAGGACCCATAGCTTTTGAGATATTCCTGATCAAAGTACGCTAAAAAACAGCAAGTCACTTTCGTTAATTTTATGAAATACGAACAAGTTATGTGAGAATATTCGAATATTTGAAGTCGTATTTTTGTTTCTCAGATTGAAATCAGTCATTTTGAATTTTTTCGGAAATTTTTTCCAAAAATTGAAAATTTTCATTTTTCAACCATTTTCAGATGCCAATAATTCATAGAAAAAAGCGGTAAATCTCGCAAATATCTCATTTTATAGTGAAACAGGCCTAGTTGAATCGATTGCGACCTCGACCAGGTCGCTAGGACCCATAGTTTTTGAGATATTCCTGATCAAATTACGCTAAAAAACAGCAATCCACTTTCTTCAATTATATGAAATACGAACAAGTTATTGTGAAAATATTCGAATATTTGATGTTATATTTTTGTTTTTCAGATTGAAATCAGTCATTTTGAATTTTCTCGGAAATTTTTTCCAAAAATTGGAAATTTTCATTTTTCAACCATTTTCAGATGCCAATAATTCATAGGAAAAAGCTGAAAATCTAGCATATATCCCCTTTAATAGTGGAACAGGCCGAGCTGAATCGATTGCGACTTCGACCATGTCGCTAGGACCCATAGTTTTCGAGATATTCCTGATCAAAGTACGCTAAAAAACAGCAATTCACTTTCATTAATTATATGAAATACGAATAAGTTATTGTGGAAATATTCGAATATTTGATGTCATATTATTGCTTTTCAGATTGAAATCAGTCATTTTGAATTTTCTCGGAAATTTTTTCCAAAAATTGGAAATTTTCATTTTTTAACCATTTTCAGATGCCAATAATTCGTAGAAAAAAACGGAAAATCTCGCGAATATCTCATTTTATAGTGAAACAGGCCGAGTTGAATCGATTGCGACCTCGACCAGGTCGCTAGGACCCATAGTTTTTGAGATATTCCTGATCAAATTACGCTAAAAAACAGCAATTCACTTTCTTTAATTATATGAAATACCAACAAGATATTGTGAATGAATTCGAATATTTGATGTCATATTCTCGTTTTTCAGATTGTAATCAGTCATTTCGAATTTTTCAGAATTTTCATTCAAAAATTGGAAATTTTCATTTCTTAACCATTTTCAGATGCCAATAATTCATAGAAAAATGCGGAAAATCTCGCGAATATCTCATTTCATAGTGAAACAGGCCGAGCTGAAACGATTGCGACCTCGACCAGGTCGCTAGGACTCATAGATTTTGAGATATTCCTGATCAGAGTACGCTAAAAAACAGCAATTCACTTTCTTTAATTATATGAAATACGAACAAGTTATTGTGAAAATATTCGAATATTTGATGTCATATTTTCGTTTTTCAGATTGAAATCAGTCATTTTGGATTTTCTCGAAATTTTTTTCCAAAAATTGGAAATTTTCATTTTTCAACCATTTTCAGATGCCAATAATTTGAATAATTCATAGAAAAAAGCGGTAAATCTCGCGAATATCTCATTTTATAGTGAAACAGGCCGAGTTGAATCGATTGCGGCCTCGACCAGGTCGCTAGGACCCATAGTTTTTGAGATATTCCTGATCAAAGTACGCTAAAAAACAGCAAGTCACTTTCTTTAATTGTATGAAATACGAACAAGTTATGTGAGAATATTCGAATATTTGAAGTCGTATTTTTGTTTCTCAGATTGAAATCAGTCATTTTGAATTTTTTCGGAAATTTTTTCCAAAAATTGAAAATTTTCATTTTTCAACCATTTTCAGATGCCAATAATTCATGGAAAAAAGCGGTAAATCTCGCGAATATCTCATTTTATAGTGAAACAGGCCTAGTTGAATCGATTGCGACCTCGACCAGGTCGCTAGGACCCATATTTTTGAGATATTCCTGATCAAATTACGCTAAAAAACAGCAATCCACTTTCTTCAATTATATGAAATACGAACAAGTTATTGTGAAAATATTCGAATATTTGATGTTATATTTTTGTTTTTCAGATTGGAATCAGTCATTTTGAATTTTCTCGGAAATTTTTTCCAAAAATTGGAAATTTTCATTTTTCAACCATTTTCAGATGCCAATAATTCATAGGAAGAAACTGAAAATCTCGCATATATCCCATTTAATAGTGGAACAGGCCGAGCTGAATCGATTGCGACCTCGACCAGGTCGCTAGGACCCATAGTTTTCGAGATATTCCTTATCAAAGTACGCTAAAAAACAGCAATTCACTTTCTTTTATTATATGAAATACGAACAAGTTATTGTGAGAATATTCGAATATTTGAAGTCATATTTTTGTTTCTCAGATTGAAATCAGTCATTTTGAATTTTTTCGGAAATTTTTTCCAAAAGTTGGAAATTTTCATTTTTTAAACGTTTTCAGATGCCAATAATTCATAAAAAAAGCGGGAAATCCCGCGAATATCTCATTTCATAGTGAAACAGAACGAGCTGAATCGATTGCGACCTCGACCAGGTCGCTAGGACCCATAGTTTTTGAGATATTCCTGATCAAAGTACGCTGAAAAACAGCAATTCACTTTCTTTAATCATATGAAATACGAACAAGTTATTGTGGAAATATTCGAATATTTGATGTCATATCATTGCTTTTCAGATTGAAATCAGTCATTTTGAATTTTCTCGGAAATTTTTTCCAAAATATATTAGAATATTATTTTGATGTCATATTCTCGTTTTCAGATTGTAATCAGTCATTTCGAATTTTTCAGAATTTCCATTCAAAAATTGGAAATTTTCATTTTTCAACCATTTTCAGATGCCAATAATTCATAGAAAAAAGCGGAAAATCTCGCGAATATCTCATTTCATAGTGAAACAGGCCGAGCTGAAACCGACCTCGACCAGGTCGCTAGGACCCATAGATTTTGAGATATTCCTGATCAAAGTACGCTAAAAAACAGCAATTCACTTTCTTCAATTATATGAAATACGAACAAGTTATTGTGAGAATATTCGAATATTTGAAGTCATATTTTTGTTTTTCAGATTGAAATCAGTCATTTTGGATTTTCTCGAATTTTTTTTCCAAGAATTGGAAATTTTCATTTTTCAACCATTTTCAGATGCCAATAATTCATAGAAAAAAGCGGTAAATCTCGCGAATATCTCATTTCATAGTGAAACAGACCGAGCTGAATCGATTGCGACCTCGACCAGGTCGCTAGGACCCATAGTTTTTGAGATATTCCTGATCAAAGTACGCTAAAAAACAGCAATTCACTTTCTTTAATTATATGAAATACGAACAAGTTATTGTGAAAATATTCGAATATTTGATGTCATATTATTGTTTTTCAGATTGAAATCAGTCATTTTGAATTTTCTCGGAAATTTTTTCCAAAAATTGGAAATTTTCATTTTTTAACCATTTTCAGATGCCAATAATTCATAGAAAAAAACGGAAAATCTCGCGAATATCTCATTTTATAGTGAAACAGGCCGAGTTGAATCGATTGCGACCTCGACCAGGTCGCTAGGACCCATAGTTTTTGAGATATCCCTGATCAAAGTACGCTAAAAAACAGCAATTCACTTTCTTTAATTATATGAAATACCAACAAGATATTGTGAATATATTCGAATATTTGATGTCATATTCTCGTTTTTCAGATTGTAATCAGTCATTTCGTAATTTTTCAGAATTTTCATTCAAAAATTGGAAATTTTCATTTTTTAAACCATTTTCAGATGCCAATAATTCATAGAAAAATGCGGAAAATCTCGCGAATATCCCATTTCATAGTGAAACAGGCCGAGCTGAAACGATTGCGACCTCGACCAGGTCGCTAGGACCCATAGATTTTGAGATATTCCTGATCAAAGTACGCTTAAAAACAGCAATTCACTTTCTTTAATTACTCGTTTAATTATATGAAATACGAACAAGTTATTGTGAAAATATTCGAAAATTTGATGTCATATTTTCGTTTTTCAGATTGAAATCAGTCATTTTGAATTTTTTCGGAAATTTTTTCCAAAAATTGAAAATTTTCATTTTTCAACCATTTTCAGATGCCAATAATTCATAGAAAAAAGCGGTAAATCTCGCGAATATCTCATTTTATAGTGAAACAGGCCTAGTTGAATCGATTGCGACCTCGACCAGGTCGCTAGGACCCATAGTTTTTGAGATATTCCTGATCAAAGTACGCTAAAAAACAGCAATTCACTTTCTTTAATTATATGAAATACGAACAAGTTATTGTGGAAATATTCGAATATTTGATGTCATATTATTGTTTTACAGATTGAAATCAGTCATTTCGAATTTTCTCCAAAAATTGGAAATTTTAATTTTTTTACCATTTTCAGATGCCAATAATTCATAGAAAATAACGGAAAATCTCGCGAATATCTCACTTTATAGTGAAACCGAGTTGAATCGATTGCGACCTTGACGAGGTCGCTAGAACACATAGTTTTTGAGATATTTCTGGTCAAAGTACGCTGAAAAACAGCAATTCACTTTCTTTAATCATATGAAATACGAACAAGTTATTGTGGAAATATTCGAATATTTGATGTCATATCATTGCTTTTCAGATTGAAATCAGTCATTTTGAATTTTCTCGGAAATTTTTTCCAAAATATATTAGAATATTATTTTGATGTCATATTCTCGTTTTTCAGATTGTAATCAGTCATTTCGAATTTTTCAGAATTTCCATTCAAAAATTGGAAATCTCCATTTTTCAACCATTTTCAGATGCCAATAATTCATAGAAAAAAGCGGAAAATCTCGCGAATATCTCATTTCATAGTGAAACAGGCCGAGCTGAAACCGACCTCGACCAGGTCGCTAGGACCCATAGATTTTGAGATATTCCTGATCAAAGTACGCTAAAAAACAGCAATTCACTTTCTTCAATTATATGAAATACGAACAAGTTATTGTGAGAATATTCGAATATTTGAAGTCATATTTTTGTTTTTCAGATTGAAATCAGTCATTTTGGATTTTCTCGAATTTTTTTTCCAAGAATTGGAAATTTTCATTTTTCAACCATTTTCAGATGCCAATAATTCATAGAAAAAAGCGGTAAATCTCGCGAATATCTCATTTCATAAGGAAACAGACCGAGCTGAATCGATTGCGACCTCGACCAGGTCGCTAGGACCCATAGTTTTTGAGATATTCCTGATCAAAGTACGCTAAAAAACAGCAATTCACTTTCTTCAATTATATGAAATACGAACAAGTTATTGTGGAAATATTCGAATATTTGATGTCATATTATTGCTTTTCAGATTGAAATCAGTCATTTTGAATTTTCTCGGAAATTTTTTCCAAAAATTGGAAATTTTCATTTTTTAACCATTTTCAGATGCCAATAATTCGTAGAAAAAAACGGAAAATCTCGCGAATATCTCATTTTATAGTGAAACAGGCCGAGTTGAATCGATTGCGACCTCGACCAGGTCGCTAGGACCCATAGTTTTTGAGATATCCCTGATCAAAGTACGCTAAAAAACAGCAATTCACTTTCTTTAATTATATGAAATACCAACAAGATATTGTGAATATATTCGAATATTTGATGTCATATTCTCGTTTTTCAGATTGTAATCAGTCATTTCGTAATTTTTCAGAATTTTCATTCAAAAATTGGAAATTTTCATTTTTTAACCATTTTCAGATGCCAATAATTCATAGAAAAATGCGGAAAATCTCGCGAATATCCCATTTCATAGTGAAACAGGCCGAGCTGAAACGATTGCGACCTCGACCAGGTCGCTAGGACCCATAGATTTTGAGATATTCCTGATCAAAGTACGCTTAAAAACAGCAATTCACTTTCTTTAATTACTCGTTTAATTATATGAAATACGAACAAGTTATTGTGAAAATATTCGAATATTTGATGTCATATTTTCGTTTTTCAGATTGAAATCAGTCATTTTGAATTTTTTCGGAAATTTTTTCCAAAAATTGAAAATTTTCATTTTTCAACCATTTTCAGATGCCAATAATTCATAAAAAAAGCGGAAAATCTCGCGAATATCTCATTTCATAGTGGAACATACCGAGCTGAATCGATTGCGACCTCGACCAGGTCACTAGGACCCATAGTTTTTGAAATATCCCTGATCAAAGTACGCTAAAAGACAGCAATTCACTTTCTTTAATTATATGAAATACCAACAAGATATTGTGAATATATTCGAATATTTGATGTCATATTCTCGTTTTTCAGATTGTAATCAGTCATTTCGTAATTTTTCATAATTTTCATTAAAAAATTGGAAATTTTCATTTTTTAACCATTTTCAGATGCCAATAATTCATAGAAAAATGCGGAAAATCTCGCGAATATCCCATTTTATAGTGAAACAGGCCGAGCTGAAACGATTGCGACCTCGACCAGGTCGCTAGGACCCATAGATTTTGAGATATTCCTGATCAAAGTACGCTTAAAAACAGCAATTCACTTTCTTTAATTACTCGTTTAATTATATGAAATACGAACAATTTATTGTGAAAATATTCGAATATTTGATGTCATATTTTCGTTTTTCAGATTGAAATCAGTCATTTTGAATTTTTTCGGAAATTTTTTCCAAAAATTGAGAATTCTCATTTTTCAACCATTTTCAGATGCCAATAATTCATAGAAAAAAGCGGTAAATCTCGCGAATATCTCATTTTATAGTGAAACAGGCCTAGTTGAATCGATTGCGACCTCGACCAGGTCGCTAGGACCCACTGTTTTTGAGATATTCCTGATCAAAGTACGCTAAAAAACAGCAATTCACTTTCTTCAATTATATGAAATACGAACAAGTTATTGTGGAAATATTCGAATATTTGATGTCATATTATTGTTTTACAGATTGAAATCAGTCATTTCGAATTTTCTCCAAAAATTGGAAATTTTAATTTTTTTACCATTTTCAGATGCCAATAATTCATAGAAAATAACGGAAAATCTCGCGAATATCTCACTTTATAGTGAAACCGAGTTGAATCGATTGCGACCTTGACGAGGTCGCTAGAACACATAGTTTTTGAGATATTTCTGGTCAAAGTACGCTAAAAAACAGCAATTCACTTTCTTTAATCATATGAAATACGAACAAGTTATTGGACGAATATTCGAATATTTGATGTCATATTTTCGTTTTTTAGATTGAAATCAGTCATTTTGATTTTTTTCGGAAATTATTTTCAAAAATTGAAAATTTTCATTTTACAACCATTTTCAGATGCCGATTATTCATGGAAAAAAGCGGAAAATCTCGCGATTATCTCATTTTATAGTGGAACAGGCCGAGTTGAATCGATTCGAGATATTCCTGATCAAAGTACGCTAAAAAACAGCAATTCACTTTCTTTAATTATATGAAATACGAACAAGTTATTGTGGGAATATTCGAATATTTGAAGTCATATCTTTGTTTTCCAGATTGAAATTAGTCATTTTGAATTTTTTCGGAAATTTATTCCAAAAGTTGGAAATTTTCATTTTATAAACGTTTTCAGAAGCCAATAATTCATAAAAAAAGCGGAAAATCTCGCGAATATCTCATTTCATAGTGAAACAGACTGAGCTGAATCGATTGCGACCTCGACCAGGTCGCTAGGACCCATAGTTTTTGAGATATTCCTGATCAAAGTACGCTAAAAAACAGCAATTCACTTTCTTTAATTATATGATATACGAACAAGTTATTGTGAGAATATTCGAATATTTGAAGTCATATTTCTGTTTTTCAGATTGAAATCAGTCATTTTGAATTTTTTCGGAAATTTATTCCAAAAGTTGGAAATTTTCATTTTATAAACGTTTTCAGAAGCCAATAATTCATAAAAAAAGCGGAAAATCTCGCGAATATCTCATTTCATAGTGGAACATACCGAGCTGAATCGATTGCGACCTCGACCAGGTCGCTAGGACCCATAGTTTTTGAAATATTCCTGATCAAAGTACGCTAAAAAACAGCAATTCACTTTTTTTAATTATATGAAATACGAACAAGTTATTGTGAAAATACTCGAATATTTGATGTCATATTATTGTTTTCAGATTGAAATCAGTCATTTTGAATTTTCTCGGAAATTTTTTCCAAAAATTGGAAATTTTCATTTTTTAACCATTTTCAGATGCCAATAATTCATAGAAAAAAACGGAAAATCCCTCGAATATCTCATTTTATAGTGAAACAGGCCGAGTTGGATCGATTGCGACCTCGACCAGGTCGCTAGGACCCATAGATTTTGAGATATTCCTGATCAAAGTACGCTAAAAAACAGCAATTCATTTTCTTTAATTATATGAAATACGAACAAGTTATTGTGAATATATTCGAATATTTGATGTCATATTCTCGTTCTTCAGATTGTTATCAGTCATTTCGAATTTTTCAGAATTTTCATTCAAAAATTGGAAATTTAAATTTTTTAACCATTTTCAGATGCCAATAATTCATGAAAAAAGCAAAAAATCTCGCGATTATCCATTTTTTAGTAAAACATGCCAAGATGAATCGATTGCCACCTCGACTAGGTCGCTATGACTCATCTCAGCAAACATGAATAGGCGGTAAATAGCCGGGCCATAGCTGCCAGCAGCGGATATGTGTCGGCAGCGGCAAACCGACATCGGCAAAATGTCAATATGACATCTGTTGTGCCGCCACGATGTACGCTTATTTATTATGTTTCTTTGTCGTCCATCCCGTAATTGATCGTTATAGATATGCCACAATCGCGTCGCTGTCGTTTCGACGCTGGAGACAAGCTCCATTATATAAAAAATCTCATATTGTAGTGGTTATTGTATATACTCGTTATTTTGTCTACCAATTCATGTTTGGGCTAAATATTTGTTCATTACCCTTATATTATTACAATGATGCAGCAATAATGCGAATAAAGTTCAGTTCTTTACCTATATTCGACAAATATTCGATTCACAGTAATAGATCAAACACTGGAAAAGTAATGTGGCTAGAAACATTATCAGACTACACCTTTTTCTACGTCCTCAAATCAACTAAGTTATGATAGGTATGTCCGTATATATGATCAAATATCAAATATAATTAAAGCCTTCTTGTACTATTTCAATTCTGTTGACTGATGAATTCTTGATAAAATCTCTCAAGTCCCGCAATAGCCTAGTGGTATGAGCATCTGATAATGGATAGGATCTCCCTTCGCCGGTTCGAGGTCGACTCCCGATTATATCCCAGATAGCACAAGACGTCTTTAAGACGTCTGGATTATATCGTATCTAAGTCTGTACGTCTTAATCCCTGAATAAGACGTCTTAAAGACGTTCATCATTCAGACGTCTTAAAGATATCTGATTCTCACGTCCTGAATACGTCTTAAAGACGTCTTATTGATATCGTAATAATAAAAGTGAGCAATGATATTTGGTATATTATTATAAGTCAATGAATTTTAGTGTTTCATATCTGACGGTCTCTACACTCAGAATTTCTGAATTCTACACTTATTAGAGGTTTGCTTAGTAATAAGCATCAGGAGATTCAGAGGTGTCATCTATTCTCATGCGTTAGCTGACTTTTTTTTGAATACAATATAGTCATGATCTGATTGATTCAAGTAAATATACCAGGTGACACAGGTTATCGGGCCACCCCTGTAACTTCTGCATTCGACAACGGATTTTTCTGAAATTTGGTATAGTTATATAAGCAACTATTTCGGATTTGATCACATTACAATCCAATATGGCGGACTTCCGGTTTTTCTGGAAATGCCAGAAATTTTGTTTTTTCAAATGGAACACTCTGTATATTTTTACATATTCAAGTTCAACAGGTCGAAACAAGTGCAATCTTGATGTCAAATGTCATTCATTCCACAGCCTACCTAGTTGAAAGATTATTTTAACTGCAAGGAAATTCATAAACTAGTTGTTGATTTTTTAATGTATACAATTTGTTACTGCACCGAAAAACAAAAATGATATGTCATTTTGTTCCCTAATGTATGTTCTAGAGAGACGGGTAGGTGGCCCATAAGGGTTCCATTTGAAAAAAAATAATTTTTGATCAAAAAGTGATGTGGCTGAATTGATTCCTGGATAAGTGACACAAAAAATAATTTTTCAGAAAAAATTATGTTCTTCTGTTATGTGTGACTCATTGTGAATAGTCTTGACCACATCTCATTTATCCACGACGTGAAATGAAAAAACAATTTCAATTAAATTTTTTTCGAAAAAATGACATTTGAAATGAAGATTGCACTTGTTTCGACCTGTTGAACTTGAACATGTAAAAATATACAGGGTGTTTCATTTGAAAAAACAAAGTTGCTGGCATTTCCAGAAATACCGGAAGTCCGCCATATTGGATTGTAATGTGATCAAATCTGAAATGATTGCTTATATAACTGTACCGAATTTCAGAAAAATCCGACGACGAAAGCAGAAGTTACAGGGGTGGCCCGATACCCTGTGTCACCCGGTATAGAATATTATTTGTAATTTCATTATTTTTATAACTTCACCGTAATACATAGAAGTTAGATTGTCGAGTCAGTTATGTTATAAATGGGCTGATAAATGGGATGATTTGAAATTCCCGCGGTGCCAAACGAAATTGAGATCGTAGCGCCAGAACGGCGAATGTTGCTACTACGCTACTACAGTGGATTGTTCACGTTGTTTGCTATAATGGTGATGATGTTTATTCACATTTTGTTTTGAGTTTTCAATCATTCTCAGCTTCGATATTGAACAGTTGTATTCAAAAAATAGCGTTACAAGTATAAGAGAGAGAAACTAACGTCATCCTATTTGCGTAAAACGGGCTAACGAGAATGATTTTTCACTATATGTTGACAGTTGTCATAGGTTGTCAAAATTACAAACCATTGGCTGAGCCAGTTTTAAACAACTAGAACTAGGATGACGTTGACCTCTCTTTTTAAAGGGCGCCATACATTATGCTATTTACAAGCAAGTTCGGTGCAATGCAATTTTGAATCGAACAATGCGCATGCGTCTATGATATTTCGTATGCGTATCCGTTGTAAAGCGTACCGTCGTGACACGTTAAAAATCGCTCCTCTTTAGCTCGCAGTTTTAGGTGGTTAAAGAGTGTTTAATAGTTTCGTAATTTTTCATAAATTAAAACTTAAAGAGTGTACTAAAGTTAGTGAGTGCAAACTTCATCAAAAGTTGCGTTACATCGAAGATATCCTTGATTTATAATCATTGGGTTCATCGTTCTTGGCTCAATCGAATAAGTTAAAACACAAAAAGGCGAATCGTGTTTTTCAGCCATGCCGGACATTTGTGGTTTTTGCTCGAATAATGTGAGTAGGTCAAACCCAGGAATACCGTGCAGTGGCGGGTGCTCGAAACTGTTCCACCTGAAATGTGCCAAATTACCGGCCTCGTTCGCGGACATACCGGGTGATGCAGGAGTGAGCTGGCTATGCACAAGCTGTAAAAATTCGAGGAAAACAAACAAAACTGCTAGCATGGATTCAGATCTGGTTGAAAGGCTGGTCAATTCCATAGATAATATGCAACTCGAAATAAAGTCTATTAAAACCGAGTTTCACGACTCTCTAAATTTCTACGGCGGCAAAATCGACGAATTTACTGCTCGAATGAACGATTTTCAAGTAACAGTCAATGCACTTCAAGGTCTGCGGGAAGAAGTAGATTCTATTGGAAAAGAATGTAGGAAACTTCGAACTGAGCTCGAATTGCTACACCAACAAGGGAGAAATCGCAATCTTGAAATATGTGGTGTACCGGAAGGTCGTAATGAAAATACCAAACGTCTAGTCCAAAGCATTTGCTCAAAATTACAGGTCGAAATCAAAGAAGAAGACTTCGAAGAATGTAACAGAGTGGCCACTTTCCCTAACGCTAATGGAACAACCAATCACAAAAATATTGTTGTGAAATTCTACTCTCGCTCTATTAGGTCTGCAATTCTGGAAAAGCAGCGTAGCTTGAGACATAATATAAACCTGAACGACGTAGGTTTTCAAGGGGAGGGGCGTATCTTCATTAATGAACATTTATCACCATTCTTCAAACAGCTCTTTAGAAAAGCTAGAGAGGCATGCAAAAAACATAACTATAAGTTTTGCTGGATAAGAGATGGTAAAATATTCGTCAAAAAGACTGAATCCAGTCGTCCAATACACATCATAGATGAAGAAATCCTTCGTATTTCAGTCAGAGCCTAACTAACTCACATTTATACCAGTCATCTTTCTGGATATTCAGCTTGCAGAATTCGATAATCCAAGACTATTCTATCAAAATACCAGAGGCCTTAGGACAAAAACTAATGAATTTTATCAATCAGTGTGTAGTTGCGAATTCCAGTTCATCTGTATAACAGAAACTTGGCTAAACGACAGTGTGCTGTCTTCCGAACTATTTCCAGCATCGTATATTGTGCACAGAAACGACCGTGACCCTGTGTTGAGTGGTAAATGTGAGGGTGGCGGTGTTTTAGTTGCTGTAAGTAGTGAGTTTTCATCAATGCACATCCCTGAATGGTCCAGTACAGGGTTGATTGAAGATATATGGATCACCGTTACGCTGAACGATGGTAAAAAACTATCACTCTGTTGTGTGTATGCTCCACCAATCTGTAAAGCTGTTGACTATATTAATCACATGAACAAAGTCGAAGAAATTATAAATGCCAACCATAATGACTATGTGATAATTATTGGTGACTATAATTTACCGAATTTACAATGGCGTGAAACGGCATATACAACTGTTGGTTTGATACCTTTCAACGTTTCTGATAGCATTAGTGAATTATTTGTTAATAACATTTCTTTGCTAGAACTTGGTCAATTCAACAACATTCAGAATTATTATAGTAAAACTTTAGATCTTGCTTTGTCCAAAAATGTCCCTTTAAAGGTAACAGCCGGTAGATATCCCTTTGTCAAGGAAGACAAGCATCATAGGTCGATAGAAGTTGATTTCTCCTTACACATAGAAAAGTACCTTCCGAAAAAAAGTTACGAAAGGCTGCTATTTTCAAAAGCGGACTATATAGGATTAAATGAACATTTCAGCTCCATATCTTGGACAGACAGTTTACACAACCTCGGGGTGGACGAGGCGGTTGATGTTTTTTATGATATTATTGATCAAGCAATTGAACTATTCGTCCCCAAACTGAAAGTTAGGAATTCCAATTTTCCAGCTTGGTTCTCCAAGAACACCATTAAACTTGTCAGAGAGAAAGAAAAGTTTCGTAAACTTTGGAAGAGGTTTGACAATCAATCTGATTATGATCTTTACTGTTTTTACAGAAGGATTTCAAAGGCTCACATAAAAACAGATCACAAAAAATTCCTCAAAAAATCAGAAGACAACATAAATCGTAACCCAAAACTCTTCTGGTCGTATCTATCAGCGGTAAAAAAAAGCCACATGCTTCCACAGAATATGCGACTTGATGACATATCTGCCTCTGATGACAGATCAATTTGCGGATTATTTTCATCATATTTCAATCAAGTATTTGAGCCTGACTCCACGCCTTCACTCCTCGAAGTCGAAGCACCGAAGGGTAATTTCGACATTAGAGTTATAACAAAAAAACAAATAATCAATGTTTTAGCAGGAATGGATATAAATAAAGGGGCGGGACCAGACGGAATTCCTGCCATTTTCTTAAAGTCGTGTAGACACAGTCTAATCGAACCTCTGTACATTATTTTCAATAGGTCATTGACACATGGTGTGTTTCCTGAAAAATGGAAACTTGCTAAGGTCATACCCATTTTCAAATCAGGTAATAAGAATGATGTCAAAAATTACCGGCCCATTTCCCTACTTAATTTGTTAGGTAAAATATTGGAGGCCATAATCACAAATGAACTTTTTTTCTTGACAAAAAATTATATTTCGGTCCATCAGCATGGTTTCTTCAAAAAAAGATCAGTCGTTACTAACTTGGCACCTTATGTTCAAGATATTCACGAACAGATGGAGAGAAGGATACCAGTGTGTGCCGTGTACACCGACTTTTCCAAGGCCTTCGATAAGGTACACCACCCGACCTTGTTAATTAGGCTTGGAAACTTCGGTGTGCAGGGCAACTTGCTTCAGTTACTTTCCTCATACATAAGTAATAGAAGTCAGTACGTGGCTATTAATAACTGTGCGTCAAGATCTTATAGTATAACATCCGGAGTACCACAGGGATCCCATCTGGGTCCTCTGCTTTTCAGCATATTTCTCAGTGACGCTGAAAAATACCTAAAGCACTGCAAAATATCCATGTATGCTGACGACATCAAAATTTTTAAATACATTAACGAAGATTCGGATATTTTAAAGTTACAAACTGATATAAATAATTTCACCAAGTATTGTGCCACATATCGGCTTTTCTTGAATATAAAGAAATGTCACCAGATTACTTTCACTCGAAATCTAAACCCCACTATGATTCAACTACAATTGAATGATGTCCCCATCAATGTAGCTTCTGAGGTGACTGACTTGGGAGTGAGGCTTGATGGCAAACTCTCTTTTGAAGCTCAAATTGAACATATTGTGCAAAAATCTTTGAGGACCCTAAGTTTCGTTCTAAGAAGCACTACAGAGTTTCAGGACTACCGATCTGTGATTAAAATTTTTAACTCGTTAGTCAGGCCAACACTTGAATACTGTAGCACTATATGGAATCCTGCGTATGATAAATACATTAAACGCATCGAATTTGTTCAGAAAAAGCTCGTCAATGTTCTCAATTACAGGTTCCATCGGTACAGACATTACTTTTCATACCAAAGTAATCTGACTTTTTATAGGCTAGAGTATCTCACCATGAGACGTGATTTTATTGACATTTATCTTGTGTTCAAAATTTTCAATGATCTTATAGACTGTCCACATTTAACTGATCGCTTCTATCTTAGATGTAACCCCTATAACACTCGTGTTAAACAAACCTTCCAAATTCCTCACTACACGAATAATTACTCAGGCAATGCACCCATCACACGTTGTATCATAACATTTAATACCATGGTAAGCGACTCCTCTATTGATATATTTCGTGCCTCAAAATCCATAAAAAAAAAGTTGAAGGAACTTCTTGTATCGATGTATGTTGCTCTCCCCTGATGAATGTGATGAATTGATCAAGTTTTGCATACGTTCGTATGGCTTTCTTTTTCTCTCTCCTCCTTTTTTTCCTCTCCTATTTGGATTAGTTCTTATTTGTATCATTGATGAATTACACGAACTTATTACTTTGTTTGCATGTGTATTTTTGCTATCATTTCTCTTTCCTAATTAATTTTTGTATCTTTTATTTTTTGCACAATTATTATAACTACATTTATAACTCACAAAATGTTCACCCATAATAGATATTTATTTTCTGTTTATTATTAGGATTCTAGATTTAGGTACGCATATGTATGTATTATTTTGTAATATGTGCCTCCTTGTCATTGGGCTTGCGCCTGTTAGGGGGCCTGCACATAAATAAATAAATAAATAAATAAATAAATGAATAAATAAATATTTCACCGCGAGTTTCATGCAAGTTTCATAATAGAAACAGTTCTATTTTTCCTGCAATTTCAACGCAAGTTTAGTGAAATTTTCAGTAATATTCATCGTAGCATCTTGATAAAATACAAATTCTCTCCATAACGTGGCCTGAAACACCAAATAACCTCAAAAAGTACATTGAAGGCTCAAAAAACCTGAAAATAGTGAATATGAACAAGAAAATATGACAGAAATATCTCAGAAATATCTTAATGTACGGCGACTTGCAATCAATTGCGGAAATTGCGAGAAAATTGCATTGCCTCAAACTTGCCGAGAAATAGCATGATGTACGCGCCCTTAATACATGTACCTACGCCTTTTTATTGAATACAACTGTATGTACGTATGTGTATTTTTGAACTTCGTATTTTTTTTTCAATGGTTTATAGTGTTGTGATTGTGGACAATATTATCTCTGTTTAACGGTAGAAAACCCGGTAATTTTGCACTTATCATGCGATGGGTTTTTTTTTCGAAAAAATTTCGTAATAAAAAATTAAAAGAAAAACTGCTTCGGTAATCCGAATTTTTTGGTAATCCGAATCGCCTTGGTTTTCATCAGTTCGGATTATCGAGTCTGCACTGTATAATATTGAGAACATTCTTGGCATGTTTCCCGAATATGCTGAGGAAATTCTTAGTATATTCTGAGGAACATTCTCGAGATGTTTCGCGAAAATGCTGGGAATATTCTGGTAATATTCTAAGGGACATTCTGAGAATGTTTTCCGAAAATGCTGAGAACGTTCTTATTACATTCTGGAGAAAATTCTGAGAACCTTCTGGGAACGTGAGTTTCCGTCCCATTCTCATGTTCTCAGAATATTCTCAGAATATGCTGCGCACTTTATTTGAACATTCTGAGGATATTTCAAATATTCCATGCGAATATTCTAGGAACATTCATGGAATCACCTTGTGCTGTCTGGGTCGTCCCATAACTCCGCAGCGTTAAAGAAGTTGACGAATGGGGTGATTACTCACAAAATGGCAGCACTGGCGTATACATACTTTTGTACTCTGATTGCCAGGAAACCTAATGTGTATAAGCGTATAAATTTTATGTACATATTACACTTCGGGGACATATAATTGTATAAGTTGTATAAGTTGTATAACTTATACGGGTCCTCAAAGTGTAGGATTGACATATATATATATATATATATATATACACCTACACAAACATATACATGTACATATATACATTGGAAATATCGGAAAAATCCATTGAGACCTGTTACATTTCATAAGGAGATATCCAATATGTGATTGATAATTACTGTATAAAAGACTTTAGGGGGTAGAGAGAAATCGACATTTACAAATACATTATAATTGTTGATTAATTTTATAATACTTACGAGAGGAGCTCTCAAAGTTAAGAGAGAATTTGGTATATTGAACATAAGTATTGAACGAGTACGACGCCCAGGTACATTAAAAGGAATAAGTGAAAGAATTTCGGGACTATTTAATTTACTGTTAATCACCTTGTACAGAAACATAATTGCAATTAAATTCCTTCTCTGGTCCAAGGACATCATTTCGAATTCATTTCTTAAATATGTTGATCTAACTGTATAATCAGGCCAAGAACGGTATTTTCTAAAATACAATATTCTTAAAAATTTGTTTTGTACTCTCTCTATTTTATCCAATGAGGATGCATACTCTGAAAACCACAGTAATGATGCAAACTCCAACTTAGGCCTTATAAGTGTAATATAGAGTAGCTTTATAGTGGAAATATTTGTGAATGCTGCAGATTGTCTCATTACATATCCTAGCGTTCTGTTAGCGGTTGACACTATATTCCTTATATGTTCCGCAAATGAAAAAACTCCATTGTAGGTTACACCAAGATCCTTAATTTCTGTACATCTGAATAGATCCTCTCCTCCCATCTCATAGTTAAAGATAATCGGCTCTTTAGTGCGAGTTATACTCATCACTTTACATTTACTGAGATTGAAATGTAGTTTGTTAATCAGGCTCCATTCATAAATACTATGCATGTCTTTCTGCAGCATAACACAATCCCTTACTGAATGTACTTTTTTATATACTTTGAGATCATCTGCAAACAAGAGGCATTCGGAGTATTTAATAACCGTAGAGAAATCGTTTATAAATATAATAAAGAGGAGAGGCCCCAAATTGGAGCCCTGCGGCACTCCAGAGTTTGCATAATATTTTCCAGATACATTTCCTTTATGTCTGACAATAAATTTTCTATTTTCTAAATAATTTTTCATTAATTCAATAGAGTTCTTCGTTAATCCGAACAGTGCCAACTTTTCCAGAAGGACATCATGATTTACACGGTCAAATGCCTTGCGGAAGTCGGTAAATACCGTGTCCATTTGGGATTTACATCCAAATGTTTCAAATGCTTGGTTTCCAAAAATAAACAAATTTGTATTGACCGACTTATTTGACATGAAACCATGCTGCTCAGATATTACGTATTTTTCAGCATATTGGTATAATTTACTGTATATGATCTGTTCGAACAGCTTGGATGGAGCACACATAATTGAAATAGGCCGGTAATTTTCTATGTTCACCTTACCGCCAGATTTATAGATTGGTGTAGTGATGGCTGTTTTCCATTGCTCTGGAAAGACTTTAGACTGTATAATTCTATTGAAAATATGAACGAGTGGTTTTTTTAACCATTCACTACAACCTTTTAAGACATAGGGAGGGATACTATCAGTGCCTGCAGCTTTTTTTTGGTTTAATATATCGCAAGTACAACAGAAAAATATGGATACATCGACTCCATCGTTGTGCACACTATATCTCTCTATCGTATCATCTCACATGGATATTATTGAAGCAAACGAGTTTGCAATGACTATATGAGACGACTTTCAAGCTGGTATAACGCCCACAACTCGCTGAACAAAAAACTTGCACACAGTCGGAGCAGATACGATTGCAGTGACAATATAAGACAACGTTGAGTGGTATATAACGAGTACTATGGGCTTATAAAGATACATCGACCCCATCATTGTGCACACCCAAATAACATTATCAGTTTTATTGTTAGCTACAGGAGGTTGTTAGAGCCTATTTCAAAATGCCTTTTTAAAACTATCATACTTTAATAATATCATTAGAACAATTAAACAACCTTCTCAAATCATGAAGGACCCACATTTATAAATGCTGTTACAGCTTCACTCAAAGCATGTCATGAAACTAATAGGAATTTATTGTATTATGCCTCAAAGCAATAATAAAACCTATCAACGTCCTTTAAAGCCTTTCAGCACGAGTTCAAACCTGTATGTTTTAAAACGACAGTTTTTATGCCAACATTAAAACTTATTGGCTAGAATTAAAACCTTATCAGTCGCAGTTAGCATTTGTTAAGATAATATAGTCCGTAACGTGTTATATGATAGTCTTTTTTCAGAACTAATTATAATACGAACATGTCAAAATGGAGAGAGAACAATAGATAGTTATTGAAGAGATCAAACATGGCAGTATGATATGATAATTCCCTACTGTATCAAATAGTCCTTCTTGTGAAGATTGAGGCTGTCAAATGATAACGATGACGACTTTTCTGACGAAAACATACCAGATATGCTTCAAAAAAAGCAGCACCCTAGAAATAATGTGTTTTCACCAGTTAGAATCGGATGTGAATTTTAATAACTTTTCAAAAAAGTTGACAAAACTGTGTGAATGTTTGCTGAATATGGGTGAGTCGTTTGAAAAATGTGGAAAAACAACATTTTCGACGGAAGTATCAATGCATCTTTTATATTTTCCACTTGAGATTCTCATTTCCATCAATGGCCGATATCTGTTTGTAGTAAATATTCTTATGACTATTTGCTCCTGGGTATGACAACAAAGCTTCGAAAATGATAAGATTGATTCAAGAAGGTTATAAGACAATGCCTTCATAAAACTATAAAGCTTTAAGAATTTCCTGGCTAGTGCTCATTGGCAGTGATGCAAAGTGTAGAAAAACGTCATCAACATGATTAACATAACCCTACTTTTGTTGTTTACAGTGTTCACTTTGTGAATTTTGTGATTGGTTTAAATTAGGAAATCGAGTAGGGAACATAGACAAACTACACTCAGTGCAATTCGCCTGATATTGTGTTGATTGCTCCATTCTCTCAAATTCATGCTCTACTCGCCATCTGACATAATTTGTGCAAATTTGTTTTCAACTTCCTCGCTTCCTAGTTCCCATTCAGAAGCACGATGATCAGAAGTATTTTCTATTACGTTCTAACTCGTTGATGGTACTTCATGAACATCAAGTCCTAATGAATTCTTGCTATTTGGTATATTCAGGTGGTATGAATTGAAAGACGCAGTGTTTGGAATTGTTTGGGCTTGAGAATTCAGATTCACTGTTGCTCTCACGACTTGATTTTTGATTCTTATGTGATTCTCTTCATTTTTTCGCTTGAAGTTGCTATTTCTCTCAATTTCACACTATTTATTTTCTTGTGAGTCCATTTCAACGTGAGTAGTTTGAAGGCAAAAAAAATACGAACATTTATATCATGGGATTTTGGGTTTAACACGGTTCTGAATGAAACTCCACAAATCCTATAGATTTTATGATTGACTTCGATGAATTCATTGTGGCTTATAGGTTTTAATAATTACTTCCACATAGCTAGAATAATGCCAATAGGTTTCATTATTGCCCCAGTCAAATCCTGATTGGCCTAGTGTAAATTTGGTTTTATGATTGCTTTATGACGTATTTTTATAGGATTAGTTCAGAACCTCTTGGTCAAATTCGAGACACTAATAAAACTTAAGAGTTTTAAGAGGGTTGTTAAGAGTGAATAGTTTTGATGAAGAATTTCAATGACTCTCACAGAGCTCCCTTAAAACCGAAGTGAGCTGAATGCCAAATTGTTTTATGCGATAGTTCTATCATAGTATCTTAAAGCCTTTTAATAGGATTATATGGACATGAAGGCCAATATGCTTTTTCCAGGGCATTCATAAAACGGTAGAACAAATTAGACCTATCTTTCGCGCTCACATAACCTCTTTAAAGTCTCATCGAAGCTATTAGGCATTTAAAATGTTACTTGGGCACTTTATCTCTTTATCCTATTATCTTACATGGACACTATTGGAGCAGACAAGTTCGCAATGACACAGCTTGCAGAACGAGAAACTTCGACTTCGATTATGTTAACACTGTTAATCTGCAGTCTAGCATCTGACATGTATACTGTTAAAGGAGATACGATTGCAGTGATCATATAAAACGACTCTGAGGGGTATATAGCGAGTACAACAGGCGAATAGAAATACATCGACTTCATCGTCGTGCACACTATATGTATCGGACTCCGGTTGTATTCTGGTTTATGCAAATCTCGCCTTTGAATATACGATTTCACAAATGTTCGTCAGTGACAAGACACCAATTTTCTGACTGACTTATATATTGAAATGTCTTCTTTTACTCATACAGGATGAAAAATATATCAAACAACTGAAATATATCAATGAAAATAAGACAAAATATTCCACAGGAACACTCCCTCCCAGTGATGAACACTGGTTCATTACTCTTCAGTCTCTTCTTGTGGTTTTTCAACATCGAGAATGCACATCTTTGTTACATGTCTTCTGTGTTCACCAAATTTATTGTTTATCTTGCAGTGAATACTGGTATTTTTTCTCGTTTTCTCATATATCACTTGCGAGTTCCTAGAAATAAAATATAAAAAACAAGGATTTGACGATCTCATTTGTGTGGTGACAAAAAAATATATCTTTTTTAGGCTCTAATTTATCTTGTTCTCTGAGGACCAGCTACTTTTTTATAAGTATAGATTTTTCATGAATATATAAACCTGTTGAAATGATACTCACTTCTTAAGTAATACAGGGTGACACAATATAAAAAAAAATATTATTTATTGAGATGGTTAATATCTTGAAGATATGTCATCTGAACGTTAGATCACTCGTATCTCATTTTGATAATTTCAAGATTTTGGTAAGTGGTTACGATATAATCGGTGTATCTGAAACTTGGTTGAACGATGATATTGGCACTGCTACTATTTCCATTACTGGGTACAATTTTTATAGATTAGATCGGCAGTCTCGTGAAGGAGGAGTTGGTGTGTACATTTCTAACAATTTAAGGTCAACATTACTAATCTCAAGTAGTAGTACCAATGAACATTGTGAGCAAATATGGATTGAGGTGAAAATGAAAAACACTTCGTTAGGAATTGGTAACATTTATCGTCCTCCTAAAGGTAACCTGACATATTTCATTGAGTGTTTAGATACTTCACCATCCTCAATTATTCCTACGGTTGACGAAATGATTTGTTTAGGTGACATGAACATAGATTTTCTGACAAACAATCTTCTGACTGACTCTTTAGAAGTTTACGGTTTCAATCAACTCATCAATGAACGAACAAGAATTTTCAAGGGCTCTATGACCCTGTTGGACCCTATTTTCATTAGTAATTCTGAATATGTAAAAAAAACTGGTGTTATAGATGCTAGTATCGTAGCCGACCACTGTCTAGTTTATTGTGAATTGTATTTCGAATCATTCCACACAAAAACAAAATTCCATCATTATAGATGCTTTAAACAATTCGATGCTGATCGTTTTCAGACAGACCTAATGAAAGTACCCTTTCATCATATCTTTAATATGGATGATATTGATGAAAAAGTAAATTACTTTTCTACCTTGATTTCGTCATTATTCAATGAACATGCACCTCTGAAAATAGCTCGTATGACAAAAAAACCTGCACCCTGGCTATCTTTTCCAGTCAAAATGATGATGAGAGAGAGAGATGCAGCTTTAGCCAAATCCAAGAGAACGAAATCACTTGACGATTGGTCCAGATATAAAGAGCTGCGAAATTTCACCTTGTCATCTATCAGAAGAGAGAAAAGTGCTTTGAAGAATATTAACCCAAATAAGAATAATATCGATTTACCAACCAATCTTCAGAAACCTGAGGTAATTAACAACTATTTCAGCTCTGTTTTTATCAATGAAGATGTTGATAATGATCTCCTGGAATTTTATGATACTCACAAATTTCCTAATGTAATAAATCATGATTCTCCTTTTGAACTAAATTTTATTTGTGTTGCTGAAGTTAGAGAGATTTTATTGGGAATAAAATCGAATGCTACTGGTTTTGACGGTATAACTATCACCATGCTGAAATATTGTAGCCCAGAAATTGATATTTATCTTGCACATATATTCAATTGTTGTATAGAAAAAAACTATTTTCCAGACTTATGGAAAGTTGCTATAGTCAAACCCCTAGGTAAATCCAATAACCCCAAAGAATTCTCAGATCTCAGGCCAATCAGCATCTTGCCCGCAATATCGAAGATCCTAGAAAAAGCCGTTCACCGCCAAATTGTTCTGTACATTAACAATTACAATATCATTCCTGATTGCCAAGCTGGATTTCGGGATGGCTACAATACGACATCAGCTCTAGTACAAGTCACAGATGACATCATCAGAAATACTGATAATAAAGACTTAACAGCATTAATTACACTTGACTTCTCGAAGGCGTTTGACACGATCAATCACACTTTAATCTGTTACAAATTAAAATATCTAGGATTTTCCGATGACACCATATTTTCATCTACTCTTATCTTTCTTATCGAAGCCAAAAAGTATCTGTCAACAATATTTTGTCAACTTCTCAGAATGTAACGTCAGGTGTACCTCAGGGGTCCATTCTGGGACCACTACTCTTCATCATATATACAAGTGACATCCTAACTCCGATTAAATACTGTCGAATCCAAGCTTATGCAGATGATACCCAAATTTATTCAAACCTCAATTTTATGAACATTCAAACTGTTCGAGAGCATATCAACAGTGATCTCAAAACGATAAGTGACTTAGCTAACAAACATAAATTGAAACTGAACAAAAGTAAGTGCCATCTCATATTATTTGGCAACAAAATTTTAAGAATGCGGCTTTCACCAGAATTGTCCATTGAAATCGATGGCACCTTATTACCTATCGTGGAGTTTACGAAAAATCTGGGTATTATCTTCGACTCTGACTTGAAATTCACCTTACATGTTAACGATCAGCTCAAAAAGTCCTACAGTTCATTGAAGTTGATTTATTCACACAGACATTACCTCAATCAACAAATACGTAAGCTTCTCAGTGAATCATTAGTCCTCTCTAGGTTCAATTATGGTGATATTGTCTACGGTGATTTGCTTACCAAATTAGACCAGAATCGTATTCAGAGGGTTCAAAACTTTTGTTGTCGTTTCATTTTTTCACTCAGAAAATACGACCATGTTTCTAACAAAATAATGGAACTGAAGTGGCTCTCAATGTTCAATCGTAGGAAATATAATTTCTGCCTCTTTTTATACAAATTATTAAAGTGTGAAGTTCCTTTGCCCCTCTATAGTAAATTGAATCATAGGTCTTCTCTTCATCCGTTGGAACTTTGAAATAAACATCACATGAATATACCTTGTCATCGTTCAGCCATGTTTCGAAAATCCTTCACCTATCAAGCCGTTAAGTTTTATAACTCGATTCTTATCCATCACACTCACTTATCGGAGTAAAAAGTGAAGGAAATATTGAGAGCCAAATTTTTTGAAGGTCCATACTAATCCTAAATGAGAAATTCTTCGATATGATATGTTTATATAATATGATTTTTTTTTCTTATTAAGATCCTTGATTTATTGTTGTATTTAATCAATGATATTATGATAAAATGATAAAATGCCATTGCACTGTTGAGATGTTTTTTTATTTTTTTTTTGTTTAAAATAATACCATAGCATTGTTATGATCATGATATGTTTTTTTTGTCTTGATGAATGCAGTTGTTGATTATATTTTCTAATTCTCTACAATCTAGGTTAAGTGTAAGAGTAGCCCTAGGCTAAACTTTCGCTTATTTTGTAAGAAAATAAAGACGATTTATTATTATTATTATTATTAAATGCTGTCTTTACATCTGCTACTCGTATATGGCCATCAGAACCAGGATGAACAGCTATGACGATATCTTTTGGCTAGGAATTTCTAGCGGAATCTCCATCAACTAGAATAACTATATCGCCGACTCTAATTTCCCGTTTAGATGGTAGAAACCATTTTGTCCGTTTAGTCAAGACAGGCAAATACTCTTTTATCCAACGGCGCCAAAAATGATCTGCAAATAATTGAAATATTCGTCATTGTTTCCTGCCGATCAAATCGCCTTCATCAAATTTGCCTGGAACCTGAGCAGAGCTTGAAGTACCCAATAAAAAATGGTTATGAGTCAATGCCTCTTCGTCAGTATGATCTGAAGAAACGAGAACTAGGGAACGACTATTGACAATGTTCTCGGCTTCAATCAACAGGGTGTGGAGTACTTGTCCCTTCGGTGCTTTTTCTTCCAAAATAACATTTAGTGAAGTTTTGACTGACCTAACCAGCCTTTCCCAGCTCCCTCCCATGTGTGGAGCTAAGGGACTTATGAAATGCCACTCTATGTTGTTTGTTGTTAAATCAGAAGTAATTCGGTTTTGATCAAGTTCTTGCTTGTCTTCAATTCTTTCTCGGCGCCCCTCAAATTAGTACCATTATCTGAGAATATCTTCTTCGGAAAACCTCTTCGACTAGCCAATCTCCTGATTGCCATAATTGCGGAGTCAGTACTCAGACTATTCGCTACTGCTAAATGAACTGCACGGGTGCTCATGCAGGTGAATATAACGCCATATCGCTTCTCTTTTGGCCTACCAATGGTAACAAACATAGGACCAAAGTAGTCCATACCTATTATAGTAAATGGTCTTACAAAGGAAGTCAATCGACAAGTTGGCAGCGGACTCATTTCTGGTATTTCAGCTTTGACTCGTTTATTTTTGCACCATTGACAATTGAACCATGAACTTCTCACCGCAGTCCTCATGTTTAAAATCCAATAACGTTGTCGAAGTTCGTTCGCTACATACGCTTGTCCATTGTGTGTTGCCTTCAAGTGATAATGAAAGATTAATAATTTGATAAAGCGGTTCTTCGGATCTAGAATAATTGGACACTTTGTGTCTTCTCCTGAGTCATTTGAATAGATCAGTCTGCTTCTCAGTAATTTTGGTTGGGAGCTTTCGAAAACAGTTTTTAAAAAACTTCATTTTCAAAAAACCAATTTGTTTGAGTTACAAGCGGCAATGTCAAAGCCAGAATCATAACTGAACTGGATTCTGAACAGAGACACAATTGAAAGCCAACAATATTATAATCAGTGAGATGAACATTTAGCGATCTTGCATTTTCGCTAAGTTCCGTGGAAGACGGCTGTATCTCCATGCATCGGGCTTCGTAGTGGCGGCTATCTGGATACAGGGTGGTTTAATACATTACACCTCCCGACGTTGTTTAGAGATTAGGGCCTGGTTCCTAATTTCTGATCGTGAGTTCTTCTATGGGGACGAATTGGTTCTCTGGGTCGACTGACCTCTTGGAGATTCTTACTTTGCGGCATCGGGTTGATTTCTTGAAACATAAGGTCCATAGTAGGTAGATGGCGATGGCGACAAGTGCAGCATATAAGATGATTGTCCATATGCTGAACTTCGATGAAATGGGAGCTTCTTCTTCTTGAAGTTTTTCTATAATATGGTTCATCTGGTTCTGTATTGGCTTCATCTCGTCAAGGTTGATTGATTCCAGTTGAATGGGTGGTAGTTCTTGAGCTCTGCAGTGTAGTGGTTTCAATCTTGATCGTGCAGGATTCTGGTACTTCGATGATATAACTTCCTTTAACTGTCGATATTTCTTCTTCCTTGTGGCATATCGATTTGACAGTTGTCTCGTTGGGAAATATTCCAAGCCATTGATTGGAATTGATTTTGTAAGAATGCGAATTATTCAATTCATAATTTGCTATAGATTTCTATTGGGCTTTAGTGATTTAATGAAATTAGTTGTCTCTTTTCCATTTCAAATTACTGAGAATTCATTTTCAAGAAATCGGTCAGAAAGTGAAATCGAGAGTCATTAAATTTAACTAGGGCCACACTCAAGTCATGCCTAATTTTTTCTATCACGAAATATATAGCTACCATAAACTGCTAATAGTGTCCTATTGACCATAATTCTCGACCTCCCGTGGTTCAGCTCCTATTCCAAAACTATCGTAAAAGTTTCACTCTCTGCATCAATAAGTCTTATTGAATGGGGTACTCCAGGATATGTCAAGTAGGTATTGTTAGTTTAAGCATAAAATTTGTGTGGGTATAGGGTTTTTTATTGGAGATACTTCCTTTTTCCCTATAGATGTGAATAGAAACCACACGTCGTGAACATAATTTTAAGAGAAGCGATCTTTTGCATGCCCATCAATTAGTTGACATTTATTATTTCAAGGAAATGGTATTAGTTTAGGCTAGGAAACTCGAGAGTTTATCTTTTGAATAGGGCAATTTATGTAGCATAATAAACACGTCAAAAGTAAGGGCTCTCGAGAAACATATATGTATAGTTTATTTTTATTTTGTGAATATCTGCAGAGGGTACTTAAGAATTTCGAAGAAGTCCCCACATGTTGCGAAAACATGAATTATTTGTATGTTAAGTGTCTGAAGCTGGTCAAAAGAGAAGGAAGGAATAGTATACACCCCTAGAGAGAAAAATCTACCACGATTGGTTGATACCATCCAACCAAGTCAAGTTTCCACCCATAACGGGAATGAACAGACGAAATTAGAGTCAGATAGAGATTTTAGAAAAATCTTAAAGTTAGTTCAATTTTGAATTTCATCCTGCTTGCCTCGTGTTCTGGTGCGTGAATTCTGTGTCTGGTAAATCTCTCAAAGATTGTATTTTTTTCTGATATTGATAAAGTTTCCCCTTCTGGAATTCATTGGAATCTTGTAAATTTATTGAGTTTTCAGAGTCTGGACTCAACTAGGTTAGTACCTTCCGTACTGCTCAGAACATTTAAATTTTAAAGTGAAATACATTTTTAAACCACTAAATTCCTTTTGACTGGTTAAGATAATTAGTTTGATAGATTTCAACTTACTCAGGATAGCTGTAATCATCATAATTATCTCTTGTTCATTTATTTGCTTTGCTATATAGGAGCCCTTTCCTCATCGGGTCATATTTTCTTTACTTGTCTTTTCATTATTTGTTCATTTTGATAATTATTAAATAGATCGTTGAGGTTTCATTTATTCTTTTATTGCTGAACTTACCCACTTTTCTTCCAGAAGTGTACAATGAAGTAAAAATTTAATAGAAGTTCTTCTGATATAAGTTGAAAGTTGATAATATAAAATAAAGGCAAAGAGTTACCAGATAAGTGTTTATACGTGTGACGGTTCGAGGTAATCGATAGCCCGCAGAAGCGATAGCTGAGCCCAGAGAGCTGTCACCCCTTCTGAGATTCGAAAGGTTAGTGGAATTTGTTTGATAATGTTTACGAGCCAACCCAAGCGTATTCTTATTAGACCTTACTTGCCTAACCTGTCTCGTTCGGCAAAGAAAATCAGTAGATGAAGGAAATAAATATTATTAAGAAGGTGGACCTAAGACAGGTGTAATTAAATCAGTTCATTTCGAGGATAGAGTATCTTCATCAGAGTCCACCCTTCTTACAAATTGGCGCAGTCGGTAGGATTAAAAAAATCAGAATTTTGGTAGAATTATCAATCAGAATTTTGGTAGGATTAACAATCAGAATTTTGGTAGGATTATCAATCAGAATTTTGGTAGGATTATCAATCAGAATTTTGGTAGGATGATCAATCAGAATTTTACTGGGATAAAAATAGAATTCAATCTGAATATAAATCAGGATTTTTGTTGGATCAAATTTGAAATTCAATCAGGATCAAATTAGGACGTTTGTCATTAAATTGAATGAAACATTGATTGGATTAAGTAATATGATTGAATTTGATTATTTCAAGAGTATCTGTCACATAATTTCTCGATAACACGCAGAATTGTGTTTTCAATTTCGAAATTTTGTCTTTAAAAATCCAAATATAGGTGATAAAGATACGCAAGGCTGGTGTAAACATGGTCAACGCTAGAATGAATTCTCCTCAGCGAATAAGATTTAATTTAGTCTGTTTCACTCAAGGAAATGTAGGTTGGCCATTGATGTGAATAAATAATTTAACTAGGAAAACTGAGAAAAATTCACAAGCGATGGAATTGAAAATGAACTCCGATACCGTGTATCGTGAATAGAATAAATCCATTTACCCACTCCAATAAGTTTAGAATTATTAATCATACAAGCTACCAATATAGGTGAATTTTTAGTTGAAGTAAGGAAAATAGTAGATGGATGGATTTTGGATATATCCTATTGTGGAAGCAATTGCTCTTTTGGAATTTGATAATGCTATCGTAGAACAAATCAAGAGCATGGAGGTATTTTCAAGATTTTTCAAATTGTGTTTTCCCTCTTGTTGAAGTGTTTATATTCCAGTGTTCCTAATCAAGTCTATAATATAATGAATGAACAAGAAATCTAGGTCAAGTTCAATGAATATATACATACATGTAAAAAAAAAGAGCAAGTGTTTTCTAGTAATGGTGAGCCGAGCGAAAGTAATGGAATTCAGATTCAAATTAGATATTTAATTATGATATTATATTTTTTATTTTAGATGAAAATTAAATCGAGTATTCATGAGAATAGTCGAAACCGTCGGCTCATGAGGTGGTCATCAGCCCTAACGGAGTACACTTTTCAGATCGAATATAGGCCAGGGAAGAAACATGGAAATGTGGATGCAATGTCAAGAATGAAAATCACACGTGAGGTAGTCCGTTGTTTGACGGAGTTAGACGAGTTGTCACCGATTTGGAATAGGGGAGATATTAAGAAATGTCAGTGGTCTGATACAAAAACCCGAAAACTGATTCAGCTCATCGAGAACAATTCGACTCATGAATACTATTTGGACTTAGATGGACTTTTATACAAGAAATCGCAAGATAGTCGATATGAAGATAATTTAGTAGCGCCTCGCGTTTTAGTTCCGAGTATTCTGAAATTATATCATCATTTACCTTTGTCAGGACACGTTGGCTTCGATAAAACGTACGATCGAATTAAACGAAATTTCACTTGGCAAGGAATGTACGATGACATCAAAATATACGTCAATGCATGTATGCAATGTGCGCGTAGAAAAACTTCGCCACATTTGGAACCAGCACCTTTACAAAAAATTGAAATGCCGAAAAAAACATTTTTTAGAATCGCTATGGATGTTGTAGGACCATTACCCGTTACATTAACAGGAAATAAATATATTTTAACGGTTCAGGATTTTTTAGCGAAGTATGTGGAAGCTTTTCCCATGATGGACCAGACGGCGAGTACAGTTGCAAAAACTTTCGTTAAAGGAATCATACTCAGACATGAAACACCAAGACAACTTTTAACGGACTTAGGAACCAATTTCACGTCGAAACTCATGGAAAATCTTTGTGAAATTTTACAGATCAAACATTCAAAAACAACCGCATACAGACCTCAAACAAATGGTACATTAGAAAGATTCCACAGAACTTTGAAAGATTTATTAAGCCATTATATTCGACCGGATCAAAGAGATTGGGATGAGTGGCTGCCCTTTGCGTTAGCAGCCTACTCATCGATGACACATAAATCAACCGGAGAAAGCCCATTTTTTCAACTATTCGGTAGAGATATGGAATATCCTTTCGATGAAATTTTCAAACCCTTGCGGGTAAAATATGACACTGATGCGAATTACGTATCTGAATTCATCCAAAGAATGAAAATAGCGCATAGAAATGCATTAGACACGATGGAAAAAACGACGGAAAAGGTACATAACCAATTCAATAAGAAGAGCGCCCCGGTGAAATATGAGGAAGGAGATCGAGTTAATGTAAATAACCCCGCCACTGCACCTGGAATCAGCCGAAAACTTGATGAACCGTGGGAAGGCCCATACCGCATAATAGAACTACGAGGAGTTAGTGCAACTGTGAAGGAGATACACGGGACTGACGAGAAAAAAGTGCATGTCAATCGATTAAAACCTTGTTTGGCGACGGAAACAAATTTTAATCAACTAGGAAATATCCCGATAAAGCATAGAAATACCACGGATCACCATATGATGGGAGGCTATACGCGAAGAAATAATCGACAAGTGGAAATTGGGATACCAAACCCGCAAATCAATAATACGCCGTCCCTGGAAACTACAGAAAACGAGTCAGAAAATGAAGAAAATCATGCCGAAGTAGAAGAAGAAGCAGAAGTTGAGGAAGAGGAAGAAAATAGTGATGAAACGACTAGTGAAACGGAAAATGAAACGGAAAATGAAAATATATCGAGTGAAAATGAAGAAAACTTGATAGAAAATCCTGAAATAAAATAATTTCACTCCTTGTCATCTGAATCGGCTAATGAAAGAAGTAGACTCGAAAATAGTATAGGAAATGAAGGTGAAATGGAAACAGAAATAGAAAATTCTACAGCAGAAGTACCAGAAATGAGTAACGAGAACAATCAACGACAAACGAGAAGTCAAGGACCGGCACAAGATTATCCGTGGATAAGTAAAAATAGAATATAATAACAATTCCACTCATGTATAATAGATCATTGACAATTATATATTTTTTTTCAGAGTAGATAGTAGAAAATTACAATTTGATATGTTTCAGAATATGTTGCTAGTTTTGTGTCTAGTGTTCGTTAGCCTGTTGAGCCTTACACAAGGGGACATCATTGCGTATGATTACCAGGACGAGTCAGTGGAGCTGACTAAACTGCCCTTGCTGGGAGTGAAGCCATGCCACGACCCAAGGAATGCCACGGAGACTACGAGAAGGAAGATCCAGCTCATCCAGAAGCGACAATACGTGAGAGTCCAGGTCTACACTTGCCTCGTCGTGGTGCAGCAGTTCATCCAGTACTGCGGAATGCACTCCCATACCAGCAGCGTCGCAGGAGGCCTAGGAAAGTACGTCCACTACGTCTCTGCCGAGACGTGTCTCAAGGCTCATCAGTTCCGGCACTTGGATCTTCGAGGAATAGGCGGCGGCATCATCAGCAAGATCAGCCTCAACGGGACCACGGAAGTATCAACAACCCTTCAAGGACACCTCGACATAAGCGAAAAATGCAAAGGTATCAAATTCACCGTCGGAGATATCTCGTACGAAAACGTCGTCGTGTCGGCCGCGATAACAATCAAGATGTCCGATTATTTCACTACCGCGGATGTCGAACGTAATGTCGTGAATCTTCGTTCGGGAACCATATGTCCTTATAATGATGGATCCTGTTTTGATGACTTCTCCGGAGAGGCGATATGGAAAGCAAAAATCGCTGATCAGTGCACAAACAGTGGAGTCGATGTGCTTTATGAAGGAAATGCAACATTGCTCACACTTAGCAAGGATCCACCAACATTTTACGTAATCGTGGATACCGAAGATACCGTTTTCGCTCTGAAATTAATCAAGTCAGAGGATCTATGTCATCAACGAGCTTGGCAGACCGAACAAAATCGTTTGTTAGTAATTTTGGAAGATTCGTTAGGATTTTTCTACCGAAAATCACTCAGACTATCTCAAAATACAGATATGATGATGCATGTACTCAGCAAATTGCTTTATTTGGAAATTGCTGTCAAAAGACAAATGGCTGATGTTGTCTACGATGCCATCATGAAAAGGTGTCAATTAAGAGAGAAGATTCTACAAAACCGGATCACTATGGCCTTACAATCACCTGATCTCGTGGGTAACCTTGTGAAAGAAACTACAGGTTATATTGGACGAGTCATGGGCGAAGTACTCTATATCGTGAAATGTAAGCCAATAATTGTCGAGTACAGGAGAGCCACGGCTTGTTACCGAGAATTACCTGTAACGTACCAGAACAGGTCTCTATTCCGATTACCGATGACCCACATCCTGACAGAACATGGTACTGAAATAGATTGTCAGCCACTGTTGCCTCCTAATTTCAGAATCGAGGGTAAATGGGTAGAATTGACACCTGCATTAAGGAAAGCCGATCCAGCTATTGAACTGGATGCTAACACCGAGGACAAAATCGTGAAGTTGGCCAGGATATCACCTATCACGTCGGATGGTATCTATACCCGGGAAGATATGGAAAAGTTTCAACGCACGCTCATGTTCCCGGACGAAAGAAAAGCCGTCACAGTAACTAACCTACACCGTTTCCCCCGCAATCATCTAAATTCTAAGTCATTTTTCCCCAGATTCTACGGAAATTAGAGTGTTGCATGGAGGAAAGCCCCATAAGAGCCCATGTGTTAGAGAGAGACAGATAATGCAGATTTTCCCCAGATCTACGGACTTTTTTCCATGAATTTTAAGGTTCAAAGTAGCAAAAATGGCTCTCTTCCAAGGTTTCCGACGAGTGAGCTTCCTGCAAGCTGGTGACGGGAATACATATCTACAATAACAAGATAGATACATAATAGGGTGTACCGAATGGAAAATTTTAGTGAGCTAACTGATTTTGCGTGTTCACCAACGGTGCTAGGGGTTAGGTGGGTGACGTAAGGTGCTGAGGTGGGTGGACTACCTTCCGTGCGAACGATATAGTAATAGTAATAAGTTCTCGTTCGAAAGGATTATCCTTCGTGCGATCCAAAAGATTATGGATACTCGTCTTGTAATGTTTAAAATCTGTCGAAGACGTTGCAGACCTTCTGGTAGGTAAACTGAAGAACCCTGACGCATACCTCGGAATGTTTTTCAGTGTGCCTGGTCCTCAGATTTTTGGTAATTTGGGCTGATATTATTTTGAGTTAGAAATCACCCTGTTCACGTTTCCTATGCCATGATCTCATCAGTGTAATGAATTCAATGATAATTTGCTAGGTGTGTTTGTTTATCACGCTCGATCATCGATTAACATGATACCATGGCCACTATGCAGTTCAATAACAAGTGCTCCAGACCTCCATGATCGCATTGATATTTACGTAATAATTCCAAATCGTGATTTCAGGTGTTCGTCTATGATCGCACGTAGTTCATTCTGTTCAGCAAGTTAGTGTTAAGACAAGAGGGTAGGAGAGGGGTGAAAATGGATGCTACAAAATCAAACTGATCAGGAAGCTATTTCAAATCTGTTTCAAGAAAGAAATCTTCCAAAAATTCATTCGTAAGCTCTTGTTTGGAATTTCTATTATTCAGACAAGAGGGTAGGAGAGGGGTGGAAATGAAAACGAAACACCTCTACTCTTCAGTTTTCCAAAAATCTATCACATCTATATAATACAAGTTGGATAAATAGCTTGCGAAATCAATTCATCATTGAAACAGAAACCAATGGAAACTATCATACTAGCAGGATTATTGGGAGTATAGAAATCGCAGCCCATTTCCACACCACCAGGAGGTAGAGCTATGGCGCGTTGCTTCTTTTTTGAAAGTGGGAAGCTTCCCCAGGAGGCCTACTGCAACCACTTGATTAATAATTAATTTGTGATAGATATATTTCTTGATCTTACTCATTCTTAGATTCGTGGTGAGGGAGGGTGGGAGGGGAGTGCAAAGCATAAATTTCAAATAATTTATTTCTTTACATAATATATACATTCAAACTAATTCATTTCTATTGCATCATTATCCAACATACTTGTTGATGGAATAGAATAATGTCCCAATGGGAGAGTTTCATTAGTACCAGGAATCAAGTAGCGTTTATCATCATTTGCGCTCAACGCTATCTTCTGTTGTGTGGTTGAAAATAGAGTATATTTTTGTGCTCTGATGGAATTTTGTGAAACTGTTTTCTGCTCATGAGTTTCCAGACATTTGACGTAATCTTCGAAAGTGATATTCGTTTCAACGACAGATGATTTCACGCGGTGCCACTAAGGAGACAAGCCATCTATGAACTATGGAAACTTTTTGAGACGCCAACCACATATTATAAAACACCTCTAATTTCCAATTAATTATGTAGAAATGATTCCAACAACATTTAGATAAGATAAATTAACTCACCCAATTTAGTCAACTTGCTTTAGATTCACAACAGACCACTGGAAACAAAAACAGCCACTGAACACAAGCTACTGACACTATGCAGAAATATTCCCAACTACTGATATCTGATCATGAATGCTTCATCACATTAAAATCAATGTTGCTTTAAGTCCGTTGAACCACACCATGAACATTTCCTCTACAGAATGAATGATGATTGAAAGTGAAAAAAAAACCTTACCAAC
This sequence comes from Phaedon cochleariae, assembly GCA_918026855.4. Lineage (NCBI taxonomy): Eukaryota > Metazoa > Arthropoda > Insecta > Coleoptera > Chrysomelidae > Phaedon > Phaedon cochleariae. Next base: position 19,320,951 of record OU896719.1, read on the forward strand.
TAACAATTTTTATTTTCATCTATAGAACAAAGTATCTGTAACAAAAAAAATAATTATTTAGTAAATCAAAGATATTTTTTGAAATTATTTACCTAAATCACTGAAAACACCATCAGGAAATCCATTAATATTTTATAAAATAGTCGGTGTCCACCACAAACCCCAAACTCCACTGCATCTGTTGGCATAAAATCACGGGCGTCCTCCCCTATAATCATGATAATGTCCATTTGCTAAAACATATTCAAGATTCAAGAATCACATAAAATTAGATCACTTCAAATACTTACTCTTAAGTTTTCAGGTGAAATTGTTCTCACTACTGCTTCTGATATCATTTCTGAAAATAATCCCCAATTATTATCACTTATGAGATTTCAATGAAAATAACTTACCATTTCCTCCAATCATTTTTTCAGAAGAACTTCAATCGTGGAACTGAGATTCCAAAACGCCCCGTGCTTTTTATAATCAATTCGAATGAAAAGAATCTGAAAGGAAGGAGTATTTTGATCATCTATAGAACAAAGTATCTGTAACAAAAAAAATAATTATTTAGTTAATCAAAGATATTTTTTGAAATTATTTACCTAAATCACTGAAAACACCATCAGGAAATCCATTAATATTTTATAAAATAGTCGGTGTCCACCACAAACCCCAAACTCCACTGCATCTGTTGGCATAAAATCACGGGCGTCCTCCCCTATAATCATGATAATGTCCATTTGCTAAAACATATTCAAGATTCAAGAATCACATAAAATTAGATCACTTCAAATACTAACTCTTAAGTTTTCAGGTGAAATTGTTCTCACTACTGCTTCTGATATCATTTCTGAAAATAATCCCCAATTATTATCACTTATGAGATTTCAATGAAAATAACTTACCATTTCCTCCAATCATTTTTTCAGAAGAACTTTAATCGTGGAACTGAGATTCCAAAACGCCCCGTGCTTTTTATAATCAATTCGAATGAAAAGAATCTGGAAGGAAGGAGGTATTTTGATCATCTATAGAACAAAGTATCTGTAACAAAAAAAATAATTATTTAGTAAATCAAAGATATTTTTTGAAATTATTTACCTAAATCACTGGAAACACCATCAGGAAATCCATTAATATTTTATAAAATAGTCGGTGTCCACCACAAACCCCAAACTCCACTGCATCTGTTGGCATAAAATCACGGGCGTCCTCCCCTATAATCATGATAATGTCCATTTGCTAAAACATATTCAAGATTCAAGAATCACATAAAATTAGATCACTTCAAATACTAACTATTAAGTTTTCAGGTAAAATTGTCCTCACTACTGCTTCTGATATCATTTCTGAAAATAATCCCCAATTATTATCACTTATGAGATTTCAATGAAAATAACTTACCATTTCCTCCAATCATTTTTTCAGAAGAACTATAATCGTGAAACTGAGATTCCAAAACGCCCCGTGCTTTTTATAATCAATTCGAATGAAAAGAATCTGAAAGGAAGGAGGTATTTTGAATAATTGATGTATTCGATGAAAAATGTTCCAAGTTGAGAAAAGTACTATACAGGGTGTTATTCAAATATGTGACCAAACTCCAAGGGGCAATCATTTTAGTGATTGATGAGAAAAATATGATATGACAATGTTTCATTTTCAAGATACACAGTGTCAAACTGTCTTTGACAAATATTCTTTTTTTGAAAATATCTCAATGAATCTTCAGCCGATTACGCTGAAATTTGGCAGTGTTATGACGTTTATACCGTGTCTTGGTGACTAATGACTGTATTTTGAATAAATACTCTTGGTCAGTGTGGTATAAACTTTACACTTGGTAAAGTTACCAGCTTGTTACCGAAATTTGTTACGTAGCAGACTAAGATAGTATGATGACCAAGACAATGTAAACACTTTGGTCTACTTTTGTATAGCATTGTCTTGACTTGAGTGGTAGTTATTTCATGAGTCTTCATAACAATATTCCATCCAATTTTAGCTAATTTCCAATCCTACTGAAAGGTTTTATCCTTAATTTACGAATTCAAGTGGAGTTCCACAGCCTAACCTCAAAAAATAATCAAATCAAAACAAAAGTTGGTAAGGTTAGTCAACTGAAGGTTGGTGTAAACATGTGTTAACTGAACTTATCGACTTGAAATCACTTGAAAAATCTACTCTTGACGTTTGACCACATACAAAGCAGATGAACACCCTGTATAGTATTCAGGTACCAGAAATTATCGTTCAACTGATGGATTGTCGGATGTCTATACACAACCTCTTTCATATTCATTATGATAAAACTGGATTTATTTGAGCACCTATGTATGAAAATCAATGAAATCATTCGGTTTGGTAAATAAAGTAATTATTATTAAATTCATCACGATCGTGTATCACGATTCAATTAGGTATTAAATCATTCGGTAAAAACAAAGTCATTATTATTGAATTCATTACGATGAGGTGTGACGCACACACAAAGGGGGATTTTGACTCAAATAATGTCATCACGAAGGACCCACGTACTCCCAATAACCAGACCTACCAGAAGGTCTGTATTGTCTTCAACTGCACGGAAAAGAACTCGATGGCCGTTTGAGTCAGAAATAGCATAGAGCTTTTTTAACTTAAAATCGTGTGTTTGTTGTTACATTGCCATGCCTTTCTTAATAATCTCATCGATTAACATCCATGAATAATTGATACTGATACTGATATAAATTCAATTGATTTTTTTCCTCTCCTCGAGTTTAATGGGAAATCTCAATTGTTGTGCTTGTGTCTATTTACCGTCTTGAAAAAAAGGGTGAGTTTTTATGATTGATATAACTTGAAGAGTCGAAAGAAAACAAGTTCATATGAACAAGGACCAAAAAAGGTGTTTAAGTTTAAAAAACAAATGAGTTTTTCACTCATATTTTAAGAAGGCTTAAGCCGATTTGGATGGAATTTTCAGTTCGACTATTTAGGACGATATATCCAAGAGTTATGCATATCATTTAGATAACTCAAAAATAGACTGAGATTTCTATACAGGAAATATATCTAGATTTGAGCATTTCAAGATCCTTGATTTAAAATTCAAACGATATTATACTATAGAATATGTACATAGATGGTATGTTAATATACAGAGTTTTTCAGAATTGTGATGTCAAAAGCCTAGGGGAGATTCCTCTCAACAAAGTATTGAAAAAAAAAGTTTATATGAACATGGGTCTGAGTTCAAGTTAATATCTTGAATACGCCTGAGCCGATTTGGATGAAATTTTCTGTTTGATTCTATTTTGAACGCTATATCCAAGAATTATGCATAGTGTTGAGATCATTTAGATAACTCAAAAATGCACTGAGATCTCTGTACAAAAATATTTCTACCGTTGAGCTCTAGATTCGAACATTTCCCAACTCCTTGAATTGAAATTCATACGATATTATACTATAGAGTATGTACACTCGTCTTCAGAGATCATGTCGCACATGGACGGTGTCAGCTCCCTTGATCACCGCCGATTTGGATAAAATTTTCAGTGGTATGTGACTAGCCAATTGAATTACTTGATCTAAGAAGATTTAAACACAATCTTAAACAATACCTGGACAGGAGAATTTGATTGAAAAAACTTGGCATGATTTGATTACTCGTCAGAATTGAAATGTTATATCTTTCATCTTATGGAAAAGTATGAATTTGTTTCCACTGAGTGAGTGATTTTTCTCATTTGTGTTCATGTTTCCCCATTATAAACAGATATGTTTCTTGGGGTAATAAAGACAATCAATCAGGCAAAACTTACGAATACACTGACATCTCAATACAGAAAACATATCTATACCGTCGAGCTCTAGACTTGAGCATTTCGAACTCCTTGCTTTGGAAATTAGACGATATTTCACTATCTGGTATGTTCAAAGATGGTATGTCAATATACAGGGTGTTTCAAAGTTGTGATGACAAGAGCCTAGGAGAGATTCCTCTCAACAAAGTATAAAAAAAATGAATATGGGGCCAAAAAGGTTGTTCAAGTTGAAAAAAACAAATGAGTTTTTTATTAATATCTTGAAAACGCTTAAGACGATCTGGATGGAATTTTCAGTTTTACTCTATTTTGAACGCTATTTCTAATAGTTATGCATATTGTTGAGATCATTCAGATAAATCAAAAATAGATCTCTATACAGAGAATAAATCTACCGTTGACCTCTAGATTTGAGCAGTTCGAACTCCTTGATTCAAAATTCAAACGATATTATACTATAGGGTATGTACTAGATGGTATCTCAATATATAGAGTGTTTCAGAGTCACACACAAAATAAGAAGATAATACACACAAAATAAGAATGAACTCATTCAATTTGGGACCAAATAACTTCAAACTGAGAAACGAATTGTCAATACTGTGTCAAAATCGAAATTGATTATTAACATTTTACTTGATTTTTTGGGATTTTCTCTCCTTGTTTCTATAAAATGAACATATGCGTATTATTTCAATATATGTGTAGTGGGACGAATCATAATCCTCCGTGCCAGACAAATCTCATCTTTCTAAACGCTGCAAATATTTCTTGATTATGTTTCATTTACTCATTATAAAAATGTTTATTATCCTTACCAGGAAAATCTCATCTATCCAAACGCTGAACAGTCAAAAAATTCGTCATTTTCATAAATAATTTTCATTTGGTCATTACCATTTGAAAGTGATTAGTCTCAATTTGAATTTGTCAATTTTCAATCAATTTGAACATATTAAATCTATGCTGAATCATCTCGTTATAATTTGAAGATGTTTATTCCCGTTTTGAAAATGATAAGTCTCAATTTAAAGATGAAAAGGTATAGTTACTAATAGTTCACTCTTGATGGTATTTTAAAAAAAATTATTCGCTTTTGATTATATTGAAAATTAGTATGTGCGGTTACCTATCCATATGGAAATTGAATTATATATAGGGTGTTCCATTACCATTTTAAATTTCAAATTTTTCATGATTTCGTTCCATTTACTCATTATAAAAATGTTTATTATCCTTGCCAGAAAAATCTCATCTCTCCAAACGCTGAATAGTCAGAAAATTCACCATTTTCACACACAATTTTCATTCAACCTTTAACACTTTGGAAAGTCACTGGACATCTAAAATCTTACACTCAGGAAAGACTTTATCTCCTAATATGCAGTGTTGAAAATCAAACGCTTGTTATTCGATAAATGGCTACCTAGGTTATGATGAGCAATAAGCGTGTTATGAAATAGAATTCTTGGCTCATTACCTTTTTTGGAAGACTCCAATATACTACCAAAATTTATGCTATGGAAGCGGAACCTTCCATTATCTCTTCTGAAATAATATGAAATTTTACAAAATTTGAGAAGATTTAAAGAATCATTTTAAAAACTCACATCACAACAAGGACAATTTTTGACAATTTTCTAAGGTGTCTCCGTATGAAAACGCGCAATAATTTCCTCGGCGCTAACATAATCGATATCCTCCTCCTCCTCATCATAAGAATCATCATTCATCATCTAAAATTACATTGAATTTCAAAAATTTCATGGAATCAGTTTCCGAAACGTACATATAGATGATACTGCCATCAGGGAAGTTATTTAATGCTACTTCTTCTTTATGACCCCCCTCTTCATTCTCATCCATATCATCTGGATCGTCATCGCTTCTAAAAATTTCATCAAATTCACAAACCTTGCAGAATCAATTTTCGGAACTCACATTGCAATAACAGGTACATCATTAGGATGATCATTCAACAGAATCTCTGCCCCCACGTATTCAATGATCTCATGATCTGAATGGTCATCATCGCTTCTAAAATTTATCGAATTCATAATATTTGCGGAATCCATTCTCGAAAATCATAAAAAAAACTCAATATCACATCATAATTGAACATTCCAACATATCACTTCCCTGTGAATCAGATTATTAGATACTTCTATCTACTCACACCTCCATATTCTCCTCCAACACTTCCTGAAAATCCTGAACTTCTCTCAATCTATTATTCGCCCAGGCGAAAATATCCTCATCCGTCATTTCCTCGGAGTCAGAGAAATACCCAGAGGTAATTGACATTATCTAAAATTATGCTTTGAATAAGTTCATTGAATTGAGAATTCGAAATTTTTACTAATCAGACATGAAATTATCAGCCTATCATTTGACAGATGTATAAAATATAAATACCAGGTCATTAAGAATAACTACTCACTATTCGTATATAGATGTACTGACACAACTAAATGGAAAATTACAAAACCGTTGTACAAAAAAGACTTGAGAAAATGAGTGATAAATGGACGGTGATAAGCAGAACTGAGATAATTAGGTCTGAAGTTTTTTGTTGTTTATTTTTTTATTGAGTAAAACATTTTGTGAGATGTTATTATGCTACTTTCTAACATTCTTTGGGAACTTGGTAGGTAGTTTGGTTTCCTATGTATGTTCAAATATTATAATATTAATTAGTGGTGAAAATGGCAACTCTATATGGGTTGGTAGGTTTAGCAAATTGTGATGTGAAGTGGGAATTATTTACAAAACTGATAATTAAAGCAAAAAAAAGATGAAAAATCAATTGATTAGCCAAAAACAAGGCCATGAGGTTCCAAACTATTGAATTTTTCATTACATTATACATTGTCACTTTGAAATCAAAATCTTCAACAATGTAACCCTCAACTTCTTCAGTTATATTGCCACCCTTGAAGGTTAGATAGATAGGTAATGCATCTGCAGCGATAGGCTTTTTGTTGGGACACAGTGGTATCAGTCTCTAAAGATCTCTTTTCTAACAAGTTAACCTTGAGAAGTTTTGTTGATCAAAATTTTTTAAAAGGGTTCTGAAGAATCGTGTCAGGCAAATTGGCTCATGTTCTTCTAGTTTAATTGACCTTATCTTGAACCAATTGATTTTTTTTCTCAATTATATTCGTGATTTTCTAAACTCTCTAGGCTCCTGTTCAGAATAGAGTCGAACGGAAAATTTCATCCGAATCGGCTGAAGCGTTTCCAAGATATCAATAAAAAACTCCTCTGTTTTTCAGCTTGAACACCCATGTTCATGTAAACTTTTTCTGTATTTTATGAAGAGGAATCTCCCCTAGGCTTTCAACATCTCAACTCTGAAAAACCCTGTATATTGACATCCTACCCGATAGTAAAATATCGTCTGAATTCCAAAGCAAGGATCTTGAAATGCTCAAATTTAGAGCTCAACGGTAGATATATTCTCTGTATAGAGATCTCAGTGTAATCTTAACAATATGCATCATTCTTGGATATAGCGTTCAAAATAGAGTCAAACTGGAAAATTCATTCAAATCGGCTGAAGCATTTTGAAGATCTTAATAAAAATCTCCTTTGTTTTTTTTTCAATCCTACAATTCATTCTGTAACATATCTGTAACATATCTAGTATTTGTCAGTTTTCTACTAAATGAAGGCATATCAGTTCAGTGGCGTTATTAAAGATTACAACAAATAACATTCTTATCTGAAATATCTTCGAGTCGTCATCGATAGGATGGCACTAACAATAATAAAATGAATGACAATTCGAACGTGTTCATTTTATTAATGACTGAGTCTGTCAACTCTGATGAATTAAAGTGATTTTTCAGAGGATTTATTATCATGAACTGCTGCTGAAAGTTGTTATTGTATAGATAAGAAATACACTATGTCATGATTTTAATTTTCTGTTACAGTCATCTGAACAAAAGTTGAAGTCGCTTTGAAATTAGTGTTGCACATATGCAACAACAAGAGGAATCTTCCCTAGGCTTTCAACAGCACAACTCTGAAAAACCCTCTGTATATTGACATCCTACCCGATAGTAAAATATTGTCTGAATTTCAAAGCAAGGATCTTGAAATGCTCAAATTTATAGCTCAACGGTAGATATATTCTCTGTATAGAGATCTCAGTGTATTCTTAACAATATGCACCATTCTTGTATATAGCGTTCAAAATAGAGTCAAACTGAAAAATTCATTCAAAACGGCTGAAGCATTTTCAAGATCTTCATAAAAATCTCCTTTGTTTTTTTTTCAATCCTACAATTCATTCTGTTACATATCTGTAACATATCTAGCATTTGTCAGTTTTCTACTAAATGAAGGCATATCAGTTCAGTGGCGTTATTGAAGATTACAATACATAACATTCTCATTTAAAATATCTTCGAGTCGTCATCGATAGGATGTCACTAATAATATTAAAATGAATGACAAATCGAACGTGTTCATTTTATTAATGACTGAGTCTGTCAACTCTGATAAATGAAAGTGATTTTTCAGAATATTTATTTTCATGAACTGCTGCTGAAAGTTGTTATTGTATGGATAAGAAATACATTATGTCATGATTTTAATTTTCTGTTACAGTCATCTGAACAAAAGTTGAAGACACTTTGAAATTAGTGTTGCACATTTGCAACAACATACTGTACATGGTGGCTGGTATTCGAGACTCATCATTGGGCTCTCATAAACCATAAGAAATACAGGGTCGGTTGATCGATGGAAAAGTTGCATAATTTCATATCAAACATAATGCCGTTTTGATATTTGGAAAATTCCGAATACTTCCAGAGATATAGAAAAAATCAAAAATGTCCTCAGACCTTTTTAATTCATCTTATGTTATTTGAAAAACATTAATCGAAACAAATGACATTTTCTCGATGTCACTTTTTCTTCCCTACGAGTTGGTGATTTCAAATTTGAAACCCGACGTTTCATCTTCCAGAAACCATCATCAACCTATCAATTATAGATTTCTCATTGAATATTTCGTTCAAAAAAATGTTTCGTTTCTTATTGAATACTATCAATTATAGATTTTTCAATCATGTTAACCATGCATGATGTTTGAGAGAAAAAAATATTAAAATAGAAGTTCGATTTTTTCCGATGATTTTCACATGTGGAATAGAAATGCTCTTCAGACAAAATCAAAAAAAATCATGTTAGGTTAACTTGAACACCTTTTTTCGGGCATATGTTCATATAAACTTCTTTATATTTTGTTGAGAGTAATCTCCTCTAGGCTTTTATCTTCACAACTCTGAAACACTCTATATATTGAGATACCATCTAGTACATACCCTATAGTATAATATCGTTTGAATTTTGAATCAAGGAGTTCGAACTGCTCAAATCTAGAGGTCAACGGTAGATTTATTCTCTGTATAGAGATCTATTTTTGATTTATCTGAATGATCTCAACAATATGCATAACTATTAGAAATAGCGTTCAAAATAGAGTAAAACTGAAAATTCCATCCAGATCGTCTTAAGCGTTCTCAAGATATTAATAAAAAACTCATTTGTTTTTTTCAACTTGAACAACCTTTTTGGCCCCATATTCATTTTTTTTATACTTTGTTGAGAGGAATCTCTCCTAGGCTCTTGTCATCACAACTTTGAAACACCCTGTATATTGACATACCATCTTTGAACATACCAGATAGTGAAATATCGTCTAATTTCCAAAGCAAGGAGTTCGAAATGCTCAAGTCTAGAGCTCGACGGTATAGATATGTTTTCTGTATTGAGATGTCAGTGTATTCGTAAGTTTTGCCTGATTGATTGTCTTTATTACCCCAAGAAACATATCTGTTTATAATGGGGAAACATGAACACAAATGAGAAAAATCACTCACTCAGTGGAAACAAATTCATACTTTTCCATAAGATGAAAGATATAACATTTCAATTCTGACGAGTAATCAAATCATGCCAAGTTTTTTCAATCAAATTCTCCTGTCCAGGTATTGTTTAAGATTGTGTTTAAATCTTCTTAGATCAAGTAATTCAATTGGCTAGTCACATACCACTGAAAATTTTATCCAAATCGGCGGTGATCAAGGGAGCTGACACCGTCCATGTGCGACATGATCTCTGAAGACGAGTGTACATACTCTATAGTATAATATCGTATGAATTTCAATTCAAGGAGTTGGGAAATGTTCGAATCTAGAGCTCAACGGTAGAAATATTTTTGTACAGAGATCTCAGTGCATTTTTGAGTTATCTAAATGATCTCAACACTATGCATAATTCTTGGATATAGCGTTCAAAATAGAATCAAACAGAACATTTCATCCAAATCGGCTCAGGCGTATTCAAGATATTAACTTGAACTCAGACCCATGTTCATATAAACTTTTTTTTTCAATACTTTGTTGAGAGGAATCTCCCCTAGGCTTTTGACATCACAATTCTGAAAAACTCTGTATATTAACATACCATCTATGTACATATTCTATAGTATAATATCGTTTGAATTTTAAATCAAGGATCTTGAAATGCTCAAATCTAGATATATTTCCTGTATAGAAATCTCAGTCTATTTTTGAGTTATCTAAATGATATGCATAACTCTTGGATATATCGTCCTAAATAGTCGAACTGAAAATTCCATCCAAATCGGCTTAAGCCTTCTTAAAATATGAGTGAAAAACTCATTTGTTTTTTAAACTTAAACACCTTTTTTGGTCCTTGTTCATATGAACTTGTTTTCTTTCGACTCTTCAAGTTATATCAATCATAAAAACTCACCCTTTTTTTCAAGACGGTAAATAGACACAAGCACAACAATTGAGATTTCCCATTAAACTCGAGGAGAGGAAAAAAAACAATTGAATTTATATCAGTATCAGTATCAATTATTCATGGATGTTAATCGATGAGATCATTAAGAAAGGCATGGCAATGTAACAACAAACACACGATTTTAAGTTAAAAAAGCTCTATGCTATTTCTGACTCAAACGGCCATCGAGTTCTTTTCCGTGCAGTTGAAGACAATACAGACCTTCTGGTAGGTCTGGTTATTGGGAGTACGTGGGTCCTTCGTGATGACATTATTTGAGTCAAAATCCCCCTTTGTGTGTGCGTCACACCTCATCGTAATGAATTCAATAATAATGACTTTGTTTTTACCGAATGATTTAATACCTAATTGAATCGTGATACACGATCGTGATGAATTTAATAATAATTACTTTATTTACCAAACCGAATGATTTCATTGATTTTCATACATAGGTGCTCAAATAAATCCAGTTTTATCATAATGAATATGAAAGAGGTTGTGTATAGACATCCGACAATCCATCAGTTGAACGATAATTTCTGGTACCTGAATACTATACAGGGTGTTCATCTGCTTTGTATGTGGTCAAACGTCAAGAGTAGATTTTTCAAGTGATTTCAAGTCGATAAGTTCAGTTAACACATGTTTACACCAACCTTCAGTTGACTAACCTTACCAACTTTTGTTTTGATTTGATTATTTTTTGAGGTTAGGCTGTGGAACTCCACTTGAATTCGTAAATTAAGGATAAAACCTTTCAGTAGGATTGGAAATTAGCTAAAATTGGATGGAATATTGTTATGAAGACTCATGAAATAACTACCACTCAAGTCAAGACAATGCTATACAAAAGTAGACCAAAGTGTTTACATTGTCTTGGTCATCATACTATCTTAGTCTGCTACGTAACAAATTTCGGTAACAAGCTGGTAACTTTACCAAGTGTAAAGTTTATACCACACTGACCAAGAGTATTTATTCAAAATACAGTCATTAGTCACCAAGACACGGTATAAACGTCATAACACTGCCAAATTTCAGCGTAATCGGCTGAAGATTCATTGAGATATTTTCAAAAAAAGAATATTTGTCAAAGACAGTTTGACACTGTGTATCTTGAAAATGAAACATTGTCATATCATATTTTTCTCATCAATCACTAAAATGATTGCCCCTTGGAGTTTGGTCACATATTTGAATAACACCCTGTATAGTACTTTTCTCAACTTGGAACATTTTTCATCGAATACATCAATTATTCAAAATACCTCCTTCCTTTCAGATTCTTTTCATTCGAATTGATTATAAAAAGCACGGGGCGTTTTGGAATCTCAGTTTCACGATTATAGTTCTTCTGAAAAAATGATTGGAGGAAATGGTAAGTTATTTTCATTGAAATCTCATAAGTGATAATAATTGGGGATTATTTTCAGAAATGATATCAGAAGCAGTAGTGAGGACAATTTTACCTGAAAACTTAAGAGTTAGTATTTGAAGTGATCTAATTTTATGTGATTCTTGAATCTTGAATATGTTTTAGCAAATGGACATTATCATGATTATAGGGGAGGACGCCCGTGATTTTATGCCAACAGATGCAGTGGAGTTTGGGGTTTGTGGTGGACACCGACTATTTTATAAAATATTAATGGATTTCCTGATGGTGTTTTCAGTGATTTAGGTAAATAATTTCAAAAAATATCTTTGATTTACTAAATAATTATTTTTTTTGTTACAGATACTTTGTTCTATAGATGATCAAAATACCTCCTTCCTTCCAGATTCTTTTCATTCGAATTGATTATAAAAAGCACGGGGCGTTTTGGAATCTCAGTTCCACGATTAAAGTTCTTCTGAAAAAATGATTGGAGGAAATGGTAAGTTATTTTCATTGAAATCTCATAAGTGATAATAATTGGGGATTATTTTCAGAAATGATATCAGAAGCAGTAGTGAGAACAATTTCACCTGAAAACTTAAGAGTTAGTATTTGAAGTGATCTAATTTTATGTGATTCTTGAATCTTGAATATGTTTTAGCAAATGGACATTATCATGATTATAGGGGAGGACGCCCGTGATTTTATGCCAACAGATGCAGTGGAGTTTGGGGTTTGTGGTGGACACCGACTATTTTATAAAATATTAATGGATTTCCTGATGGTGTTTTCAGTGATTTAGGTAAATAATTTCAAAAAATATCTTTGATTTACTAAATAATTATTTTTTTTGTTACAGATACTTTGTTCTATAGATGATCAAAATACTCCTTCCTTTCAGATTCTTTTCATTCGAATTGATTATAAAAAGCACGGGGCGTTTTGGAATCTCAGTTCCACGATTAAAGTTCTTCTGAAAAAATGATTGGAGGAAATGGTAAGTTATTTTCATTGAAATCTCATAAGTGATAATAATTGGGGATTATTTTCAGAAATGATATCAGAAGCAGTAGTGAGAACAATTTCACCTGAAAACTTAAGAGTTAGTATTTGAAGTGATCTAATTTTATGTGATTCTTGAATCTTGAATATGTTTTAGCAAATGGACATTATCATGATTATAGGGGAGGACGCCCGTGATTTTATGCCAACAGATGCAGTGGAGTTTGGGGTTTGTGGTGGACACCGACTATTTTATAAAATATTAATGGATTTCCTGATGGTGTTTTCAGTGATTTAGGTAAATAATTTCAAAAAATATCTTTGATTTACTAAATAATTATTTTTTTTGTTACAGATACTTTGTTCTATAGATGAAAATAAAAATTGTTAGTTGGTAAGGTTTTTTTTTCACTTTCAATCATCATTCATTCTGTAGAGGAAATGTTCATGGTGTGGTTCAACGGACTTAAAGCAACATTGATTTTAATGTGATGAAGCATTCATGATCAGATATCAGTAGTTGGGAATATTTCTGCATAGTGTCAGTAGCTTGTGTTCAGTGGCTGTTTTTGTTTCCAGTGGTCTGTTGTGAATCTAAAGCAAGTTGACTAAATTGGGTGAGTTAATTTATCTTATCTAAATGTTGTTGGAATCATTTCTACATAATTAATTGGAAATTAGAGGTGTTTTATAATATGTGGTTGGCGTCTCAAAAAGTTTCCATAGTTCATAGATGGCTTGTCTCCTTAGTGGCACCGCGTGAAATCATCTGTCGTTGAAACGAATATCACTTTCGAAGATTACGTCAAATGTCTGGAAACTCATGAGCAGAAAACAGTTTCACAAAATTCCATCAGAGCACAAAAATATACTCTATTTTCAACCACACAACAGAAGATAGCGTTGAGCGCAAATGATGATAAACGCTACTTGATTCCTGGTACTAATGAAACTCTCCCATTGGGACATTATTCTATTCCATCAACAAGTATGTTGGATAATGATGCAATAGAAATGAATTAGTTTGAATGTATATATTATGTAAAGGAATAAATTATTTGAAATTTATGCTTTGCACTCCCCTCCCACCCTCCCTCACCACGAATCTAAGAATGAGTAAGATCAAGAAATATATCTATCACAAATTAATTATTAATCAAGTGGTTGCAGTAGGCCTCCTGGGGAAGCTTCCCACTTTCAAAAAAGAAGCAACGCGCCATAGCTCTACCTCCTGGTGGTGTGGAAATGGGCTGCGATTTCTATACTCCCAATAATCCTGCTAGTATGATAGTTTCCATTGGTTTCTGTTTCAATGATGAATTGATTTCGCAAGCTATTTATCCAACTTGTATTATATAGATGTGATAGATTTTTGGAAAACTGAAAAGTAGAGGTGTTTCGTTTTCATTTCCACCCCTCTCCTACCCTCTTGTCTGAATAATAGAAATTCCAAACAAGAGCTTACGAATGAATTTTTGGAAGATTTCTTCCTTGAAACAGATTTGAAATAGCTTCCTGATCAGTTTGATTTTGTAGCATCCATTTTCACCCCTCTCCTACCCTCTTGTCTTAACACTAACTTGCTGAACAGAATGAACTACGTGCGATCATAGACGAACACCTGAAATCACGATTTGGAATTATTACGTAAATATCAATGCGATCATGGAGGTCTGGAGCACTTGTTATTGAACTGCATAGTGGCCATGGTATCATGTTAATCGATGATCGAGCGTGATAAACAAACACACCTAGCAAATTATTATTGAATTCATTACACTGATGAGATCATGGCATAGGAAACGTGAACAGGGTGATTTCTAACTCAAAATAATATCAGCCCAAATTACCAAAAATCTGAGGACCAGGCACACTGAAAAACATTCCGAGGTATGCGTCAGGGTTCTTCAGTTTACCTACCAGAAGGTCTGCAACGTCTTCGACAGATTTTAAACATTACAAGACGAGTATCCATAATCTTTTGGATCGCACGAAGGATAATCCTTTCGAACGAGAACTTATTACTATTACTATATCGTTCGCACGGAAGGTAGTCCACCCACCTCAGCACCTTACGTCACCCACCTAACCCCTAGCACCGTTGGTGAACACGCAAAATCAGTTAGCTCACTAAAATTTTCCATTCGGCACACCCTATTATGTATCTATCTTGTTATTGTAGATATGTATTCCCGTCACCAGCTTGCAGGAAGCTCACTCGTCGGAAACCTTGGAAGAGAGCCATTTTTGCTACTTTGAACCTTAAAATTCATGGAAAAAAGTCCGTAGATCTGGGGAAAATCTGCATTATCTGTCTCTCTCTAACACATGGGCTCTTATGGGGCTTTCCTCCATGCAACACTCTAATTTCCGTAGAATCTGGGGAAAAATGACTTAGAATTTAGATGATTGCGGGGGAAACGGTGTAGGTTAGTTACTCGTCACGAACGAAGTCGCGCGTCGCGTAACAGGAAGAGGTATAGGTACGGACAATTATGATATGCCTAAACTCTTCAGTGAATCGGAATTTAAGAACTTTGCAAAATCTGCCGCGGAAGAAGTGTGGGGTTTCCTATCGAGAATGGGGAACATTTTCTCGATATGCGGTTTTCTGTATACCACATTCTGTGTCGTGAGCTATATTACGGGTGTGATAACGAACTATTTCACCATCAAGAAAGTAGCCAAGGACCATCCGCGTAGAAAACAATATTTGTGGGCTAGCTTTTTCCAAGCTTTAGCCCACCGGTATATTCATAGCCTCCATAGTAATAGTGATCCGGTAGAGCACAACGCCCTAAATAATATCGAACTTCAGGAAGTTCGAATAAATGACACTGATGCATCTCGGCATTCCGCGAGTGGAACGCGGATCACCCCGAGCGCACCTGTTGCTAAGGTCACCTATCCTACCCTCATGCCTTGCGACAATCCCAATTGTTTGGAAAAGCAATGAGAACGAAGTTACCACGGAGACGAAGACAAGGACCACGACCCACAACGGAGAAGAAGACGAAGGCTGTTCCAGGAAAACGGAAAGTATGTTAGTTAGATATGTATATGTATATGACTATTCTGGAGTAACCATTTATTACCCAACTTGAAGTTCGAGACAAATAAAAAATTGTTACTCCTAAAGGAGGGAGAAATGTAAGAATGCGAATTATTCAATTCATAATTTGCTATAGATTTCCATTGGGCTTTAGTGATTTAATGAAATTAGTTGTCTCTTTTCCATTTCAAATTACTGAGAATTCATTTTCAAGAAATCGGTCAGAAAGTGAAATCGAGAGTCATTAAATTTAACTAGGGCCACACTCAATTCATGCCTAATTTTTTCTATCACGAAATATATAGCTACCATAAACTGCTAATAGTGTCCTATTGACCATAATTCTCGACCACCCGTGGTTCAGCTCCTATTCCAGAACTATCGTAAAAGTTTCACTCTCTGCATCAATAAGTCTTATTGAATGGGGTACTCCAGGATATGTCAAGTAGGTATTGTTAGTTTAAGCATAAAAGTTGTGTGGGTATAGGGTTTTTTATTGGAGATACTTCCATTTTCCCTATAGATGTGAATAGAAATCACACGTCGTGAACATAATTTCAAGAGAAGCGATCTTTTGCATGCCCATCAATTAGTTGACATTTATTATTTCAAGGAAATGGTATTAGTTTAGGCTAGGAAACTCGAGAGTTTATCTTTTGAATAGGGCAATTTATGTAGCATAATAAACACGTCAAAAGTAAGGGCTCTCGAGAAACATATATGTACAGTTTATTTTTATTTTGTGAATATCTGCAGAGGGTACTTGAATATTTTGAATAAGTCCCCACATGTTGCGAAAACATGAATTATTTGTATGTTAAGTGTCTGAAGCTGGTCAAAAGAGAAGGAAGGAATAGTATACACCCCTAGAGAGAAAAATCTACCACGATTGGTTGATACCATCCAACCAAGTCAAGTTTCCACCTATAACGGAAATGAACAGACGAAATTAGAGTCAGATAGAGATTTTAGAAAAATCTTAAAGTTAGTTCAATTTTGAATTTCATCCTGCTTGCCTCGTGTTCTGGTGCGTGAATTCTGTGTCTGGTGAATCTCTCAAAGATTGTATTTTTTTTTATATTGATAAAGTTTCCCCTCCTGGTATTCATTGGAATCTTGTAAATTCATTGAGTTTTCAGAGTCTGGACTCAACTAGGTTAGTACCTTCCGTACTGCTCAGAACATTTAAATTTTAAAGTGAAATACATTTTTAAACCACTAAATTCCTTTTGACTGGTTAAGATAATTAGTTTGATAGATTTCAACTCACTCAGGATAGCTGTAATCATCATAATTATCTCTTGTTCATTCATTTGCTTTGCTACATAGGAGCCATTTCCTCATCGGGTCATATTTTCTTTACTTGTCTTTTCATTATTTGTTCATTTTGATAATTATTAAATAGATCGTTGAGGTTTTATTTATTCTTTTATTGCTGAACTTACCCACTTCTCTTCCAGAAGTGTACAATAAAGTGAAAATTTAATAGAAGTTCTTCTGATATAAGTTGAAAGTTGATAATATAATATAATAAAGGCAAAGAGTTACCAGATAAGTGTTTATACGTGTGACGGTTCGAGGTAATCGATAGCCCGCAGAAGCGATAGCTGAGCCCAAAGAGCTGTCACCCCTTCTGAGATTTGAAAGGTAAGTGGAATTTTTTTGATAATGTTTACGAGCCAACCCAAGCGTATTCTTATTAGACCTTACTTGCCTAACCTGTCTAACTAACTAACATCCTGGGCAGATAAGAAAAGACTCGAGTATTGGCGCAGTCTACCGGGCCTAGCCCATTCCAAAGCATTTATTGCTTACTTACTTACTTACTTACTTTTATTCATCCTTCAAAAATCATTTTTACATGACATTGGATAAGTCAGTTTTAAAAAGCTACCTATAGTAGTTATAAGTTAACTTTCACAATCAATTATACAAAAAGAGTGGAACAGGACAGCTCAAAAATATGAATAAATAACATAATGAATTTCAAGAAAATTTGACAATTCAAAAGGACAGCACAGCTTAAAACAAAATGATCTAACTTTCTTCTTTACATTTTTCTATATATTCGTCTAGGGAATAAAACGAATTTTCGGTGAGATATTTTTTCAGATTATTCTTGAATTTTTTTGCATCTTTGGTGTCTTTTATCTTTCTTGGAAGGGCATTGAATAATTGGCCTCCGGCATAAATTGGTGACTTTCTATATTGATATTTATGGAAACGACTCAAATGTATGTCGTCGCTATTTTTTGTGGGGTATCTGTGGATATCTTTATTTTTGTTATACTTGTGTAGGTTCTGAAACGTGTATGTGAGAAGTTTGTATATATATATACAAGTTACTGTTAATAACTTATTATTTTGGAAGGTTTCTTTACATGACTCGTCATAATTCAGGTCAAATATAAGTCTGATGAATCTTTTTTGGATTATAAATACTCTTGATATCTCGGTTGCTCTGCCCCATACTATTATATTGCAACATATTTGTGAGTATACTAGTGAATAATAAATATTTACCAGATGATTTCTGTAGAAGTTGTTTTTGAGGGTTTTGAAAGCGAAATAAGTTCTATTTAGTTTTTTGCATATGTCGTCTATTTGATTTTCGAAATTTAGTTTGTGGTCTAGTTGTGTTCCTAGAAATTTTGTGCATTGACTCGTCATGATTTCTGTATTGTTCACTTTAAAATTTAGAGAATTATTTGTTGTCTTACGTTGACTTGTGAATTTGATGCAAACTGTTTTTTTGATATTGTTCATGAGGTGGTTTCTTTCGCACCATTGATTGAAATTGTTTATGACTAAATCCACCTTCCGTTCAAGTTCTTCTATTGTATCTGCGGATACCATTATTGTTGTATCATCTGCATATATGAAGATTTTACCATCTTGTATATGTTGAGGGAGGTCATTTACATACAGAAGGAATAGTAATGGACCTAGGGTCCCTCCTTGTGGGGTGCCTAAGATAAGATCATATGGATCTGAGATCTCATTATCCACTTTGACTTTTAATGTTCTGCCACTGATATATGATATTAGCCAAGATTTTATTGGTCCACGGATACCAACTGCTTCCAATTTTACTTCTAAGAATGATGGGTTGAGAGTCTCAAATGCTCGCGAAAGATCGAAAAAAAGTCCGATAACGTATTTATTTTCGTCAATGTTTTCATGTATAAATTGTACTAGTTCTATGGAGGCCGTTTCAATTGAAAAATCTTTCCGGAAGCCATGTTGGGTGGGTGTTATAATATTATATAAGTTTAAATAGTCAATTATTTGTTTGTACACAGCTATTTCGATTATTTTTGAAAAGCAACTCAGTAGATATATAGATCTGTAGTTTTCTACGCATAGCGGATCGCCTTTTTTATAGATTGGGATCGCTTTAGAGATTTTTAAATCACTCGGAAATTTTCCCTGCGTGACTGACTCATTTATTATCACACTCAAGTCAAACGAGATTTCATCCACGCATTTTTTTAATAAAATACCAGGTATATCATCAATGCCTGTAGAATACATTTTCTTCAAATTCATTATTATATTTTTTACATTGGTTTCACTCACTGGAGAGAAAAACATTGAGTTTGGATTATATAAATCAAATTTTGTGCATGAGTTTTGCGGTAGATTGAGTGAACCAATCTGATCTGGCACAGAATTTGAAAAATGATGACCAAATATATTCGAAAGAGTTTTTTTATCTGTAATGATTGCATTATCTTTCTCTATAATAATATCGTTTTTTCTTTCTACTTTGTTCATTTTATCCTTAACTAAATTCCATAAAGTTTTCGCTTTATTTTCTGAGTTTTCAATTTTTCCTGCATAATATAGTTTTTTTTCTGTTGAAATTCTTTTATTTATATCTTTTCTGATTTGTTTGTACGATTCATTGAGAGATGGGCTATTTACTTGTTTTCGTAACCAGTTGAAGTCTCGGAGTTTTTCTAAATCTTCTTTCAATTCTACAGAGAGAGGGATTTTTTTATTATATGAGTTGGTTTCTCGCCTATCATTTAGATCAATTTTTTGTTTTGGGAACGCAATTTCAAAGCACCAAGAGAAATGTTCCATGAAGTTTCGGAACAATGCATCTTTATCATTGTTTTCCTCAAGGTGATTGCGGTTATTGAAATGACATTTAAATTCCGCTAATGCCCTCTCATTGTATCTACGAGTGATTATAGTGGTGTTTATTTCCTCATTC
Source organism: Phaedon cochleariae (assembly GCA_918026855.4). Lineage (NCBI taxonomy): Eukaryota > Metazoa > Arthropoda > Insecta > Coleoptera > Chrysomelidae > Phaedon > Phaedon cochleariae. The sequence continues at coordinate 19,341,236 of OU896719.1, forward strand.
ACTACATGGTATGGTTGATTCCATTCAAGAATTTGACCGAAGTGATCGGAAACTCCTATATCAACTATCTCGCATGCGCTATTTTCCATGTTACTTATTATATAATCAATGCCACTGCGTGTCACCTTATCTCCATATTTGGCTACCCTAGTAGGCTGATTTATATGTACAGTTAATTTGAACATGTCAAATACATCAAATAATTGTTTTTTATTTTTGCTTTTGGTGTCGAGAAAATCAACGTTCAGATCTCCACAAATAATGACGTTTGTGTATTTTTTAGTGATGATATTTAATACATTGGTCAATTTTTCCAAGAAAATATCAATATTTTGGTCTGGACTTCTGTATATTGTCACGACGCATATATTTTTATTTACCTCAATAGCAGAGCATTCGAATACAAATTCTTCAGATAGATCTGTTAGATATTTAATATTAGTACATTTACCTGATATCTGTTTTTTAGTAAAAATGGCTGAACCTCCATGTACTGCAGTTTCCCTGCAGAATCCTGAGGCCAATTCGTATCCAGAAATATGTGTGGATTTCAAACCATCACCACACATCCAGTGTTCAGTTAAGCAAATGAACGTGGGGTCACTTTTTTTAGAGAATAATTCAATAAAATTCGTCTTATTTCCTAGACTTTGAATATTGATATGAAATAGTTTGAATTGGTATTTACGATGATCTGTTTGTTCTAAAGTTCCTTGGTGGAGGCAGGGTTCCTGAAATTTCCTGAAGGGCCACCGGGTTTGAATTTGAACCTGTTCACCATGGATCCATTAGGCCAGATATCTGGGTTGTAAACCTCCTTCACATGATTCATTGGGAACGATACAATCATTGAACAGGTATACTGAGTTTTGTTCAAGATGCTGCATTCAAACGGGATGTCTGGTGCTGTATCTTTCAGATCCCGCTTGAATTCATCAACTGTCGTCGATGGTTCGAGTCTATATACATGCAGATAACCAAGTTTTGGCACGGTCTTCACTGAATTCATTTGTTTATTCGTTCCGTAGATCGGTTTGCGTTTCGTATTCCTACCTCTGCTCGTGTTTCCTTTGTAATGAGGACTGACGTATTGCTGTGCGTTTTCAATCGCACTGCTCACTTGTTCTGGTGTGATAGGATTATTGGCGGGGACGTCGAGAGTTGAGCTAGTTTGGGCATTGTTATTATTGGTAACTTTATTTGTATACAGATTTCTCCCTGTATTACCTGTGTTATCTATTGATGAGTCCTTCTTGTGATTAGATATAGTAGATACAGATACCTTGTTTCTGGAATTCACTTGGTTGTTTGTCGTTTTAGATTTAATTGTAGATGGCTCCGGTAGTACTGATTTGGGTACAATTGTTTTTTGTTTACTATTCCCTTTGATCAAGGATATAATTTCTTCTAGATCACCTATACGTTTTTTCAGATGAAAATTGAACTCACTGAGGTCTGTCTCTCTTGCTTTTGATGACTCTGCCATAATTTTGTTTCTAATGCAGTGTTCTTCAGAGCACATCACTGCACTTTCACTGTCCAAAGAGTCATGTGTATCGTGAAACACTTCACTTTCATTGTTTTTTGTCGTATACTTCGTGAACACACCGAGTTTTTTCTTGAAATCACATAGTAATTCACTACTTGAGAATTTGACTGGAAGCTTATGGAAAACTACTAATTCTATTATCTCCGATTTCTTCAATTTATCAAGCTCCACTGCGAGCAGATCTTTACCGTCAGCCATCTTATATACCTGCTGGTACAAGGAACAAACAGGACACTGACAAACTACTAGAACTCAGCAGAGCAGATCTCAGAGTTATAGTAGGGTTGCTCACTGGCCACTGCAAACTCAAATACCACATGCACAAAATCGGACTTGCACAAGATGCAGAGTGCCGCCTATGTATGGAGGAGGATGAAACGGCGAAACACATCCTGTGTACATGCCCCGCAGCGGCCAGAACCAGATTTTCAATATTCGGCAATACAATAGTAAGGCCAGAAAACCTGGTAAATTGTTCTCCCAACGCAATCCTCAATTTCGTTAAGAAATTGGATATACAGGGAGAAATATAACCCTAGGGTGAGCCACAATAGGCCAATGGCCGCAGTGGAGGGCCTGACAATAGGCCCACTCACGTTCAACCTAACCTAACCTAACCTAACCTGTCTCGTTCGGCAAAGAAAATCAGTAGATGAAGGAAATAAATATTATTAAGAAGGTGGACCTAAGACAGTTGTAATTTAATCAGTTCATTTCGAGGATAGAGTATCTTCATCAGAGTCCACCCTTCTTACAAATTTCTGGATTTTATTGTCTTGTAGTTTGATGTGCTGTGGTCTGCAATTCTCATACTTTTTCGTGAAGAGGATGAGGTTGACTTCACATGGTGTCCTTTGGTCGATGGGATTCTCTTCCGGAAGTGCACACATGGCTTCTCCTGGGATGACTTCTTGGCATGACTCGTTGGAGAATATATAGTGATGCTCATTGAGATAAAGGAATTTAGTTTCAGGAATTATTATCTGGTATAAATCTTTTTCTGATTGAAGAGGAAAGGAATATAGGTGATAATAGCTATAATATTTAGGTTCGACAATTGGAACTTCAAGGATGAACACAATTTTCGTGTTTGTTTGATAGGCTTTTATATTAATTATTTTTTCAAAAATAATTATATGTTCATTATTTCAAATTTTCTTGGGATTTTCTCTCCTCGTTTCTATGAAATAAAAATATAAATATTATTTCAATATACGTGTAGTAAGGACAAACGAGGAGAGAAAATCCCAAAAAATTTGGAATAGTGAATGTACCACCTCCTCGATTAACCTACAGACAGTAATAATTATATGTTCTCTATCTGGGCTGTATGGTAGAATGGCATCATCTAAGTGTTTGGAAATATACTGCATTTCTTGAAGAAGGTCTTCAGGTTCAATAATGGATGGATGGAGCACTGCAATCTTTGCAAAGGTTATAGCGGTCTCCAACTCTTCAATTATTCTCAAAATGGTATTCAATACTTCAATTAACTGTATGAAGGTCGTGTGAAGGTTAATTAATGGATACATTCCGGTTTTCGTGAGGTCTTGCTCTCGTACGGCTGCTTCTATTTGGAGAATTCTTGATTTCAAAACTAGTTGATTAGTCGCTAACTTATTCATAGTTGAGTTGAATTTTTCTATCGACTTGGTTGTCAATGATATTTGTTCTTCTAGTAGGACTTTTTGTTTTGTTTGTTGACTATGTAGTCTTTGTATAGATTCTTCATAATGTTGGCCATCTTCTGCATCGAGGTTTCCAGTAATTGATTTTATTACGTTTCCAAAGATATTTAATATTCCACGTTTTGCTAGTTTATTTGGTAGTATTTGTGTAAGTTTTTTCTCAATTTCTTGAAGAAGGTGTTCCAAGATCATTTGATAGTTGTGCATTTCTCGTTTATATGCTTCTCCGTGTTTTTCAGATGAAATGCTGTTATTAAGCTCTATTACATTTGTTTGTAATAATGCGAATTCTTTAATCAGGGTACTTACATCAAAAATTCGAATAAATGTCCAATAGTCAATGATATTACGGGCTGTTCCAATTTTTTGTGGTGATAACCCTGGGTTTTCTGTTATTTTCTTCATTGTTGGTCCTCCGGTTCCTCCGAGGGTCCATCGGATCGCTCTGTAACAATAGGATGTCTTAGTTCATCAAAATGGATTCTTCTTGGCGGTTTATTAGGGGATGACATAACGCACGTATGATGATCTTCGTTTATTTCTGTGATCGGAAATGGTCCTAGGTATCTGTCCTTGGATTTGTTTCTGTCTGCTTCGGGATTTTTCTCGAATACTTGATCTCCTATCTTGAAGGTCTTTTGTTCCATTTGATTTTTATTCTCTAAAGAAAAATTGTCATCAACGATCTGAATCGATTGTTGCGCGCTTTCTCTTTTAATACCAATCGATATCCTCAGATATGATGGTCTGATATAAAATTTCAAATTTGGCAATTTCAAGTTGTGTGAATCATCAGATGATTCGTATATTTTGGGTTGTGCTGGCTGATCAAAATTTTGCAGGGATGTTTCTACTTTTTGAATGTTGTCAATTTCGCTATTTTGGTTCCTGGTCATAGCTCTTGTAACTGCAAGAACTTGATAAACCGTTTCGTTAATTTCCTTTAGTTGATCTATATTTATTCTTGACAGGGCATCTGCGCCAACATTATCTTTGCCCTTTATGTATTGAATTTAGAAATTGAATTCTTCTAAATCTAAACGCATTCGGGTCAATTTTGAAGATGGGTCTTTCATAGAGAATAGATCAATCAAAGGTCTGTGATCCGATTTCACGATAAACTTTTGTCCATACAGATATGGTTCAAAATATCTAATGGCCCAAGGAATTGCTGCTAATTCTTTTTCGATGGTTGATTCATGTGATTCACCCCTAGTGAATGACCTAGATGCAAAATATATTGGCATATCTTGTCCATGGAAATTTTGTGATAAAACTGCCCCGCATGCATCTTTTGCTGCATCCGTTGTTAGGATATAAGGTTTCGAGAAATCGGGATATCGTAAAATTTGTGGACTTATTAGGGCGTTTTTCAAAGTTTCGAAGAATTTTTGACAATCATCAGTCCAGTTGAAATTAGACGTTTTTCTAGTTAATTTATTTAGTGGCAAAGTTATATCTGCAAAGAATGGAATGAATCTTCGATAATAATTACAAAACGCAACAAATCGTTTCACTGCGTCTGCGTCTTGTGGCACAGGATAGTTTCTAATTGTATCGTATTTGGAATCATCTGGCAAAATACCTCTATCTGTAATTTTATGGCCAAGGTAAGTGACCTCTTTCCTGAAGAACCTGCATTTTTCAGGATTGAGTTTGAGATTAAACTTCCTGCATGTATGGAAAACATCCCTAAGATTTTTCAAATGATGATTTTTTGAGCACCCAATCACTATTAGATCATCCATATAGAGAAATGCTTTCTCGGGAGTGACCCCTGAAAATGCTATGGACATCATACGCTGAAAACTATTTGGACTTACAGCTAAGCCAAAAGGTAATCTTGTGAACCTAAAAGGACCTTTGTCAACTGTAAATGATGTTAAATCTCGTGATTCCTCTTCTATTGAATTTGATGAAATCCAGAAATTAGGTCAATGAGAGAAAACCATTTAGCTCGGCCTAGTTGATCTAATATATCATCTATCCTAGGTAGTGGAAATTTATCCGTTACTAGTTTTTTATTGAGTTGACGAAAATCTACTACTAGACGCCATCTCTCCATCGGTCGATTTTTTCGGCACCAACAGCACAGGGCTATTGTATTCCGATGGTGAGGGCTCTATAATATCGTTTTTAATCATATCATCAATTTGTCGATTAATTTCGTCTTTTTGGAATTTGGGAGTTCGATAATTTTTTATGTAAACAGGTGTGTTGTCCGTAGTTTTCAATTTTTGTTTGTGAAAATCATTTACTGTTATCTAATCCGATTTTAAGACAAAAATATCAGCAAATTCCTCGCATAATTTGACCATATCATCTTTAATAAATTCAGGAATATCCTGATTAAGTTGTTTAATCAGAGCTGATTGTCTGTTGTCAGTTGTGGTTTCTATTCGGTAAATAAAGAATTGATCTAAATCAGTAGTTTTGATATCATAATTTTTCAAAATAACACTTTCGAATATTGTGTTCAATATTCTAATGGGAGGATATTGACTAGACACTATTGTCCTGGCTACATAAACACCATTAGCTGATTCTTGATCTAATACCAAAGCATCTTGTTTCAGTGATTGTAATTTCCTTACATGTCTAATAACTTCACATCTTGGCGGAATGATTAAAATGTCATCTTCAGGACTATCATATATTGAGACATATACAACTCTTCGATGTAAGTTGAAAGTCATTGTCCATGTTGCATATTTCGAGTAACATTTATATTTTGCTATAAAATCTCTTCCTAGTATTCCATCTGCGGGAATTGGAAAATCATCTTCAACTAAGTGGAAATTATGTTCTATTTGACAACCGTCGATAAAAATTATAGTTTTTGTGGTACCCAATGAAGTGATAAGTCCATTAGTCACACCTTTGATTTTGCTAGCAGTAGATCTATCTACCATCTGATCAAAATTAATTTTGGTACGCTTTATAACATTGTTTGCTTAGTCCCTGAAAAGGGGACACTAAAAACAATGGGTGAATAATAAAACTCAGGGGGTGGGTGTAAAAGTACAATATTTCTTTATTGTTGGTTGAGGTTGGTTCACTTCATATGGTGGTGAGTGGTGATTGATTCTGAGAAATTTAAGCAGTGATTTATGAGCAGCAAGTGATGACTATTACAGATCCAAGATAACACAATCCAGATTGCAAGTTGCAGTGGAAACTTACCCAGCTTTCCCTCTGGTATCGATACCAAAAGTGTACAGGTTGATCGCTAGATATACTATACTTAAACTATGCTAATACTGGGTGAGGTCAATGCATTATATCCTGAACTAGTGCAACTAAAAGAAGGACGAGATACAGCTCACTTCGCAGGATTTTTATAGGTGACAGTGGCAGCTTGGAGCAGGAGTGTCCCACAGCAAGTTAGACAAGTAAGTGCTGGATATAAGCAGTCTGGCCTGCTTAAGTCAACTTCTGCTCCACAGGTCAAATCGTTGTTGGCTACCCTGTGTTTTAAAACTACAATTGACATGCTAGGCAGGAGGTATATGCAGGCTGGTGTACCCAGGGTACCATGCAGAAAGCAAAAGCAAAGCAGGCAATAATATAAGCATCTGTGGTTATAGCAGTAAGTACACCTATAGACTACTAGAAATCGTTCTTTGGCCCTGCAAGTAATAATGCTACTATGTAGAAATTTATAAAATGAGCTGCAGAAATGCTTGATTCAACCCACACCTTGTTCTCAGGTGGCCAGATGTATCAACTACAGCGAGTTGTGAAAATGATATCTGATAATCAAATTCGGACTAGGAATTTTATCCCTTGGCAGGTAGTAGGCAGTGGACCGTCCTTTGACTACTTATACTTCCTAGTGAGTTTTGATTATACAATTTAAATCCGCAATAATGCGATGGCACGTTTCAATACCTTCATAGGTTATCAGAAAAAGCCCTGTCAAATATCACTATCTTGGCGGGACTTTCCCAGACTCCCGCCAAAATGACCCACTTGTCAGGTCATACAGTTTCAAGTTATTAGGTTGAGTTAGAAGTTATCTTATTTTCAGGTTGAGGACTAACTAGGTATTCCAGATGGAGCAGAAGAAGAAGATGACAAAACCCAGAGTCCAGACTAGTGATAACCTTCAACTAATATAGTAAGGTTAATGGTGGATCAATGTTATTATTTTTCTACGACTTGATTTTTCTACAAGGTAAGATCAGTATATTGTAATTGTTGTTGATAATTCACCAATATATATGTATTTCACAGATTTGGACCAGAGGAAGCCCACAGTAGAGATCGGACCGAAGATATCGAAGTTGATGTCATGGGTAAGTAACAATGGGGAAATGATTCCTTTTATTAATGGTTCCTCATTATTTTCCAGGTATGCTAGATCTAAGCAGTACTCGAAGGAAGATGGAATATCAAGCATGATACCTAAATGATCTGTATAACGATTGAATAAAGGATTTTAGATAACTCTGCTTCTAGTCTGTGCACATACTTACATTAAATCAAAGTGAAACCGTAACAACACCCCTCTTACCCCATTAGAGTTTTTGTTTCTCAAAAAAAACTTTAACTACAAGAAATAACTTCTACCATCTAACTTCCATCGACAGACGTTAGAATTTACCCAGTGACTGGATTGTTAATTCTCCGCATCGTAATCGTCCTGACGCTCGTCTTCGTCTGGTGGATGTGCTTTAATATCCTTCGCATGCCAGACTCCGCATGCTTTTCCAGACTCATTCGATAACTCATATGACCACGGGGACAGGATTTTAGGAACAATAAAGGGTCCTTTGAATTTCACAGCTAACTTGGAGGTTATACCGCGAGTTGCATCCGACAAGCTATAATTCTTACGCCAAACCTTTTGGTTTAGCTGGAACTTTTCATCCCTCCTCCTCGAATTATAGCGCTGCTTACTGCGCTCATGGGCCTGTACCAGTCTCTTTGATACATCCTCGAAGACTTTTCGCAATGCCTCCGATCGAACCTCGGCATTGAATTCTCCTGATCCGAGAGTATCGGTAAGCGGGTGTTGACCCTGTCCTCTCGCGACCGAATACAACAAAATTAGGCGTCAATTGGGTAGTTTCGTGTTTCGCCGACCTCATGGCACATGCTATCTTTGCTAAAAACTGATCCCATGCGCGATGGTTGTCTGATACATATGCCGTCAACATCGTTTTCAAAACACGATGGGTGCGTTCAACGGGGTTCGCTTGAGCGTGGTAGTTGGCAATGTATCCGGTTTTGATATTATATTCGTTCATGAGGTTTCGAAATAAGTGACTTCGGAATTGTACGCCATTGTCTACAATAATTTTCCGGGGAGTGCCATAAACCAGAAGTACCCGCTCCTTCAGGATCTGTGTCACCATTTTTGCCGTAGGCTGACGTAAAGGGAAGAATAACACGAATTTACTGAAGATATCAGAAACCGAGAAAATATAGGAATGTCCAGACGCGGATCGAGGTAACGGACCTACCAAATCAATGCTAAGAATTTCAAATGGCCTGGTAGCCTGAGGTGCAGAACTAAGTAAATGGCCGGCTGGCGGCTTCTGCTCCGGCTTCGTACTGATACACACCGTACAGTGTTTGATGAAGCGGGCTACATCCTGCTTCATCTTCGGCCAGTAGTATACACTGCTGAGCCAAGAAAACACTACAATGTCCCATCGTTGGTGGGTCATGGTGTTGGCGAATGAGGTCACGGCGACGTTCTTTCGGTACAACTTGTACCCAGGGATCTACCACATCAGTCAAATCAGGATACTTTCTATCCACTCGCTTAAACAATAATTTACCCTGTACACGCCATGCAGGATAGCGAACCGGGTCTCTGGTGACAGCTTGGATCAGCTGTTGATACCAAAGGTATTTGCTGGCAACATCGGTACATAAAGAGTCAATTGTCAAGGCTGGCACAGAACGGGAAAGAGTGTCTGGTACACAATGGTTATGACCAGGACGATGCTGAATGTCGAAGTCGTACTGCTGAAGTCTCACTGACCAACGCGCAATTCTACCGACTGGATCTTTGATCGAATTGAGCCATTTCAGGCTATAATGGTCGGTGATCACGGTGAATCGCGTTCCCTCCAAGTAAGGCCTCAGCTTCTCGACTGCGAAAATGACTGCAAGACACTCTTTCTCGGTCATGCTAAACTTACGTTCGCTCGGTGTGAGAGAGCGGCTAGGATAACAGACTACCTTTTCTCCATCCGGATGCACCTGCGAAAGCACAGCTCCTTAACCATGATCAGATGCATCCGTCTGAACCTGAAATGGTAGGCTGTAGTCCGGGCACGACAGTACAGGAGCTGACACAAGACACTCTTTGATTTGTCGAAGAGCGTTATCACAGTTGTCACTCCAAATAAATGGTTGGCCTTTCTTGGTGAGGTCACATAAGGGAGATATCATCGTCGAGAATCCGGGAACGAACCGACGGTACCAGGAGGCGAGTCCGATGATGCGACGTACCTCCTTGACATTTTGTGGGATTGGGATTTGCAGGATAGCGTTGACTTTCTCAGGGTCAACGAGAAGTCCGGACGAGTTCACCAAATATCCCAGGTAGCGCAATTCCGACTTACAGAAATTGCATTTTTGGGGGTTAGTCTTGCTTTAGTGAGCCTAGACAACACTTCCTCCAAGATTTCCAAATGCTTTTGGAAATCAGAAGTGCAGATGATAATATCATTCAAATAAATAAAGACATATTGTTCCAATTCTGCACCAACGACTCTGTCGACAAATCTTTGGAACGTAGCCGGTGCATTATAAAGTCCCATTGGCATTCGTTTGAATTGGAACAGTCCGCGATTAGGGATAACGAAAGCAGTTGGAAGTTTTGACTGTTCAGCAAGAGGTATCTGCCAATAGGCCGACTTGATGTCTAACGTCGTTAGAAAATGTGCATCGCGCAATTTATCTAATGTGGCCGAGACAAAGGGGAGGGGATACGCATCCTTCCTAGTTACTTGGTTGAGATTCCGGAAATCAACACATAAGCGATACCGACCATCTGGCTTCTTTACCAGTGAAATTGGAGAGGCCCACGGAGAGTTGGATGAGTAGTGTACCTACCTTCGTACCAACACAAGATGGCCGCCGCCGGAAGTGACGTCACAACCGTTCCTGTGGTAGAAGGTGTTGGCTGCACGGAAGTGACGTCACAAGATGGCCGCCGGAAGTGACAGATGACAGATGACAAGTGACAGATGACATATGGCAAGTGACAGATGACAAGTGACAGATGGCAAGTAAGTGACAGATGACAAGTTACAGATGACAAGTGACAGATGACAAGTGGCAGGTGACATAAAGCACACGGGGTGACAGATGACATGGAACACAAAGAGTGACAGATGACACGGAACACTAGGAGTGACAAGTGACAGATGACAAGTGGCAGGTGACATAAAGCACAAGGGGTGACAGATGACATGGAACACAAAGAGTGACAGATGACATGGAACACAAAGAGTGACAGATGACACGGAACACTAGGAGTGACAAGTGACAGATGGCATGGAACACAAGAAGCGATATGACAAGTGACAGATGACATGGAACACAAGGAATGACAGATGACACGTGGAAGTACTCTGAACTTAGCCTCCTAGACTCTGGACTCTAGACACTAGTGCTTATGGGCGTGTCCTAGGACATTCTTCTTCTTTTTGGAAAGTGGTTAATGACGTCACAATCTAATGACTTTGCCCACCAGATTTAGTTTGGTATTACTACAATTGGTAGCACTTTGTTTCAAGGTCACCCGATATGCATGTTGCAGGTGGTCGATGAGTCATCCTTATCTCGACTTCGTAGAACAATGCCGCCTTTGTTTGTCATATGTTATCTAGCCTTCCTCTAGAACAATGCCGCCTTTGTTCTCTCTATGCCACTGTCAGCGTTTCTTGGGATTCCAGCTATTTGGAAATTGCGACGCAATATACGAGAACAATGCCGCCTTTGTTTGCAGGTGTCCGATTACGTAACAACCTCATCCGATTGCATCATCCTTATCTGTGTGAGAATAATGGGTCCATTGTTATGCTCGCTGGGAGACATCCTGAAACAATACCTCTATCTACTACCTGTCACAACTGACTGTCAGCGATTCTTGGAATTTCGTCGAGTCAGCTATTGGGAAATTTGCCTCAAGAACAATACCTCCGTTGTTTTGCAGGTGGTTGATGACGTCACAACCTCAAGCCCTATATAAGGCGGTCAGAACGTTCGTAGGCGTCATTCCATTCTGAACTTTGACACTGGTCGGTCGATCTGTTCCTTTCTGTTCGGTTGCTCCTGTCCGTTCGGTTCTTCCTGTCTGTTATATTATATTGTGAGTGGGTTGTGCCAGCTGATTATAAAAGGTGAGTTCTTTATTTATTACGTTTCAAGGCCATGTGGTCGACCCTATTTGTGACTAGTGATCATTCCACCCAATACTAGCAGTGTTAGTGTTGGGTAATATAGAAACACTGGGTAATATAGAAACACCTTGTAATTATAATCTAATAAGATTGTGAAGAGAGCAGAGTATCACTCTGTATACCGTGTTCGTATATATTATTGTTTTTCTATCTATACAACTTTTTGTACCCACATAAAAACTACCTAGCGAAGGCATCTCTCTATCGATGTACGACAATACAAATCATTAATTAAATGCGTCTCAAATTAGACGGTCTATTTATTGAACTTCTCAAGCAAGTACATAACACTGGCGACGAGGATTGTTGCGATCGAACTAAGATATCACGATATGACTACTCCAAACTCGATGGTAATTGGACATTTGCGAGAATTTGATAGTGACACGAGTGATTGGTCGATTTTTTTGCCGAGACTCACAAACTATTTTATAGCCAATGAAATAGAAGCTAACGAGAAACAGCGTGCAATTTTTCTGAATCTTTTGTCAGAAAACTCATACAGGTTGGTTTTCAATTTGTGTGTGCCTGAAACACCCGAGAAGAAGTCATTCAAGGACTTGATAGACACATTAAACCAACATTTTGGATCAAGTACGTCAACTCATGCTGAAAGAGCAAAATTTTATGATGCGGAAATGCAACCAGGTGAGTCAGTGAGAGAATGGGCAGCACGTGTTCGGAGTCTATCGGCTAGATGCGACTTTGGAAGTTATTTGCAAATGGCATTGTGTCATAAATTCATATATGGTATGCAAAATGGCCATATAAAAGGTAGACTTTTCGAGGAAGATCCAAAAATTCTTTTTGATGATGCTATACAAAAAGCAGCCGCTAAGGAAAGTTCACTGATGGAACCAGAGTATTCGGCAGGAAAATATAAAGAAGAACTGCATCAATTATACAGTAGAGCAGAGCCAATAGTAACAAAAAAAAACTCCACAGGAAATCCAAGATGGAAAGCGGAAAATCTGACGTCACAACCGGCTGAGATGGGTCGATACAGGTGGAACTCACAAGTATCTTGTGACGTATGTGGTAGGAGAAATCATGCGTCAGTCCAATGTCGGTATAAAGATTTTATATGTCATATTTGTCATAAAAAGGGGCATTTGGCACCAGTATGTCCTCAAAAAAATTCGAATTTTCAAAATAACAGCAGTCAAAGGAGTTCTCTAAATCGGAATAGAAATTCTCATAATTTTGTGGAAGAGAGTACAGAAGAAAATTATTTATTTACTGTAGATTCAAGATTTAATAATAATCCTTTCATAGCAGATGTTTCTATTGAAGGAAAACCTTTTAAATTTCAAATTGATACTGGGGCCAGTGTGACTTGTATGTCCGAAGTTTTCTATAAGCAAAATTTTTCTGAAATTAACATGAAAAAAACTGAAAAACAATTATTTGTTTATACAGGAGATAAAATTTCGCCATTGGGTTATATTGATGTTAACATTTCATTTAAAGATAAATGTTCCAAATTGCCTATTTTCATTTTTGAAAATGGAGGGCCACCTTTATTAGGTAGAGATTTTTTGAGTATTTTTGAGATAACCATGTCTGGAATAAATTTTTGCGATGAGGGATTTCATATTAAATCCTTGGTTGAAAAGTATAAATTATTATTTGAACCTGGTTTAGGTACTTTCAATAAGGATGTTGCAAAATTGGTGTTGAAAAGTGATAATATAACACCAAAATTTTTCAGGGCTAGACCAATTCCTTATTCCATGAAGGAGAAAGTGGAAGAAGAACTGAATCGATTATTGAAGGATAATGTAATTTCACCCATAGATTATGCAGAATGGGGAACACCAGTGGTACCAGTCATAAAACCGAATGGAAAGGTCAGACTCTGTGGAGATTTCAAGGTCACCATAAACCCTCATATTTTGATAAATCAATATCCACTACCAAGGGCAGAAGAATTATTTGCAAAATTATCAGGTGGTGTGCAATTTTCAAAAATCGACCTCTCAAATGCCTACCAGCAAATACTATTAGACACCGATTCAAAAAAATTAGTAAGCATATCCACTCACAAGGGTATTTTTTGCTATAATCGACTCCCTTTTGGGGTTGCTTCAGGCCCAGCAATTTTTCAAAAAACCATGGACGTTTTGCTGGAAAGCATTGAGGGTACGATTTGTTTCATTGATGATATTCTAGTTTCGGGATCAAACAAACAGGAACATTTAATTAGGTTGAATAAGGTGTTGCAAATATTACAAGAGTCAGGGTTCAAGATCTCAGTAGAAAAATGTTCATTTTTTCAAAATTCAGTACAGTATTTAGGATTCATAATCGATAAGGAGGGTATTCATCCATGTGATGATAAAATTGAAGCTATTAAAGGTGCTCCTGTACCCGAAACTGTAAGTCAGTTGAAATCATTTCTGGGATTGGTGAATTATTATGGAAAATTTTTTGGAAATTTATCAACGATTTTGTCTCCGCTACATAGTTTATTAAAAAAAAATGTTAAATGGCATTGGACGGCACAATGTCAGGAATCTGTTGATTGGGTAAAAAAAAACATTGACGTCAGATCTTGTTCTGGTACATTTTCAGCCAGAATTACCGATTAAATTGATAGTAGATGCTTCCAGTTATGGAATAGGTGCGCTTATTTGTCATGTTTTCAAAAACGATATTGAAAAACCGATTGCGTTTGCTTCCCGCACTTTATCAGATTCAGAAAAAAAATGGTCTCAAATAGAAAGGGAAGCATTAGCTATTATCTACGGATTAAATAAGTTCAATCAATATTTATATGGACGCCATTTTACATTAGTAACTGATCATAAACCTTTAGTAGCTATTTTCAATCCAAAAAAGGGAATTCCAGCATTTTCTGCAAATCGATTGAGAAGATGGGCAATCATACTATCAAATTATAGTTATGAAATTGAATATATTAATTCAGAACAAAATAAAGCTGATTTCTTGTCGAGACTGCCCCTTCCAGAAAATTTCGATGATCTTAAAGTAAATTTTGAAAATGAGTTCACAAACTTTTTTATCAAAGTGGAAGAATTCAATTTAAAATTTGAAGACATCCAGGAACACATGAAAATGGATAATTTTCTCAAAAATATTGTAGAATATGTGAGAGCAGGACATTGGCCATCAATGGTTTATAAAATAGTTAAATACAAACCATTTCTTGTAAAACGGTTTGAATTAAGTGTGGAAAGCGGTTGTTTGATTTGGAATAATAGAGTGATAATTCCAGAGAAATTGAGAAAAAGAGTTCTATTTCAATTGCATTCTACTCATTTAGGAATGGTAAAAATGAAAGGAATTGCTAGAACATATTTTTGGTGGCCTAAAATAGATAGAGATATAGAGGATTTTGTAAATAATTGTGATGCGTGTAAACTAAATAGCCCGAACCCAAAAGATAGTGAACTTACATCATGGCCATGGCCAGAAAATACCTGGGAACGAATTCATATAGATTATGCAGGCCCATTTTTAGATAAATATTTTTTAATAATATGTGATGCACATTCTAAATGGTTGGAAGTTTTCATTATGAGTACAATTAGCACAAAGGTAACCATTACAAAATTAAGAGAAACCTTCTCTAGGTTTGGTTCACCTCAGACGTTAGTTTCGGATAATGTCCCAAATTTTGATTCGAAAGAAATGACAGATTTTCTAGAACTAAACAGAATTGAACATTCATTTGCACCACCTTATCACCCAAGATCAAATGGGGCAGCAGAAGCAAATGTTAAAATAGTCAAGCAAGCATTAAAAAAGAACCTAGAAAACAATAAAAAAGGGGATATTGAATTTTTACTATGTAATTTTCTATTTGACTACAGAAATTCCATTCATTCCGCCACTGGTGTTACCCCAAGTGAATTGATGTTCAGACATAAAGTTAATAATCGATTCAGTTTGATTTCTCCAAACCAAACTCTAAAACAGCAAGTATTGGAAAATCAAAATAAACAAAAGCAATATTTCAATGGAACTAGATCGGAAAAGTTTGAAATTGGGGAAAATGTTTTGGCAAAAGGTTACAAATTAAATAAAACATTATGGTGTGAGGGCATCATAAGAGAAGTGTTAAGTAAAAATTTGTATCTAGTAGAAATTCCAACTTTAGGTTGTTCTTGGAGAAGGCATGTAGACCAGCTGATCAAAAATAAAAAAAAAATTGCAGTTAATAGTGGCTCAATACCTTTTGCAACAACCTTACTGGAAGACAATATACAGGTAAATGAAATTCCTACTAATTCCAGTACATCGAATACAAAGATGGATGAAGGTAGACCAAAAAGACGAATAAAACCAGTTGATAGATTGAACTATAGTTAATCCACTACTTTTATTTATAAGTGAAATAAATGAAATTATAAAATTATAGGTTTATATATTATATATTTCTAAATGTACTTATACCAATAAATATATATATATATATGGAGGAGGTTAGAGGTGCTCTAAAGTGCACTATTTGTTGTTGTTGTATTGAGTATATAGGTTTTGGTTTACAATAACATTTATTTCAACAATATTGGGATATATTATGTAATATTTTTTTTTAGGGGGGACGTGTTGGGTAATATAGAAACACTGGGTAATATAGAAACACCTTGTAATTATAATCTAATAAGATTGTGAAGAGAGCAGAGTATCACTCTGTATACCGTGTTCGTATATATTATTGTTTTTCTATCTATACAACTTTTTGTACCCACATAAAAACTACCTAGCGAAGGCATCTCTCTATCGATGTACGACAATACAAATTATTAATTAAATGCGTCTCAAATTAGACGGTCTATTTATTGAACTTCTCAAGCAAGTACATAACAGTTAGAATATTTAAATTCTCATCAGATGGATGTTTCAGCTATTAACGCTCAAGCTGCTGCCTTCAAACCAACTGTAGCACTAAGTAGCTTGCCCATCAACCAGCCCCACCCCATTGAAAATATCAGGGTGGTCCAGACACGATTTGGAGAGGCTATTGTGGTGGAACTCGAGGCATCTAGCGTTTTTCTGCCAAGGAAGGTAGTTCGCATCTTCAAGCCTCAGCTTCCGGCTTTCACCCCAGGCCAATACAGCCTGATTCACAAGAGGAGTGACACCGGATCTGCAGTCCTCTTTGAGATTACTGAAAATTAGTGGTGAGTAAAATATTATTTTCTGTTTGATATTTCTCGCAACATGAATGTCAATAGTATTGCTTCTACTAGTGATGCCGTTGTTGAGGAATGTAGAAGGAAAGTGGAGATTTTGAGAAAGAAGACGAACATATCTGCAGAAGAGAGACTGTTATGGAATAGGCAAATAGGGACGCATATAAGAGAATTAAATAGTGCAATCAGGGGGACCAATTCGACAGCAGGGGTTTTGAGAAAATTAGAAACAAATGTGGGGCATTTGAAACGTTTTCAAAGTTTTATTAGGAAGAAGAATCATATAGGGGCGGGACTTGGCAATCGTAAAAATAGAGTAACATGGAGACTTGTTCAATCTGTTTTTGAGAGTAGAGTACGGACGGGTATCATAATCAATTCAAGTCATAAGGAGTTGATGCAATTTTTGCAGGACGCATCGCACATTTTCAAAATTCAAATCAGAAAGATATTGAGAGAATCAACCATGCTCAAAGTCAATACCACCTTCTGTGGTGAGTTTATTTAGAAATCGGATGACGCGGAAATTATTGAATCCAAATATTTCAATACAAAGAATGCTACAATGGATGAAGGAACGGATTTAGATTGTTGGTTCACGGAGAATGTCATTGAAACTATACTGAATAAACTTTCAGAATTCCAGGAGAAGGGTAGTGGCTGGGCCTTGAGAGAAATTGTCTCTTTAGAGGTTGATATCAATAAATTAGAAATTGGCAATGGTTCATCATTTATTGGATTACCTGACCAAATTTCCAAGAAGCAAGCCTGCATCAATGTGAAGAACACTGATGAGGCATGCTTCTTCTGGAGTATTGTGAGCGCTTTACATCCTGCTAACCGTAAGGTAGACAGGCCCAGCTCGTATCCTCATTACAGCCAAGTTTTGAATACCGCAGGCTTGGATGTACCCATCACTCTCAACAATATCCCTAAATTTGAAAAACTCAATGATATTTCGGTGAACGTTTACGCCTTGGAACTGATTCATGTTAGAAAGACAGAGTATTTTGAAGTAGTACCCATAAAACTTACGAAACATAAGCAGCCCAGACATGTCAATCTACTTCTCATTCAAAGTGAATATTTCCCCAAGCCCAACGATTATGATGTCTTGCCTGAAGATGATTACGACGAAGACCTCAGATATCATTATTGTTGGATTAAAGACATGTCCAGGCTGCTATCTTCACAACTCAGTAAAGACCATGTGTTTGTCTTATAATAATAATAATAATAATAATAATAATATTTATTCACTAAAATTTCAAAGTATACAACATAATACAGCAATGGTGAATAAATAGAAGAAGACCCACAGAAGTGAAACTTGTGCGTGGGCAAGTATATTAAATGTAAAATGTAAAATATTAAATGTAAATGTAAAATGTAGAAAGTATAAGTATAAATAATTGTATAAAGTACGCTCTTGAATTAGGAAACGAATTGACATAAATGTAAATAAATAAATGAATAATCGCTGATTTAGTGGCGGCTGAACACTTCGAGAATGAATTAAATAGATAAAAAAGAAGGAAAAGAAGAAGAAAAAATATCCCACGAAGAGAAACTTGTTGTGGGATATTAGGTAATATATATAGTATTTAATAAAGATCTTATTGTTGGAGTGACATATAATAATAATAGATAATGTAAGAAAGTGAAGTGCAGTGTTAGGAATGAGGAACAACAGCTCTATATAAGAATAAATATACACACACGTACTTATATACTACAGATATTAATATTGCATGCTTATGTTCATTCATTGATACAGTATTGGGCCATTTATAGCAGATTTCAATAGTTATCCAGTGGTATTCATCATCTTTGTTATAGTTTCTGTTGACAATTGTTTTAGCCAAATTTTCAATTTTCTTTTATATAAGGAAGTACTGTTAATATTTCTAATAGACTGGGGTACTTGTCCGAAAATTTTGGGACCTGTGTAGTAAAATGATCTCTGGCCTACTGTTTTTGTGGTTTTTTCTATAAAAAATTCAAATTCCTTTTTGTATCGTGTATTATGTATGTGCCTTATTGATGTTAACTCTTTCCTATTTTTGTATTGTAGGTTGAGGACTTTGTAAATATACAGTTTTCTTAATTCAAGCATAGGAATTTCTTCAAAAAGTTTTTTTGAGGGGTAGGTGCGTTTTTTATCAAAAATAATTTTCCAAAAATATTTTTGAATCACTTGAAGTGGTTCTATATGACAATTGTACGCTCCTCCCCAGCCGGATATTCCATATTGCATGTGGGATTCTACTAGGGAATGATAAAGAATTTTGAGTTCATTGACTTTCAGATAGTTTTTGAGATATTTGAATGTAAACAATATTGATCTTAATTTTCTAACTATTTTGTTTATATGAATGTCCCATTTCAGGTGCATGTCGACTTCAATTCCTAGGTATGTTATGGACTCCACACAATCGACGAAATGAGTTGAATCATCATCTTTCAGTGTGAGTCGATCTATATTGGGTGAGTTTGATTTATTGCAAGATAGTGTAATACATTTTGTTTTATCTAAATTTAGTGTTAGTTCCATATTACTGAACCAGTTTTTAATTTTTTCCAGATTTTGTTCCGCCTTGTTTTTAACACCGTCCCAAGTAGCATCTGTGAACAGGATTACTGTATCATCTGCAAATGATGATATACTTGCATCTACTTCTAGTGAGAGAATTCCGTTAATATACATTAAGAAGAATACTGGTCCCAGAACCGTTCCTTGAGGTACTCCGGTTATTACTTTACGTGGTTCACTTATCTCATTTTCAATTTTCACATACTGTGTCCTGTCGTTGAGGTATGATTTGAACATTTCATAGACGATCCCTCTGATACCTAGATCCTCCATAACGCTCATCAGTTTATCATGATTGACGGTATCAAAAGCCTTAGCTAAGTCCAGAAAAACACCTATAGCGCATTTCCCTTCATCTAGTGTTCGATAGATATTATTTGTTAAATAAACTATTGCATCTTCTGTTGATTTTTGGGATCTGAAACCAAATTGTTTGGGTGAAAGCATGTTGTTCTGCTCTAAAAAGTCCATGAGTCGTTTTTTGATAACTTTTTCTACAACTTTAGCAACTGTACTTATAAGTGATATTGGTCTGTAATTAGAGACGTCCATCTGATTCCCTTTTTTAAATAATGGTTTTATTATTGCTGTCTTTAAGTTCTGAGGATATTCACCACTCTCAAATATTTTATTGATTAAATACGTTAACGGCTCTTTAATGTATTCGCCGATAAGTTTGAGGTTTTCTGAAGTTATTTCATCAATTCCTGGAGACTTATGATTTTTAAGTTGTTTTATAATGTCGAGTACTTCGGATTCGTCAGTGGGTTTCATAAATATGGACACATCAATAATATTTCTGCTCACAACAGACTTTCTTGGTTTAATGATTTTTTCTGCCATTTCCTTACCTATATTGGCATAGTGTGAGTTGAAGATATTGGCGATTTCTTTTTTATCTGAAATATTTTTATTATTATATGTAATGCTACTTATGCTATTTTGATGATTGTCCTTTCCCGTAAGCTTTTTGATGTTATCCCATAATGATTTTGAATTATTTTTATTTATTTCTATCTGTTGTATATAGTAGTTTTGTTTAGTTTTTTTCAGAAGATCAGTCAACTCGTTCTTGTATTTTTTATATTTATTTAGTAGTTCTGCATCATTTGGGTTTTTCCTAAGCTGTTTGTACATATCTTGTTTGATTTCCGCCGATTTCATTAACCCTTTGGTGATCCAGGGATTTCTCTTTTTTTCACAGCATTTGATTTTTTTTTTACTATAGAAAAGGAGTCTATTGCATCTTTTATTTTTGTAATGAAGTAATATGAATAATGTGGCTTATATGTTTATTAGACTGAATTGAATATTATATAAAAAACTATGGCTCATAAATGAAATTGTATTTTATCTCATAACATATGACAACTCATTATAATTTTTTACTACAACTTGATATATAAAAACATATCTCAATACAGGGTGGTGATAACTGAAACATTTAACATTCTCCCCCCCCCCGTATAATGATAATTATACTATTCTTCTTCATCTTGTATTTTCGTTTTGTCTGTTTGGTTTTCGGCAGTGATTAAAGGTATAATTTTTGTAACTGGTCTTTTATAAATCTGAGAATTGACCTTTACATCGACTACGCGTACTCTTCCGTCTCGTCCAGGATACGTTCTCAATATCAAACCCATCGGCCAACTATTTCGAGGAGTATTGTCATTCATCAGTATAACTACATCGTTAATAGCTAAATCTGTTGTGTTTTGATTATGCCACTTCGTTCGTTTGCAGAGTGTCGGCAAGTATTCTCTTATCCATCTTTTCCATGACATATTTGTCAATGATTGTGCAACTCTCCATTGTTTTTTTGAGCATAAATCATCTTCAAATGATCCTGGTAATGTAGTGTTCATACTGGATCCTATCAGGAAATGATTAGGCGTCAGTGGTTCCATATCTGTAGGGTCAATAGAGATATGGGTGAGTGGTCTGTTGTTAACTATATTCTCAGCTTCAATCAAAAGTGTCGTTGAAACTTCATTTCTTGGAGCTCTCTCTTTTAAAATTGTATAAAATGATTTCTTGATTGAGCGTATCAATCTTTCCCAGCTTCCCCCCATGTACGGTGAAGCTGGTGGTATGAAATGCCATGTAATATTTCTGTTTGTCAGTAAATCGTTCATCTGTTTTCTATCGAGTTCTTCTAGCGCTTTCTTCAGTTCCGTTTCAGCTCCTCTCAGGTTAGTGCCATTGTCAGAATATATATGTACAGGAGTTCCTCTTCTCGCAGACATCCTCTGAATTGCCATTATGGTTGAACTGGTATTGAGTGTTTGTGCAACTTCGATATGAACGGCTCTTGTTGTTAGGCACGTAAAAATCACTCCATATCGTTTTTCCCGGTGTCTTCCCACTGTTACTTCCAATGGCCCAAAGTAATCCATGCCTGTATGAGTAAACGGCCGATAAAATGCTGCTACTCTTGCCTCAGGTAAACTCCCCATCAATGGATGTTCTGTCTTCTTGCTTCGTTTCTTCTTACAAAATATACATGCTTTCAACACTTTTTTAACGAGTGTTCGGCAATTCAAAATCCAATAATTTTGCTTAACTTCATGAAGAACATATTCCTGTCCAAGATGGCCACAAAGCTCGTGTTTTCTTCTGACCAATAGTTCACAAAACCGATGATCCGGATGTAATATCACCGGATTTTTCATATTTCCATCTACTGGTGCTGAATTTATTCTGGTTTCCATTCTTATTACTCCATTTTCGTCCATGAAAGGAGTTAGTTGGTACAGCTTACTATTTTTCTCTACATCCCCATGTCTCTTCAGCTGCTTGATATCTTCCGAAAAATGTGTTTTTTGAACTTCTTTCCACCATAAAAATTCTCCTGCATTCAAATGTTTTGGTTTCAACCCTCTCTCAATTTCTGAACCATCTGATCTATTCACCTTTCTGCATATTTCTATGAAATATAATATTTGTCCTGTAACTCTGATTAACTTTAGCCATGAAGAGAAATGTTCAATACAAGGGAGTGCTGGGTTGTTTTCATAAGGCGTCACAATAAATGTAAAATCTTTTACTTCCAAATTTCCTAAAGGTTCTTGCTCATCCTCCACAAATTTCAACCATTCTGCTTCCGAATTTTTCAAAAATGCTGGGCCTGTCAACCATCTACTTTGTCCATCAACTTTTGGATCTGCTGTCCATTTTGTAGCTTCATCAGCTACATTATTCTTCGTATCTATCCATTTCCACCAATTTGTATTCGTTAGTTCACGAATTTTCTCTACTCTGTTTGAGACATACTGTTGGAGTTTCAGGGATGTATTTTTCAACCAATGTAAAACAGTTCTAGAATCTGTCCATAAAAATATTTGAGAAAATTTCAAAGTATTATTTTTCCTTATGAATCTCAACATCTCACTTGCTAAAAGGGCTGCAAGTAATTCTAGTCGCGGAATGGAAATGTTCTTTAATGGAGCGACTCTGGCTTTAGCCATGATAAAAGCCGTTTCTACAGATTCATTATCTTGTATCCTGAAGTATGATACAGCAGAATATGCCTTATCGCTGGCATCGCAAAAAATATGAATTTGGATTGACAAATTTTCATAAGACCTTTTCGTGAAGCATCTGTCTATCTGCAAGTTTTCAATCTGCTGAATAACTCTTTTGAACTTACTCCATTTTCTTTGAAATTGTTCTGGTAATGTCTCATCCCATTGAATTTTGAATCTCCATAATTCTTGAAGCAATAATTTTCCAAAAATGACAATATTTGCCACAAATCCAAGTGGATCAAATATAGACATTATAAACTGTAAAAGTTCTCTCTTTGTAGGTATAAAATTTTGTTCGATAATTTCCTGTCTAACCTTATGAAATTTGAGTTTGAAGGAAAAGTTGTCTTCTTTTGAATTCCAGTGAAGTCCAAGTACCCGTTCGAATGCAATATCTGATTCTATATTCAAGTTTTTACTATCTTTGGAGAGTAGTTCTCTAGGAATATGGTCTAAAACTAATTGTGAGTTGCAGCTCCAATTGCAAATGGTGAAATTTCCTCTAGAATGAATGTCAATTACTTCTTGGATCTGTTTTATTGCATTCTCTTCATTTTCACAACTATCCAGATAGTCATCCATGTAGTGATAATTTATGATAGCATCTGCCGCTTCTGGAAATTCATCCTTGAATTCTTCTGCATTCCTCATCCTAACGTACTGAGCTGAGCTTGGTGAACACACTGCTCCAAATAACATCACGGTCATCTCGTAGGTATCCGGTTTTTCTTCTGAGTGTCCTCTCCATAAAAATCTTTGTGCTGGTAAATCTTCTTGTCTAATATTTATTCTCAGAAACATTTCTTTTATATCTGCACTAAATGCAATCTTTTTTGCTCTAAATTTCCATAAAATTTTTGGTATAGAATTATATAAATCTGGTCCGGTCAATAAGTTCTCATTTAGACTAATACCACATGATTTAGCAGCGGCATCAAAAACTGTTCTTATCTTACCAGGTTTATTTGGATTAACTACCGCGAAGTGAGGTAAGTACCATATTCTACCATTGTTTTGCATAACTTCCTCTGTAGATAATTTTCTGGCGTATCCTTTTGAAATAAAGTCGTTTATCTTCTCCTTGTAAGTTTCTGCGAATTCCTTGTCTTTCTTCATTCTCCTTTCTACGTATTCTAATCTTTTCAATGCATTTTCTTTACTTGGTGGTAATTTCAATGATGGATTCTTCCATAAAAGTCCTGTCTCCCATTCAGTGTCATTAATTCTTCTGGTAGATGTTTCTTGCAATTCTTCAGCATATTTATCTTCTCTTGATACTGTTTTCTTGTCCGTCAAACCAATATCTTCTATTTCAAATGACCTTTTAACTAAATTGTACAAACTGTCTTCTTGATCTTCATCAGGATTGCAAATGAAGCAGCTATAATATTTTGTATCTTCACTCTCGTTTGGATATATCTGCCCATGGATTATCCATCCCAACCAAGTCTTAGTTAGGACAGGATCATTCCATCTTTTATGGATATAACTACGAGGAATGGTCAATGGCCAAGTATCTTGTTCGATTAGTAACGTAGGTGTAGCATCTGTCATTGAATTTAACGAAACATTCTTTATATAAGGCCATTTTTCAGATAATTCATCAATATTTATAGTTTGTGAAGGTAAAGAGAGATTTTCCACCGTTCTGACTTGATGCATAGTGAAATTCTTGCAACCTGGTGTAATGCCTGATATATCAACTGATACTATCTGTGATTCGTCCATGTAATTTGACATATTATTAGTCCATCGCAAATGTAATGGTTTTAATGGTCCACTCAAACCCAATTGTCTAGCAATCTCTGCATCTAAAAGTGTTACTGTCGATGCTTCATCCAACAACGCATAAATTTCTACTTGTTTTCTACCAAATCCTCTTAAAATAACTGGAATAATTCTCAACAGCACCTTTTTGTTGGTCCACTGTGTAGCATTAAAGTTTGTTTCTTGATCTTGCCTTCTTATAGTTTGACTAGTACCTGATGAGCAGGGTTCATTATTTATAACATTTGTGACTGCATTGTCTGTTGATTTTATTGGATCACTTGTATGTAATATGGGATGATGATATTTCTTGCAACTATTTTCACCACATTCACGTTTTTGCTTACAAAACTGTATTTGATGATTTGGTCTTAGACAGGCAAAGCAGACTTTATTTGTTTTCACCCAATTCCATCTTTCATCCAATGATATATCAGAAAAATATTTACATTTTGTTATAGAATGGCTATGCTTTTTGTTTTTGCAGTAGATGCATTCTCTCGGCTTATTTTCTGCAGTTACTAAGCTTGTTTCACCTTTTCCTCTAGAATTTGCTGGCTTCTCATTATAAAATCTTGGTCTTGAGACAGAACTTGCTCCACTAGCTATTTCTTCCAGCCATGATGCAAATGTCTCCAAATCTGCACTATTGTCATGGGAATTTCTATATATACCCCATTGTAGTTTAATGTTTGAAGGTAGTTTCGTGACCAACTCATTTAGAAGTTGAGTATTCATAAGATGGCCCGTTGAATCCAAACTTTCAATTTTTGCTACCAAATTCATGATTTTATCTGTATAATCGATCAAAGACTCAAAGTTATATTCTTTTAAATAAGGCATTTGTTTTATTTTGTTTGTTATTTCTTCAATTATATGCTCGGGTCTCCCAACTCTTCGTTCCAATATTCCTAACACCTTTTCGAGTTGCTCCGGAAAATTCAACAAATATTGGACACTCTCTTTTGTTTTTCCCCTCAAAGCCTTTTGTAGACGACACATATTTTCCCGTTTTGAAAATCCACAAACTTCTGTAGTTTCTTGAAAATATGCTAGGAAAGTCGGCCATTCCATAGGATCCCCAGTAAAAGATGGTAAATCTTTGGTACCAGATGACTGTCTGAATAAGATTTTTTGAACATTCATAGAATTCGCTGATAAATCTTCTGGTTTATTCATTTTGTGTGTTTTGTTCGAATCATCTGGTATCTCATTAACCCACTTTTGAATGTCAGCTTCACTTTGAGAATGTTGAATTTCATCTACTGTTACGTCTGAGGCCGAACTTTTCCCACCTTCACTATTCATTTTCAAAAATTTCAATCGCTGTCGCATTATTTCCTCTTCTAATTGCAACTTTTTCTCGAGGAATTCTATTTCAATTTTTGCAATTTCTCTCTGACTTTTCAGACTTCGTCTTGAATTCCCATCGGAACTCTTAGTCCTACATGATCCAGCTTTCGTCAAACTTTTGGCATCTGGTTTGTCTATTGCTATTTCCTTAGTATTTGTGGCTTCTGGCATAGAAAATCCTCGAAAATCACTTACTGATGATTTTTTGGATTTATTTTCTGTCATCCTTTATAATTCTGACTGCTACTTTCAATTACTTGTCAAACGTAATCAAAATTTTCTTTTTCGGATTTTTCGTTATCTTTTCCTGGTATTTCTTCAAGGTCCCTGGTTTCGGCACCAATGTTTGTCTTATAATGTGGCTTATATGTTTATTAGACTGAATTGAATATTATATAAAAAACTATGGCTCATAAATGAAATTGTATTTTATCTCATAACATATGACAACTCATTATTATTTTTTACTACAACTTGATATATAAAAACATATCTCAATACAGGGTGGTGATAACTGAAACATTTAACACCATGGAAAGAAACATTTCTGTGATAGGTGTCTAAATTATTTTTCAAGCGAATCCAAATTGGCAGAGCACAGTGTTTTATGTGGAAATGTTAACGAGTGCAAAATTTCATTCCCCAAATACGATTCAGTTGTTTTTAAAAATCATATATATGAACAAAAGGCCGAATTCATCATCTACGGTGATTTTGAATCGGTTTTGGAGCACTGTGATGACAAAATTTCTCAAAAAATGTCGAAATATCAAAAACACACAGCCTTCAGCGCAGGGTACTATTTCAAATGCTCGTACGATGATAGCTTGTCCTATTACAAGAGTCATCGAGGTCCTGATTGCATGGATTGGTTTGTCACAGAAATGGCAGATGTTGCGAAATTTGTACAGTCTAAAATCAAAGACATTGTTCCTCTGACTCATTTCCCAGATAAGATTGGTGTAACACACTGTGAAAAGACGTTTTCGGGCACTGATATCATTGTGAAAGACCATCATCATTTCACTGGTGCCTTCAGGGGATGGTCGCATCAATCTTGTAATTTGGGGTACCGCAAGTCCTTCGTAGTGCCCATAGTGTTCCACAATTTTTCCGGATATGATTCTCATTTCCTTCTGAGAGAGATTGCCAAACGTGGACAGGTGAGCGTACTTCCGATGAATATGGGAAAATACATTTCTTTCACCCAACACAACCCTGAAACCGGTATCAAATTCAGATTCATCGACTCTTTGAGATTTCTGGGTGCCAGTTTAGACGAATTAACCTCCAATTTGACGAAGGATAGCTTCCAAAATTAAAGAAAAGAATTCAACCAATTAGACGCTTTCAAATTCGATCTACTCACAAAGAAAGGTGTTTTCCCATATGACCACATCAATAGTCCGAGCAAATTAGACGAAACTGAACTTCCACCCATTGAGAACTTTTATAATGAATTGAACGATGCACATATCGATGATGTGAAGTACGCTCATGCTCAAAACGTATGGCGACAATTTGGATGTCAAAATTCAGGTGAATACTCGGATTTATACATGAAAACAGATATCCTTCTTCTGGCAGATGTTTTCGAACAATTCAGAGAAGCTGCTTTGAGGACGTATACCTTAGATCCGGCTTGGTATTACACCCTTCCAGGTTATACGTGGGATTGCATGCTGAAGTACACGAAATGTTCGTTACAAATTTTAAAAGATGTTGACATGCTGATGTTTGTCGAAAAGGCGATAAGAGGCGGTATTTCCGTTTGTTGTAACCGCTATTCTGAAGCCAACCATAAGTACACTTTAACATACGATCCTACGAAACCACCAAAGCATTATCTCTACTTGGAGGGTTTGAATGGACCAATGCCAACATTGACGTCACATTGATTCCTGACGATGCGCCAGAAGGATATATCATACAAGTAGATTTGGAATATCCGGAAACCTTGCACGATCTACATAAAGACTTTCCGTTTTGTGCCGAACACCGCAAGCCACCTGGTTCCAAGTTGGCAAAATTGATGACCACGTTACACCATAAGAAGGAATACATCATCCATTATGTTAATTTGAAACAAGCTCTGGCTAATGGCTTGAAGCTCACCAAAATTCACAGGGTAGCGAAATTCAAACAGTCTACGTGGTTGAAGCCCTACATTTATCTGAATACTGGATTGAGGGCTGCAGCCACCAACACATTCGAAAAGAATTTGTATAAACTAATGAATAATGCCGTGTTTGGAAAGACGATGGAAAACATCCGTAAACATCGCGTCGTCAAATTATGTAGATCGTGGAATGGACGCTAAATCCGAAATAGTCTTCAACAAACCCCTATACATAGGGATGGCTATCTTGGATTCATCCAAGACGTGCATGTATAATTTCCATTACGATTTCATGCTTCCAACGATGGGGGTAGAGAAATGTAAGTTAATGTATACAGACACCGATAGTTTTATTTACGAACTTGGCTGTGATGATGTATATGCGGAACTTATCAAAAATAACTTGTCCAAATTCGACACATCCGACTACCCTTCTGACAACCCGTATGGAATTCCGCAAGTGAATAAAAAGGTCTTGGGAATGATGAAAGATGAGGCAAATTCGAAAATAAACACACTTTGTAGGCTTACGTTCAAAAATGTATGCCTACAAAGTGCAGGGGGGTAAAGTCACCAAAAAATCCAAAGGGGTTGAATTTAATGTGGTTAGGAATAAGATATCCTCCAATGATTACGTGGCTTGCTTGAAAGACTTCAAGGAGCAGACAGTCACTGTTTCTTCAACCATCAAGTATTCAGTATTGAACTGTCGAGAATTGCTCTAAGTCCTTATGATACCAAAAGACACCTACTTCCAAATTGTTATGACACCCTGCCTTTCGGACATTCCTCCATAGCTGACATATGATTCTTCTCCCATAAACATTCCTCAACAATATCACCTTCATGTTCTGAGAAATCTCAACTGATAATATTTTACCCCCACCACTGATTTTTTCAATCTAGTTATACGCTTACTAATTTTTACTCTATACACTTTATTTATTATATAATGTAGATTCTTTGTTTCAGTTTTTTATACACTATGTATGTTTCACTATGTTTGATAAAAGTTTCTTGAAAATTTGGTTTTTTTATTGCTGCAAATGAATGAACCTGCTTCAAAACGTCAAAAACTTCAAAAACGTAAAAAACGTCGAAAACGTCAAAAACGTCAAAAAAACGTCAAAAACGTCGAAAACGTCACGTTTCTAACGAATCAACGTTCAGAATGAACCTGCTACAAAACGTCAAAAACGTCACGTATTTCACGTTTCCAACGAAAGTCAACGATACCTGACTAGGAGTAAAGAAAAACTGAGCTATTTTCATTATTTTATTGCTCCAAATCATTCAGTTCATTGTTTTTAAAGTAATACAAATATTCTCTGAGTGCCATGCTCAACAAACTATTATCAGATATTTCACAAAATGCATGTAATGCATCAAAACAGCTTTTATTTTTGAAATGAGTCCTTGTCAAATTTGAAATATTGTGATAATATGCACAAAAGTTTATTTCTTCCAACCAAACCACTCGATGGGCCACTAGTCTTTGGTCGGCTTCAAGGATCTGAGTGACATATCCTTCGTCCATGTGGAACTCAACCTCGTGTTTTCTGACCAGTAGGAATTTTGTATGATCATACACGAGTTGTGTGATTTCACAAAAATCTCCGCATGGAAAAGTGATCGGATCATACTCATCTGCATGGGTTGGTAACTGTTCGAGGAAGAAATCCATCAATTTCTGTCGCAGCAAGTCGATGAAGATGTTCCACTCTAACACACCAAAAGATATTTTGTTTGGTGTCATGTAAGGTAATATAACTATGGCTGGACTGAATATTCTGGCTGGACTCAAACCGACTTTCAATTCAAAGCCACTCACTGGGAACGATGTGCTGAGCAGATGGTGTTTTTCGGCTTTGGCTGCATTCTCGTACATTTCCAACATACTGTCTACGTCTCGATCATAATCACCACTGGATATAGGCGAGAATGGAATATTACTGCTAACTACCGACATACCACTATCTTGACTCGACATGTCGATTGAGACTGAGACTGAAACCGGCTCCGAGCAGCTATTTATATCCCTCCACCTCTCCATGATGATCACACGGAAGGCCCCTGACTTGTTGAAATCTGTCTGTATTTTCCATAAGAATCTACACTAAATCGTCATTATCTATCCAACTGTTATGTTTCTTGTCGAGTCCCAACCACTTGACGTACATTCTCTTTCCTCTTCTCTTCAGCACTTTTTCAATGAGGTAAATGTCGGGAATCTTTGTCTTTTGTAATTCCTGCTCATAGAAGGCGCCACTGATTGGCTGTCCATGCATGTCTTCGAGTAGGTAAGTAACAGGATTGGTTATCTTTACATTGACAATTTTGAATAACTCTGTCGTCCAGCTAGGTGTATAGCCTTTTTCGAAAATATGTTTCGCCTTAGATATGCGTACAATGTTGCCAACTTTCAGTTTACGTGGACCTGCGATTTTCAAATGTCTAAAGCTTTGATGTAAAATATCTTTCTCGTTTTCCTTATTCACCTCTGAGGGTTTGAATCGAGTCGTTGTGTGCTTGGTATTATTGTATTCATCAACGATCTGACGTAATATATCAATCCATTTGTAGGTGCCATTCAGACTGAAATATTTGTACAGTTTGTTTTGCAGCGTTCTTATTACTCGTTCAGCAATGGCAGCCTTTTTAATGCTGAATGTGTTGTAATGGTTGATGTCATATTTTTCATCAATTTTTTGAACTTGCTGTTGAAGAATTCCGTTCCTTGATCAGACTGTAAATTTTCTGGTATGCGCTCTGCATGTACCAATATATCGGCGAAAGATTTGGCAACCTCTTCTCCTGTCTTAGTTTTCAGTGGGCGTGTCCATAGGTACTTGGAAAAGCAGTCAATCACTACCAGAATCATTTTATATCCTTTATTCTGATGGGCATACGGTCTCATTTCAGCCAAATCCATTTGCCATAATTCGTCCAATCCTTTGATTATGGTTCGATGTCTGGGGTTATTTTTGCGAGCTGGAGCTTGCAGCTCATTAACAAGTTGAATTTTGTCTCTCGAAGCCATAACGGTATATCAACTATTTTTATGTCAATTTTTTTATCTCATTGGTGGTCAATTGTGTCTGTTCCATCGATTCTGCATTCATCTACATAATCTTTCGTAGCCATATGTTCCGTTGGAGGATGTCTCGAAATGAACTTTTCAATTTCCTTTATTTTGCTATCAATCATTCTCAATGTATCAGTTGACTGCCTGATGATGGTATCCAATGAGACGAGTTTATGTTTCAATTGGACTAATCCGATGATGTTACCGCTGCTGCCAGCTGATCTGCGACCGAACTTGTCAAGACTCATCATTGATGTCAGTATATAAGGTTAGCTTCACGAAGTTCATTAACGATTGCCACTATTTCATTATCGAGTGATGTGTTTCCAGCTTCCTTAGAAGCAATGAGTAGTTTCGAGCGGTCTACGAGTTCATTTGGATCGTCCCAATAGATATATTCCACCGGGTTTTCGTTGTACGTCAAACCACTACCAATCGTTGAACTGGACCGCTGTTTTTTCGCATCTGTACAATAAGTGGCTTGATGACGTTCGTATACTTCCATCTATTAGACCCTTTTAATTTTCCATCCTTGTTCATATAGCGATCACTCAGCTTCAAAATTTCCTTGTAAGCCTGCATATCTTCATCGTAATAATCTGAAGGATCATCATAGCAAATGAGCTGATACACCCCTGGAGTTCCTCGTACTTGTTTACTACCAATTTTTATGAATCCAGTTCTTTTATCAAAGTCAATTTCCTGCGTTCCCAGAAACCATTTCGACGTTTGAGGATCGTAAGTTGGACCATATATCTGATCTATTCTGTCGCTGTAATCCCAATGTTCTCTGAGATATGGATGCACCATGACTGGGTATTGGTCAAGGTATTCATCGATTACATCATACGGAATACTTTGTTCTAGAGCGATATTTTCGTTGAACAGGATATCATCATCATATTCGTATTGATCATCATCCACAAAACTTCCGGTTCCACCCACCTCTTCCATTGGAATAAACTGCGTTTGCTGAGGCTGTTCTTCTTCTTCTTTCAGTTCAGGTGGCTCTTCTTTCTTCATACCGGTGCTGAACTGGGCTCTTGCCAGTAAATCACGATTGGCCTTTGACGTTTTCACAATTTCTTCCAATGGTTTGGATATGGGCTTGAACATTTTGTTCAGCGATTCGTCCTCCTCAGATTCACCCAGTTTCAAGGCCAAGTACTTTTTCCTGATTGTGCGTGTGAGCTCTGCAATTTTCCGTTTACGTGCTGCAGCCTGATCGTCATCACGTTTGGATGGCATTCTTCTTCTGCGCATGACTTGACTTGACGACCTCATGATGTCGAATGACTACACTTTTATATATTTGTCGAAACCTTGGCGATATCTGCCGTTATGTAAATCAAAATCCTTGACAATCACTAGAGTACCATATGTGACACTCCAACATTCGGAGCACAATTTTTCAAAGTCGTCAAAGCTCATGTCTGGAGAGACATGTTCATCAAACACATGCTTCAAGTTGATCTCGTCCTATTTGAACAGCACCACCATGTTACAATTGTCCCTCAATAATTGCCTAGGAATTTTAGAGTAAGCTTGGCAAAGGTAGGCAGCATCGATATCTTTGTGTCTACACATTGGAAAATATTTTCGAATTTTTTGTTGCTCATCAGACGCCACATCGTCAAATATGAAAATCGAGTTGGGTTCCGCCTCAGATGGGCTTATTATTTCATCGTTGTCTCTGAACGGAAAATATCCCACCTCCTTCACTGCATCCAACACCTCTTGAAGTAGCTGATATTTCGGTTGATACAACGACTTGGAGTACACGTAGACAGTTTTGAATCTTGCGCCATTTCGATTGAAGAGTAACGATAGCATGGCGTTTATCTTGCCACAACCACTCGGTCCACACATGATTGCTCGAAACGAGTTGGGTAATAATTTTCCATGTTTATTCGGTGTCCTTGGTGACGTGTGGAGGTCCAAATTTTCGATAGGTAGGGAGAGGGTGTTTTGAATTCTCTCATAAACGAATTACCATTTGAGGTACACCTACCTGGTGGCTATCAATACTGTGGACATAAGTACAAAAGTGAGGTTAGAGATTGAATAACTGATTTTACGTTACAGCTGGGACCAAACTTCAGAAACGGCTTGCACGTGGTGATCCTGGCATCAATCCCTTAGACGTTGCCTGCAAACAACACGACATTACATATTCACAGAACACGTCTTTGGAAGAACGTCATAAAGCGGATTCGGTGTTGGAGAACGCTGCCTGGGGACGCGTGAGGTCGAGAGACGCCAAGTTCGGTGAAAGAGCTGCAGCATTAGTAGTAACTTCCGGGATGAAGGTGAAACGCAAGCTCGGGATGGGATGTTCTTTCAAAAAACATATCGTGGGGAAAATCGGGAAGACGTTGGAGAAGAATCCCTCGACCAATTTGAAACAGGCTGCATCGTTTGCTTTGAAAGCTGCTAGGCATGCCGTTAAACAAGCAGGTGGAAGGAAAAAAGTTAAAATACCACGAATAATTCCTTTCGATGCCAAAATCCGGTGGGATTCTACCACTGCTACCAATCTTTGCTGCTCTTGGTGCACTAGAATCTCTAGCTGGAGGTGCTGGAGCAATCGCAAAGACTGTCATTGACGCTAGGAATGCGAAGAAAAAGATGGAAGAAGACCATCGACATAACAAGGCTATAGAAACTATTGGCAGAAGACTGTACTTGAGAAGAAACGCCAAAGGAGGTTTCGGCTTGTTTTTGAAAAAACAAAAAAACTTCCGATGAAGCTACCCAATCGACCGTTGTATGATGTCGAGTTGACAAAGTATGTTAAATATTTGAGAATTTTCGGGGTGTTTTCATGCGTGACAACTTACCAAGCAGTGGACCCCGTCAACGCGAATCTGCAATCCTAAATTTGGACGTGTCAAAGAACCAAGGCACTCATTGGTTAGCTTACAGAAAGATAAATGATGTCGTCGAGTATTTCGATTCATTCGGTAGCCTGAAGCCACCGAGAGAACTTGTCCAATATCTGGGCAAAGTCAAACTCTATTACAATAACGATCCATTCCAGAAATATAATCAAATCAACTGTGGTCATCTCTGTCTGGAGTTTCTGTACAATGGAAGCCGCTTTAGCATATCTCCACCGTGAGAAGGCGTTGCAAGACTTTTCCGCAGAAGAATTGGCACTCTTCCCCATCAACTATCTGATCCAACATATCAGACCTTGGGAACTATTGGATGTTTGGCATAAATTACGACAGGACTATAGGAAGAACTTTGATCTGAGAAGTCGTTTGCCTTGTTACATCCACTATAATAGACCTGATGCTCGAACCCACGTTGATGGACCGGTCAGCTCACAGTTTGAATGTCATGGTTGTAATTATTTCTTGAAGTGTAGAGTTGTCTTGGAATAAATATTCATAAGTATAGCTGTGTGTCATTAGGTACGTCATGTCTCTACTGTTGATATTGACGAGTACCACCAACCAGTTCTCTTTCACACCCTCCTCACCGATACTACTGCACCCTCTGAAAAGCTATTACAAAGCTGTACTAGGATTTCACACCTATCATTCCATACCGAATATTGATGGTGAAAAGTTCTACTACTACGAGAACGATAATCGTGAAGTGCTGAAAGAGATTCAGTTTCCGACTGGCTGTTATGAGATAAAAAATATTGAGGATTACATTCGGAGACAAATTCAAGAAGCTGATGCAGATTTCACTTTGAAGCCCAACAACAATACTTTGAAGTGTGAAATCTATAGTCGACAACATACCATCAGTTTTGAGGAAGATAACAGCTTTGGTGAGTTGTTGGGATTTTTGAAGAGGATCTTGAAACCTGGCCGAGTTCACTGTTCAGATTGTCCTGTGAAAATTCTGAAAGTATCAAGCCTTCATTTCGATTGCAACATCACGGAAGGGTCTTTTTATGCAGACAGGCCTGCTCACACTATATTAAGCTTCCCCATCACCGTAGATCCTGGTTACGCTATCAACGAACGTCCAAATACCCCTCTCTATTTACCTGTGAGAAGTAGCCTGAGAGACATCACTTACATTACCGTTAGAGTGCTGGATTAGGACCTGAGACCTGTTAATTTCCGAGGAGAAAAGGGCACCCTACACTTGGACTTGCAAGAACGTTGAATGGGTCTAGTAGTTGATAATAAAAGATTAACCACAAACTCCTCAGTATCAACGGGACCTCCGAAGAGACAGGAGCTCACTCCAGAAAACGTTCTCTTTCTGCAAGCAATCGGATTACGAGTGAAAAATGAACAAGCGCGAGTATATTCGTTCGGAAGAATCAACAGCACCAACATCCAACCACACAAACCCAATTTTTGATCTGTATCGTCGGCCCAGATATGATGAAACTATTTGAAAAGAAGAATACCGCTCCTACATCCCATACGTCAAATCCTTCAATAACAATGATATGGTGGAAATCAACATAAATCAAGCTGACAAATTTTTTGCAATGCATGAGTCTTTGCTGGAAATCAAAGGAACGTTGAATGTGCAAGGAGCTGAAAATGTGTACTTGGCCCCCAACTGTGGAGCATTTCTATTCGATTCTTGCAGTTATGTGCAGAGTGCAAGAGAGAAAGAAGTAGTCAGAGATCCAGGGATCGTGAGTAGTGTGCGAGGATTCATGTGCTATAAACCTGATGATTCCCAACACTTATCCACAGCCGGATGGACGTATCCTGATAAACCGCTTTTGAATGCAATTGACAAGACATTCAGTTTGTTGATACCACTAAAGCACCTTTTCAACGTTTTCAATGACTACACCTCAATCACCTATGGAAAACAAACAGTCCGACTGATTCGAGCTTGTAATGATAACGATTGCGTGATAGTACAGGAACTCCCCAATGGACCTCCAACCACTACTACTACAGTTGCAGTACAAATACATAGTGTAGTGCTAAAAGTGAAGCACGTATTTCCGAACGATGAAATCATACTACAACTGATGCAACCCATTGAAAATGATACACCTATACTGATTCCATTCAGGAAATGGGACCTCAGCCAGTTGCCTGCTCTTACAAACGGCGCAAAAAGTGAAATTTGGGCAGTCAAAACGAGCGCTTCGGTGGAACGTCCTCGGTACGTTATTGTGTGCTTCCAGAAATCTAAACGTGACAATGCAGAAGCTGATGCTATCCACTTTGATGACACGAGCATAGTTAGTATCAGATTAGCCCTCAATGGTGAATATTGGCCTAATGAGGGAATGCAACTGGATTTCGCTAAACAAGACTACACCCTTGCTTACTACAACTATACCAGGTTCTATTCGAGCTATTCACATTCGACGGAGGTTCACCCAATCTTGGATTATGGGGAATTCAAACAGCATGCATTATTTGTGATTGATTGCTCGAGGCAGGAAGAGACCATGAATTCATCGACAGTTGATATGAAGCTTGAAATCGAAGCCGATAAAGGATTCCCTGCTGACACCAAAGCCTATTGCATCATCGTACATGACTGTCTGCTAGAGTACTTCCCTCTAACGGAAGTCGTCAGAACCTTGATTTGAGTATATATACCAACTGCAAACTGCTCGAGATCGCATTCGATCGTCAGCCGTCATGAGGATCGCACTTGTCGACATTCAAGGCTTCACTCTTGACAGTGTTTTCCACCCGAAAGAGCTGACCATTCAAATTGGCCGCCAGAGATCCAACTTCCTATTCAAACCGCCTACACCGTTTGCTACCATTAGTGGACGTGACAACAAAACTACACGTTATGTGGAGAAATTCGTCCATGGAATACCATATGATGCTGGTGATGTTGAATATACGGAGCTGAACGACATTTTGGAAAAATATCTGTTGCATTCGGTTGAATGTATGTACGTGAGGGGCAATCAGAAAGCTGACTTTTTGAAGACGAAATGTGAAGAACTTGAAGTATTCCCAACTGTATACGATGTTGCTTTGTATGATGAAACACCCTGTTCCAGTAAAACCTACCAGCAAACTATATCGTACTGCCCTAACCCCCAAATGGAAAATATATGTGTACCCAGCGGAACGTTGATCAACTTTACCAGTGGTTTATAAATGTAATATTACCTGAATGAAGATGTACTGTGTTTGGCTCAATAAACATTATGATAAGGATTGGAGTTTTATTGAAACACCTTGTATAAGTTCCATCATTTTATTCACGATATATGTACCCAGCTTTCATGAGGAATTTCACAGTCAAAACGAACGTAGCTGCTAGTGTCAAACCTAGTAATAAGAACATTTCATTAAATTCATTCTGTATTCCTGTTGTGGGGGCTTCTATAGTTTGCCAGTCGGTATCCTCTTCAGATCCACCGGAAAACATCAACTTGAGTTTGAAGAAGGAATTATTCGTCTCTGGTATCTCTTTGTAGAATACTGGTAGACATCCATTGTTCACCAACTTATTTCGCATCGCTGTCCACGATGATCGATTGCAATCTTCTTTCGAGTCATTGAAACATATCGCCATGTTCTTGACATCGTTGGGAACATTTGTATACAATACGTTATTCAAAATTGCTGTCAGAACTATGAATGCCATCCGTGACATTTTGAGGCTGGATGTGTCGTCTCTGCTCAACAGGCACCTCTACTGCTGGTACTCTTCCACAGCTGCTGAAAACTTTATCCCACAAACTCAGATTCTCCAATTGATTCAACACTCTGGTTTTATCTTCGTACAATGTTATGTCTTTGTTCAGCTGTCGAAACCGCTCCCCAAATTCCTCCAACTTGCTTCTGTACTCGTCTAAGGACATTGTAACACTGATTCAAAGGTCAAGTCTGAATAGTGGTAGTGGTAGCTACGCATGCGCACAGCTGATATAAGCTATTGGGCAGATTCGGCAAACACATCCAGTATCCATGATTGAATGGCTCGTGACAACAACAAGTTTGAACATGTCTGTTGGATGACTCATCGGCCACCTGCGTCAGAACAATGGACTCATTGTTCTCACACAGATAAGAATGATGCAATCGGATGAGGTTGTTACGTAATCGGACACCTGCAAACAAAGGCGGCATTGTTCCAGAGGAAGGCTAGATAACATATGACAAACAAAGGCGGCATTGTTCTACGAAGTCGAGATAAGGATGACTCATCGGCCACCTGCAACATGCATATCGGGTGACCTTGAAACAAAGTGCTACCAATTGTAGTAATACCAACCTAAATCTGGTGAGCACAGTCACTAGATTGTGACGTCATCCATCACCTTTCAAAAAGAAGAAGAAGAATGTCCTAAGACACGCCCATAAGCACTAGTGTCTGGAGTCCAGGGGGCTAAGTTCAGAGTACTTCTAATGTCATTCCTTGTGTTCCATGTCCTCTGTCACTTGTCATCTGTCACCTATCGCTTGTCATCTGTCACTTGTCGTCTGTCACCTGTCACTCTTTGTGTTCCATGCCATCTGTCACTCCTTCATGTCACCTGCCATTTGTCATCTGTCACCTGTCATTTGTCACTCTTCGTGTTCCATGCCATCTGTCACTCCTTGTGTTCCATGTCACCTGTCACTTGTCATCTGTCATTTTTCATCTGTCACTTTTTGTGTTCCATGCCATCTGTCACTCCTCCATGTTACCTGCCACTTGTCATCTGCCACTTGTCATCTGTCACTTGTCATTTGTCACTTGTCATCTATCACTTGTCATCTGTTACGTGTCATCTGTCATCTGCCACTTGTCATCTGGCACTTGTCATCTGTCACTTGTCATCTGTCACTCGTCACTTCCGGCGGCCATCTTGTGACTCCCGTGCAGCCAACACCTTCTACCACAGGAACGGTTGTGACGTCACTTCCAGCGGCGGCCATCTTGGGCTGGTACGAAGGTAGGTACACTACTTGGATGGTTCCACCACACCATCTTTCAGCATCTGATCTAGCTCTTCGTTTACCTGTCGTTGTAAGACTGGAGAAATGGGATAAGACCAGCACACCTTCGCCGCTCCTTAAGAGGAGTGTCTCTGCGGGACCTTCTGTAACTAAACCCATCAGTACACCAACTGGAGGCAGTTACAGTAAGGCCCTGACCTCCTTTAAGATGGCAGTGACTACGGGCAACTATCCCGAAGACAAGCTATCTTTGGAGCAGGTGAAGCAAATCCAGCTTCTCATTACGAGAGAGATCTGGAGATGTGAGCCAGGAACTGGGCCTCAATTCGCAGGCAGCTACCCTCAATCGGGGGTGCTGATCCTAACCTGCGAAAATGAGGAATCCAGAGAATGGCTCAAGCGGAAGGTGCCTACGCTGAAGCCTTGGGAGGGGGCCGCCCTTAGCGTCGATGACGCTAATAAGGTGGTCAAAACTCACAGGGCTGTGGTATGGGTGCCAACCGAGTTCCTGGACGCCAAGGAGCCGGCTAGGATCCTACAGCTCCTGGAAACCCAGAACAAGGGCATTAAAACAGGAGACTGGAGGATTATTTCCATCAATTCCGACAAACAAGGAATTACCCTTGTTCTTGGAATTGACGACCTCAACCTGAAGGAGTTGGCCAAGAGAGGCTTCAAAGCCTACCTAGGCCTGTCCCAACTTACCTTCAGGGTGGTAAGTAAAAAGAGCGCCGAAGATGCTGCAGGTCCTTCAAGTAAACCTGCAGCATAAAAAGGCTGCGACTGCTGCCTTAGTGAGGTACCTGTCCCGAGGCGAAGCTGACATAGTCCTGATACAAGAGCCCTGGATTCACGGGGGACGAGTCTCAGGACTGGGAGAAGCCAAGGGTAAGGTAATATACGATCTGACGGCAGGGAATGTGAGATCCTGCATTTTCGTTAAGAACGAGCTACACGCACTAAAACTGCTTGATTTCTGTTCTAGGGACCAGGCAGCAATTAGGCTGAAAATACGTATGGGAGGAATCTGGACGGAAATCATAATAGCCTCAGTGTATCTGCCATACGATTCTATCGGGCCACCTCCGTCAGCAGAACTGGAGAGGCTAGAGGAGTACTGCAGGCTTTCAAACCTACAGCACATCTTTGGCATTGATGCCAATGCTCACAGCACAGCTTGGAGGAGCAGCGACACAAACAGAAGGGGTGAGTTCCTATTAGATTACATAATTTCTAAGAATTTAGTTATAATGAATCGCGGGAACGAAGCAACTTTTGTTACCAAAACTCGTAAGGAGATCATTGACATAACCCTGGCGTCTTCTAGAATAAGCTCTCAGGTAACTCGGTGGCGTGTATCTGAGGAACCGTCCTTGTCGGACCATAGGTATATCTGTATGGAAATTTCAGATACTGAACACCCGACAGAAGCCTATCGAAACCCGAGAGGTACGAACTGGGAGAAATTCAGAGAGGACTTAACAATAAACCTAGGAAACGTCAAGAAGATTATCAAAAACGGCACTGATGTAGAGGTAGCCTCCTGTCAGTTGCAGGAGGCAATAATATCCTCATATCAGGACAACTGTCCTTTGGTAAGGCGCAACAGCAGCAAAGACGTTAGCTGGTGGAACGAAGAACTTAATACGCTGAGAAAAGAAACACGCAAACTTTTCAATAAGGCAAAGAAAACTGGGGAGTGGGGGCAGTATTCCATCACTCTGACCAATTATAATAAACAGATCCGTAGGGCGAAAAGGGAGTCGTGGAGGCGTTTCTGTGGAGAGGTGGAAACAACCTCTGAAGCAGCACGCCTCCATCGAATCCTAGCCAAGGCACCTGTTAATCCTATGGGGAATATAATGAAACCTGACGGGAGATATACTGAAACTGGCAGGAAAACTCTGGAGATTCTACTTCGGGCTCATCTGCCAGATTCGGTTGAAATTGAAAACGAAAATCTACCAGACCCACTTAACCCTCACAT
The DNA here is from genome assembly GCA_918026855.4 of Phaedon cochleariae. NCBI lineage: Eukaryota > Metazoa > Arthropoda > Insecta > Coleoptera > Chrysomelidae > Phaedon > Phaedon cochleariae. The sequence goes on from OU896719.1 coordinate 19,382,354, forward strand.
GAGGGCTGCTGTTGGGGACTGGCGGGTATTGAAGAAGATTGTTGACCACAGTAAACTGCTGTGGGTCATAGAAACTCTTGAATCCTACAAGGCGCCGGGACCGGACGGAATTATCCCTGCAATGCTACAGCAGGGTAAGGACCATTTGGCTCCGTTTATTTGTGGGATATTAAGAGCAAGCCTGGCAACGGGATACATTCCGGTTGCATGGAAGAGAGCGAGGATCGTCTTCATCCCAAAGCCTGGAAGAGATTACTCTCAGGCTAAGGCGTTCAGGCCGATAACACTATCATCATTCATGTTGAAGGTGATGAGGAAGTTAATTGAAATGCATATCAGGGAAAACTTTCTCATTGAAAGGCCACTACATAAAAACCAGCATGCATATCAATCGGGAAAATCCTGTGAAACGGCACTTCATCAACTGGTGGGGAAACTTGAGGCCGCAATAAGCAACAAGAGCATAGCTCTTGCGGCTTTCCTGGATATTGAAGGGGCATTCGACCACACACCCTTCATATCCATGGTAGCAGCGGTTGTTGGGCGTGGCGTGGAAGACACCACATGTCGGTGGATAAAAAACATGCTACACAACAGAACAGCGGAATCCACATTGCTTGGTGAAACCATGGAGGTGACGATTTCTAGGGGTTGCCCACAGGGAGGAGTTCTTTCTCCCCTGCTGTGGGATCTGGTTATTGACGAACTCCTGAAAAAACTAAACAATGTAGGAATTTACTCACAGGGGTATGCAGATGATGTTGTCATTCTAGTAGAGGGGCAGCATCCTGAAATTATTTCAGACTTGATGCAGAGAGCCCTGAAGATAGTAGAGGGCTGGTGCAGAAAGGCAGACCTCAGGGTCAATCCTAGTAAAACTGCACTTGTGGCCTTCACGAAAAAGAAGAAACTGGACAAACTAAAAGTTCCCAGACTTTTTGACACACAGCTGAGTATGACACAGGAGGTTAAGTATCTGGGAGTAACCCTAGATGCTAGGCTAACCTGGAATACTCAACTGCGAAAGACTGTCAGCAAAGGCAAAATGGCACTAATGGCTTCTCGGAGAGCGATTGGTAACACATGGGGACTGAAACCACGCATGGTACATTGGCTGTATACTGCTGTGGTGAGACCAATGATTGTATAGAGAGAGAGAGAGAGTTTATTCATTGTAAATAGGTACAAGAATACAGTCAAATTTTAACATATAAACACAAAACATGTAAAATTGATTTATACATCTATAAAAACAGTTATTTAAAATCTTTCAACAATGTTACTGACGACATAAAACAATGAGATAAATAAAGTAAAAATAAATAAAAATATGAGATATAAATTTCAGTGAAAATCACTGTTCAAGAACTCATCAATAGAATAGCATGCCAATTCTATAAGTCTATTGTTTAAAAGTATATTGAACTGTGTCTTCGTCAATTCGATGATCTTCTGAGGAAGCCGATTGTACAGCTTGGCACCCCAATAGTCTATGCCCTGTTGTGTTTTTTTCATCCTGTGGTGTGGTATTTGCAGCTGATTTCGGTTTCGAGTTGCGTAGCAGTGATTGTCTGCGTTTTTTTGGAAGCGCTCCTTGTTTGCATGTACATATTTGAGGCAAGTTAGAATGTATATTGATGGCACCGTTAATATTTTTTCTTTCCTAAAATGCTCTCTACAAGTTTCATTGTAGCTTAAAGAGCATAGTGCTCTGATGGCCTTTTTCTGTAAGATGAGGATCTTATCTGAATCTGTTGATGTGCCCCATAAAAGAATTCCATAGGAAACTATGCTGTGGAAATTAGCGAAGTATGCTACTCTGGCAGACTGATGAGTAGAGATATTTTTTAGTCTTCGAATGGTATAAATGGATGTGCTGAGTCTTTTACTTAATTTTCCTATGTGAGGTTTCCAATTCAGGTTGTTGTCTATAGTTATACCAAGCAACTTGAGTTCATTTATCTCTGCATTTCTCGATGATAGAGTAAGGCATTGTGTCTTGGCGTTATTTTGACTCAGTGAGTTTGCTGAAAACCAAATATTTGCTTCAGCTAGGACTTGTTTTTTTTGTTCTATCAGATCTTCTATCTTCTTTCCCTTTGTTATGAATGTAGAGTCGTCTGCATATATACCTGCTCCAAAACAATGAACGTTGGATGTTAGATCATTTGTATAAATTATAAAAAGTATAGGGCCCAAAATTGATCCTTGTGGTACACCTTGGATCACATCGACAGTTGTTGATTCTTCTTCATTCCACCATGTCGTCTGACGGCGATTTGTCAAGTAATTTCTCATAAGGTCGTATGGAGTACCTCTTATTCCGTAGGATTGCAGTTTATATAGGAGCAATTCGTGATCAACGGTGTCGAAAGCTTTGCTTAAGTCACAGCACAATAATTCGGTGAGCTCTTGATTTTCGAAGCAAATTAGAATATCCTCCACGATTTCCAATAGAACAGTTATAGTTGATTTTCCCGTACGATATCCATGTTGATGTTTGCAAAAGTGTCCATATTTCTCAAAGTAGGAGATAAGTCTGTATTTGATCACTTTTTCAAAAATTTTTGAGCATATTGGTAAAATTGAGATGGGCCTGTAATTACTGGCGTTGTTGACATCACCTTTTTTAAATATTGGTATTACTTTTGCGTGTTTTAGTTCGTTAGGAAAGACACCTTCTTTTATACATTTGTTTATCAAAATTGCAACAGGTTGAGCTATTTCGTCAATTACTTCTTTCAATATATAAGTTGAAGCTCCGTATATGTCTTCAGTTTTCTTATTCTTTATTTCTCTAATTATATTTATATATGGATCGCTTGTCTGGTGGCCTAAGACTGAACAGAGATCAGCTATAATGGAGCTTTCAAAACTCCAGAGATTAGCTTGTCTCTGCATCACAGGTGCTATGCGCAGCACTCCTACCGCTGCTATGGAAACCATACTCAATATTCCACCTCTTGAAATCTTCATCAGGGCGGAAGCGAGGATGGGGGCATACAGACTGGAGTGTACCGGCAACTGGTGTGCTCGGGGTGACTCCCTGGGACATACAAAAATAATCAGCCAAGTTTCAAGCCCACTAATGGATATGGGAAGGGACAAAATGCTGCCTAGAAATAACTATTACAGACCCTTCAACACTCAGCTCTACTGGGATGAAAGGGTCTTGACTAACTCTCAGGAAGGCACGCTAGTATGGTACACTGACGGTTCTAAGACTGATGAGGGCACGGGTGCCGGAATATATGGAGATAGACCCAGAACCAGGATGTGTGCTTCCTTGGGGAGGTATGCTTCAGTATTCCAGGCAGAGGTGCATGCTATTGAGGCATGCCTGAGAGAGAATATCGTAAGAGGATACAGAGGTAAACAAATCCTCATATGCTCAGATAGTCAGGCGGCCATTCAATCTCTAACATGCAATAAAATCAGATCGAAATTGGTCTGGGATTGCCTTCAAAGCCTGCTAACCCTGGCTAACCACAACAAGGTAACTCTTCAATGGGTGCCAGGGCATAAGGGAATTGAAGGCAATGAAGCAGCTGACGCTCTTGCCCGGCAAGGGTCTGCGACGTTGTTTATGGGGCCGGAACCTGTGTTCGGTATCCCCAAAACCTCAATACGCGGCTGGCTGGCAAGGTGGATGCAAGAAAGACATCAGGCATACTGGAACAATGTCCCAGGACAAAGACACAGTAAACTGATGGTTGGAACACTGTCCAAAACAGTGACTAACGACATTCTGAGCCTAAACAGAAGTCAGATCAAACAAGTGACGGGACTAATAACCGGTCACTGCCCCTTGAGGAAACATATGCATCAAATGGGCATCTATACAGACGAAGCACTAGCGCGTTGGAGATACAACCTTCTGGGAGCAGTAAACTCTCAAGAGGCATTTTCAAAGAATGATCTGGTGAAGAGGCTGCTAAACCTCATCAAGGTAGCGAACCTGTTCACCTAAGTCAACAGCATGATCAGGAATACAATAGGCCCAAAGGCTGCAGTGTTTTGGGCTTCAAACCCTGACTGATCATTCTGCCATTGATCAATCAATCAATCAATCAAGGCAAAAATCCATTCCGAGAATGAGACTATGAGGTAGAGACGGGACTATTAAAGCCACAATTATTTTCACCCGGTCACACAACTGCACTGGTAAACTCACGGTTGCCAAGACATCACAAGCTTGACCATTTGCGACTGTACACACGGACACTGACGATACTTTCATTGGACATAAATCCTTCAGAATACACCAACCCTGCTGACCTAGGATAGTCCTACTAGCACCACTATCTAATAAACCTAAAAACTCTTTCCTGAAAATCATAACCCTAAGATAAGGACGAACATCGTTCTTCGCATGAGCGACGACAAAGTCCAACAATATTTTATTTTCAGTGGTGACATTCAGAGTAACAGCCGGTATTTTGGGACTAGAGACATCTAGGCGGCTACCTAGTGCCTCCTCGTGGCGTTTTTTGGTCGACACGTAGGGCAAGAGGAAGCAGTAACCTTCTCCTGACCGCAACCGAAACAAAAAATCTGTCGAGGCTTGTTGCACTTCCGGAACCGGTGTCCAACTTCACGGCAATTCCAGCAAAGGGGTTGACTGCTTTGGTCACTCGGTATGGAGGGAATATTCGTGAAGGCTTCGATTCTTGCAGCTCGAATTCCGGTATCGGGAACCCTAACCTCTTGAGGAGAAATCACCGAAACAGAGGAACTAGTACTCTGCCGCCGGTAGGCAACCTCAGGTTCCACTAGCGCTCGGTAATTGGTGGGGGGCGGAACGAACCTCTGAACCCGTAATTCGGTTTCTTCGAGAACCCTGGCCAAACCTACTAATTCTGGAACAGTCCTGATCTGGTGAAGGGATAGTGGGGTTTGAAAAATAGGCAATAAGTTACGCCGAATCAATGCGACCCGGGCTTCTTCGGATGGCCGTTCGTTCCCTAATTTATTAAATAAACTTTCCATTGCTGAACGTTCACTGTAGGTGAGGCCTACCTATACTACTATGAGGAATATGATCCTCGAATCTAACTCCTAAGAAGCGTCTGTTCAGAAGGTCTGCTTCCGAAGGCTCACACCTCGGTACATTATTCGGGATATGGATATTATCAGTGCATCCACTGGAACTTGCCTGAGGATGTTGTCTAGACAGAGGAACCTGCCTGAAAAAATCTCTATCCCTTTCTCTATCTCCTTCAACTTCTTCCCTTTGGATCCTAGCTCTATCCGTCAGGGGTAAAGATTGACTTGAATAAGGCCTTCCTCTCATCATTTCCGCGTTTCTATCGGTTGGCATGGTGGGCACATAACTCGGTGGTAGAGGAACTAATTCATCCAGAATGGAAGGTTCTGTGGATTGAGGTTGATTGATTTCAATCAGTGGTCGGTTTTCTGTCGGGTTATTTTTGAGATGATCCGAAACATCCTCTGTCGGATTATTTTCGAAATGATCAGAAACAACCCTATCAAACTCCTCCTTGCCGCTTCTACTTCCTCATCACCTGTAGGTACGCGTCTAAGTCGTCCCTGAACGTGATATAGCCGGGAAGAAATTCTCTTGTATTCGTTGACCCTATTATCATTATCATAATTTTGAATGCGTGATTTCAATTCCTTTAATTTATCTCTACAAATAGTGAATTCTGATTCCGGTTCTAACTCAACTGACACGGAGGCAGGTGGTATGCCAGCTGTTTCGCAACGCAATGCTCCTCGAAGCAAAACCCTCTTATCATTCACCGTGCCTTCTATTGGTAAGCCTCTAACTTGCAACTCATATGTGAGGTCATCACTCAACAGTCGGTTTACTTCCATATTTAGGAATCTCCAAATAAAAAAACAAAACTAAAAAACTCGTGAAATTAATCACGCGCACACCCCCCTCCTTCCTGAAGAAAATGGAGAAGCGTAATCCGTACAACCAACCAAAAAAAAACCTACTCGATTCAAACTCGATTGCCTTTAAATGCAATGCGAAGGAAAAAGAGAAAAATATCTATTTATATCAAGGTATACTTTGCTATAACCACTAGAAACTGATTCTTACTAACTATTTATTCGCCTGAAGTGAAAATACCAATATGGAATTGCGTCCTGATTAACTATCGAATAAAGTGCTAATTAAAAAATTATATTCACCACAAGTTTGAATAATGTTCATTGATGAAAAGGTTTTTTTTTCACCAAAAATGCCACTCAAACTATTTCCATCAAATTAAAATTGCTGAATGTCCTAGCCAATACTTTATTTGCTACTAACTGTGTACTAATTGGTTACTAAATAAATGATTTCAACAAATAACCTTCCTGAATGCGTGCTGTTTTATACTCATTTGTGTGAATGCCTATTTTTCTTTAACTCCCTGTATAATCGTGATAAGGTAGCAATTGATGTTTTTGGCAATGTTCCCCTTATGGCCAAGGCAATAGCAAAGACCGTTCCTGCCTATGGTGCCAGTTGGCAATGGACCTACCTTACTCTTATACTGTTGTGAAATAAAAAGAAGAAGAATGATCGAATTTTGTAGCCACGACCAGAAACCAACTTCAGCTGACAAAATTAGTGAGGTTATGCCAGGTTATGAAATTGAATAAAAATAAAGAATAATTTCATCTTTATATCAACATTCAAATTATATGAAAACATCACCTGAAATGAAACAACCTCCCAACCGTTATCCTAGTGGGCGCCAAATTTATAACGTTGTTTGCTTAGTCCCTGAACAGGGGACACTAAAAACAATGAGTATTCATGTGAATAATAAAACTCAGGGGGTGGGTGTAAAAGTACAATATTTCTTTATTGTTGGTTGAGGTTGGTTCACTTCATATGGTGGTAAGTGGTGATTAATTCTGAGAAATTTAAGCAGTGATTTATGAGCAGCAAGTGATGACTATTACAGATCCATGATAACACAATCCAGATTGCAAGTTGCAGTGGAAACTTACCCAGCTTTCCCTCTGGTATCGATACCAAAAGTGTACAGGTCGATCGCTAGATATAGTATACTTAAACTATGCTAATACTGGGTGAGGTCAATGCATTATTTCCTGAATTAGTGCAACTAAAAGAAGGACGAGATACAGCTCACTTTGCAGGATTTTATAGGTGACAGTGGCAGCTTGGAGCAGGAGTGTCCCACAGCAAGTAAGACAAGTAAGTGCTGGATATAAGCAGTCTGGCCTGCTCAAGTCAACTTCTGCTCCACAGGTCGAATCGTTGTTGGCTACCCTCGGTTTCAAAACTACAATTGACATGCTAGGCAGGAGGTATATGCAGGCTGGTGTACCTAGGGTACCATGCAGAAAGCAAAAGCAAAGCAGGCAATAATATAAGCATCTGTGGTTATAGCAGTAAGTACACCTATAGACTACTAGAAATCGTTCTTTGGCCCTGCAAGTAATAATGCTACTATGTAGAAATTTATAAGATAAGCTGCAGAAATGCTTGATTCAACCCATACCTTGTTCTCAGGTTCAAATTCTGACTAGGAATTTTATCCCTTGGCAGGTAGTAGGCAGTGGACCGTCCTTTGACTACTTATATTTCCTAGTAAGTTTTGATTATACAATTTAAATCCGCAATAATGCGATGGCACGTTTCGATACCTTCATAGGTTATCAGAAAAAGCCCTCTCAAATATCACAATCTTGGCGGGACTGTCCCAGACTCCCGCCAAAATGACCCACTTGTCAGGTTATAGGTTGTTTCAGCTAGGGGTAGATTTTAGTGGACTGTATGTTTTTGGTGGGGGATTCAATATTATTGTATCACTTAGAATCAGTTTGAATAATCGAGCACGATTCACCTTTATGGCCTTACCTCGCGTTTTTGATCGGCGGAGACGTTCAAGTAGGCACTGCTTTGGTACTGCTCCTGATGAAATGCCGGAAGAGGGCCCTCTCGTTGTGGATGTAACAGGTTCAACACTTAACACGTGAGTTATCGCGGATTTAGCTAATCGTCACCATTTTTATTCAACATCGTTAGATGTGAAAATTACCGGCAAAAATGACATACACGGTGATGCGGTATATATCGAAGTGGGGCGAGCTGTCGTTGCTCATCCTTGACTCGAAGGCACTCGCGCAGGCGATTAAGGATCATCGTGGATATATTAGCGCGAAATTGGAATAATTAAAAATACAATAATATTTTCCCTATAAATACATACAAAAAAGATTGAGAACTCCCTAGTTCTCATAAAACAAAATATATACTTACAAAAAATAACGTAAAATGATATTCAAAATAGTGGATTTCGAACATCCTACCCACCGTTTTTGTTAGATAAAAATGAAACAAAAAAAAAACTATGCGTCCGGTAATGGACACAATTTGACGAGCGGTCTCGTATAAACACCCTGGTTGTCTCGTATCTTGGCAACGCGAGCAACACCATCGTTCCCCTTATGGAATTCTAATATCCTAGCTAGCTTCCAACTTGAGGGAGGCACATTGTCTTGCTTAACCAAAACAAGCGTTCCCTCTTTAAGGGGGGTTTCCGGTAAAGTCCATTTAGCCCGCTGTTGCAAGGTATGTGAATATTCATTATGCCAACGTGACCAAAAATCGGCATGAAGCCTCAGTAAAAGTTGGTAACGATCGAGTCTGTTCAATTTTAGATGGGACAAGTCTGAATCTGGCAAAACTGTGAGCGGTTCAAGGGAGATGAAATGTCCAGGGGTGAGGGCGGATAGATCGTTGGGATCTGAAGACATTGCACATAGCGGACGGGAGTTTAATAGGGCTTCAACTTGTATCAGCACCGTATTGAGCTCTTCATAGCTCAAAATCTGCTCACCTATAACCCTGGCCAAGTGTGATTTAACTGATTTAATTCCGGCTTCAGCTAGACCGGCGAAATGAGAGCCATAAGGAGGCAAAAACGACCATTTGATTCGTTCGGAAGCAGCGGCGTGTTCAATTAATTTCAGAAGATATTTATTGGCAGCAGTAAGATTTGTCCCATTGTCTGAGACAATATGGGAGACTCGTCCCCTTCGACCAATGAAGCGGCGCAGCGCACATAAGAAATTTTCTGATGTCAAATCACTCACAAGTTCGATGTGGATTGCCTTGGTAGCGAAACACACAAAAATGCAAATGTAGGCCTTCTGGGTCTTAGCACCCCTATGTCTACCCAAAGTTATGATAAACGGTCCTCCGAAATCGATCCCTACAATAGAAAAGGCCTTAGCTTGTGATATGCGTATGGAAGGTAAATCGGCCATTGGCGGTTGAAGCGGGGTAGGCTTCAAGTGCCAGCACTTCAGACATTTAGATAAAATACTCCGAATTGCACGACGAGCAGACAGGATTCGAAAGTTAGGTGTAATCAAAAATTGTAATGTTTGCAATCCTGGGTGACAATATTTTTGATGAGTGTCAGATATTATGAGGTCAGTTAGACGTGATTGTCTTGGTAACAATATAGGGTGTTTCATGTCATAATTTAACAATGAATTTTTCAGCCTTCCTCCGACCCTCAACACATTATTTTCATCAAGAAATACATTCAATTTCCTGAATGTTTTAGATGGCAGCTGTTTATTTGACAAGCTCATTATTTCGCTCGAGAAAAATAAAAACTGTATGCGTTTTACATGAAATAATAGAGCGGTTTGTGAATCTTCTGCAGAAAAATGAGTCCTATCTCTAGATTCAGGTGCGACCTTGCAGTTATTAATAAAACGAAAAATATAGGCGGTGACAGCCTTTATTTTGTCAAGGGAGGAAAATTTGGAAAGCAAGTCGTCCAAAAAATTGCTATCTTTGAAAGAAGAAAGCGCAATCTTTCTTTCTTCAGCTTGAACAACTTTGTCGGGCGGTAGTTTAGAAAGTTGCAGGCGTGGCCAATGATCGTAGGGTGAATGTAAGAAAGAAGGTCCTACCCACCACTTGGGTAAGTTGATGATGTCATTCGGCACATAGCGCCACGAAGCGTTAGGTATGTTTTCCTGTAACACCGAAATTCGGTTACCTACAAACGGTTTCCATTTATGAGCAGATGACGTCACCCACCATAGCACAGCCTGACTATCAGTAAATGCAAAAACATTTTGAAAAGCTATATTTTCAGAATAAACGTCAATAACGAATTTCATCAACTTAGATAAGAGCAAAGCTCCGCAAAGTTCAATGCGCGGGACCGATAAGTGTTTTAACGGTGTCACCTTTGATTTGGCAGTAACTAATAATGAGGTAACGCGGTTATCTTTAACTACGCGGATATAAACGCAAGCGGCATAGGCTTTCAAAGAACCATCGCAAAATCCACACAAATCTATTGGATCAGCATTATCCGAAAAAACATATCGCGGAATTTCTAGAGTTGATAGAACAGAGAGTTGATTTTTGTAAAGTTGCCATCGAGACAAAATTTTGTTTGGTGGAACTTCATCCCAACTCAATTTTAATTTCCATAAATCTTGGATAAAAATCTTCGCAATGAGGGTAACGGACGTAAGAAAGCCAAGAGGGTCGTAAACGCGGGCCAGCTCAGACAGGATATTTCGTTTAGTGCACGGCTTATTATTCGAGCAAACTGAGTATGAAAATGTATCGGATGCAGGATTCCACTTCAAACCTAGAATTTTTATAGTTTCTGTGGAGTCCAGATCAAGTGCAAGAGACTTTTCTTTAATTGAGTTACTTGGTAAATGGCAAAGCACCTCACGTTTGTTACTTGCCCATTTACGTAAATCGAACGCCCCCTTTTGTAATATGGAAATTAATTCATTTTGTAATAGGAGAGCCCGGTCCACGGTAGGACATGAAACAACTACGTCATCAATATACGTGCAATTTAATAGCGCATGTGATGCTAATGGAAAGTTAGCTCCCTCATCTGTCACTAGCTGTATCAGAGTTCTCAAAGCGAGAAAAGGTGCACAGTTAACTCCAAAAGTAACTGTACTTAGAGTATATTCCTGTAGCGGAGAATCCGGAGAAAATCGCCAAACTATTTTCTGGAAGCGTTGATGAGCTGGATTAATCAAAATTTCACGATACATAGCTCGAATATCTGCAGTCATTGCGACCTGAAATAGGCGAAAGTTCAGTAGAATAGTAACAATATCTAATTGCAATTTCGGACCGATGAATAGAGAGTCATTTAATGAACGATTATTTGAATCTTTGGAAGAAGCATCTAATACCACCCGAAGCTGAGTCGTTAAAGCTTCCGGTTTTACTACACAATGATGCGGCAAAAAATAATCCCCCAATTCACTCGAACCTGAAGATTGAATCATATGACCATTATCTAAATAATCCGTCATAAACTTACAATATTCACTGCGTAAGGCGGGATTATTTATCAATCGTTTTTCCAAATTATAAAAACGACGTATTGCGGTTAATTTTGAATTTTCAAAATATGGTATTTTTTCACGGAATGGTAGCGATACAACATACCTACCAGAATCAGTACGGTAAGTTGTCTTCTCAAAAATATTCTCACAAATTTCATCGTCCGACGAAATCAGTTTTCTTTCTGGAATTTCCTCCAGTGCCCAAAATTGACGTAATGTATCATCGAGAGAATCGTTTTGACTTAGAGCGAGGAACGAACTGTCGACTACAGAACTTTCATCTGTAACGCTAACATCCCCCATGAGAATGTAGCCAAATTGAGTATTTATCGCGGTGGGCAAATTAGCATTTTTAGAAACCACTCTTTCCGCTAATAGCACTTTTTCGAAAATACTTGCCCCTAGTAAAAGATCGATAGAACCTGTTTTATTGAAATCAGGATCTGCGAGATTTAAATTGAAAATATGTTTCCATGTTCTTATATCAAAAGTACAGCTTGGCAGATCAGCGCATATATTATCTAAAATAATTCCTTCAGAATTATATATAGGAGAATTTTTATGAAGAGGTTCGATAGTGCAAGTCACTATCCCTGATTTGGATGAGGTATTCATTCCACCTAATCCATTTATATTTATTGCTGTTTTTCGGATAGGTAAATTCAAACGTTGCACGCATTTTTTGCGAATATAGCAAGCCTCGCTACCTGAATCTAAGATAGCTCGAACGATCTGACAATTTCCTAAACTATCTCTAATTCGCAATTGAACCGTCGACAACAATACCTTTTTTGCGGGCAAAATGTTATCGTTTGAGCATGATTCACTAATCGGGCACACAGGGTCGGGCTTAGGTCGTATGGACAGAGCGCAATTAGTAAAAGAAACGTTATTATCAGTGATTGGATTTTGTGGAGAAATATTACGCGAATTACTATTATGTGGGACATTTTCTTGCAAAGCTGACATGATGGATGATGATTATACGAATTTCCGTTATTACGTGGCATGTGTAGAGAAGAATGATGCGTACGAGAATGACATTGGATACAAGCAGAATTGGATTGACACGCTCTGAGCGAATGAGAGCTACTTAAACAATTATGGCACAATTCATTTTGTTTCACGAAATTATAACGCTCTTGCGGTGTTTTATTTTGGAAAACAGAACATCTATAAATTTAGTGATCGATTGAGTTGCAACATGCACAAGGCCGATTGTTATTATTATTATTAATCCTAGAGTTGTTTGTGAGAAAGGAAGAACTAGACCTTGGATTATGAGCGGCATAATGAGCAGAATTATGAGCAGAATTTGAGGGCAAACTCCTGCTTTTATTACGTGTAGGTTGAGTCGAGGACATCAAAGTTTCATAGGCAATACACTGTTTGATGATGAAATCTTTCAAGTCAGAAAATGTAGGCATATCATTCGAACCATGAGCAAGCTCGAATCTTGATAGAGTGGCGGAGTCCAATTTTTTCAACATTATTTGGGTTATCACGAAATCCCACTGTTTTACAGGATAAAGTAAGTTTCCAAGTGCTGCTAGATTTTCAACAAACGTATCAAGTAATTTACGTAATAATGCGGGATTTTCGTTATTGATAGGCGGGGCGTTAAGTATTTCGTTCCAATGCGCGGTAGCTAATATTCTTTTGTTAGAATATCTATTAACCAGTGCATTATATGCTAAAAGGTAATTGGCGGCAGACAGAGGATAACATGCTATAAGACTTTTTGGCGGGCCTTCGAGAGAGGCAAGCAAATGTGAAAATTTCTCTACATCAGAAATTCGGTTGTTATTATGGATTATAACATCATATACTTCGATAAAAGATGTGGAACTACGGACGTCTCCACTGAATTTTCCCAATTTAAGTTCCGGTAACTTAGTTCTGGGTAAATTAGCAACTTCATTTTTAATAGATGAATTCAACTTACGTTCAAACAAATCGTAATGTATTGTTTTTATGGCAAAGTATTTGTCATCGAAAGCGGTGCGAATGGTCTTTTCTGCGTTTATATCATCTTCTTCGATATTGCTTATGAGAGATATAATGTTATTGTAATGCTTTTCGAAGTTATCGTATATTTTATCGATCGTTTGAAATCGTAACATAAATTCATCAGGAATAGAATCGTCATTTTGCGCCTTACTTGCAACTTGGAAAAGCTCGTGCATTTTATTAATTTCAATGAGTCGAAGGCTTTGACATTTTGAAACCAGATAAACTCAACTATCGTAATACCTAATGAATTCGCGGTAGAACAGAAATTTGTAAAGGCGGACCTGGAATAGGATTCTGAAGACTTCAAATCGCGGATTTTTTCTTTTTTCAAGAGTAGTTCAACGAAAAGGAGACCAACTGAAAAGTCAAATGTAAACAAAACAATGGCCAAGAGTGGATTAGAGAGAGAGGTGATGAGATTGCGGAAGTTGACCAAGTTACGAGACCACAGACATGCGCATTTAATTTACGTATTTGAAAACTTGAAAGATCGCTGATAGGTACTACCAATTTCACGTTAATGAAGAAAAACGAATACCAAGATGGCGATTGCTGTCAAGGAAAAAAAAATTAATTTTTAAATTATTCAAACTATGATCTAGGCTCTGAAGGATCAATGTTTCAGCTAGGGGTAGATTTTAGTGGACTGTATGTTTTTGGTGGGAGATTCAATATTATTGTATCACCTAGAATCAGTTTGAATAATCGAGCACGATTCACCTTTATGGCCTTACCTCGCGTTTTTGATCGGCGGAGACGTTCAAGTAGGCACTGCTTTGGTACTGCTCCTGATGAAATGCCGGAAGAGGGCCCTCTCGTTGTGGATGTAACAGGTTCAACACTTAACACGTGAGTTATCGCGGATTTAGCTAATCGTCACCATTTTTATTCAACATCGTTAGATGTGAAAATTACCGGCAAAAATTACATACACGGTGATGCGGTAAATATCGAAGTGAGGCGAGCTGTCGTTGCTCATCCTTGACTCGGAGGCACTCGCGCAGGCGATTAAGGATCATCGTGCATATATCAGCGTGAAATTGGAATAATTGAAAATACAATGATATTTTCCCTATAAATACATATAAAAAAGATTGAGAACTCCCTAGTTCTCATGGAACAAAATATATACTTAAAAAAATAACGTAAAATGATATTCAAAATAGTGGATTTCGAACATAGGTTATTAGGTTGAGTTAAAAGTTATCTTCTTTTCAGGTTGAGGACTAACTAGGTATTCCAGATGGAGCAGAAGAAGAAGATGATAAAACCCAGAGTCCAGACTAGTGATAACCTTCAACTAATATAGTAAGGTTGATGGTGGATCAATGTTATTATTTTTCTACGACTTGATTTTTCTACAAGGTAAGATCAGTATATTGTAATTGTTGTTGATAATTCACCAATATATATGTATTTCACAGATTTGGACCAGAGGAAGCCCACAGTAGAGATCGGACCGAGGATATCGAAGTTGATGTCATGGGTAAGTAACAATGGGGAAATGATTATTTTTATTAATGGTTTCTCATTATTTTTCAGGTATGCTGGATCTAAGCAGTACTCGAAGGAAGATGGAATATCAAGCATGATACCTAAATGATCTGTATAACGATTGAATAAAGGATTTTAGATAACTCTGCTTCTAGTCTGTGCACATACATTAAATCAAAGTGAAACCGTAACAGCTTGAACAGGGATATGTCAGCTCCTGTATCTAAGATAAGTAAAACTTTCTCATTTCCTGTCATTTCAGTTTTGAACATCACAAAATTCGAAAGTGATAAATCGAATATTTTTATAATTCCTCCACCCGAGTTTGTTGGGGGCCAGAACCGTTTCCCTGGTCCGGCTCTGTTTCATACGATCTTACTGCATGGTAATTCCTACTACGCCTATAACTACTACGGTTATAATTATTCGCATAATTATTTGAATTAAAATTTCTTCGTCCCCTGCCATATTGCCCAGTACTGTTATTGTTATTTTGATATCGATTTTGACCTCTTCCACGGAAATGATGCCCGGCATTATTATTATTGAATCTTTTATGATTTTGTCTAAAATTTTGTCTCATATGAAGTACCTGATAAGATTGTACTGTAGTATCAGAAATGGTATTTACGAATTTGGTGATCGCTTCCTGATACGAAGCGAAACTACCAGCTTCCATTATTATTTTTATTCTATCAGAAGAAGTGTTCTTCACGATTGAATTTACTGTCGTATCAGTAGTGTACGAATCCGCTACTGATGCTGACACACCTTCACTTATGTATGCTCGTTTTAAACTAGCTGAGAGAGATTCAATTTCTGAGGCATACTTCACAGAATCTTTCGAATTTTGTTTCAGGGCCAACAATTCCGCAGCTACTAATTTTGAATTTTCACCCCTAATACCTATCTTGATCTTATCGACGATGCTTTCTAAAGAGACATCATCCTGGGTGATGGGATCTCTAGCCTTACCAGACAGGCGGGTCTTGACGAAAGCCACGGCATTTTCAGCATGATCTGCCGAAATTGACTGAAGAAGTGACAAGGAGTCTAAAAATGATTGCAACTTTTTGTGCGAACCATCAAATTCATTTGGCAAAATTTTGCTCGCGACATTGAAAAATTCTATTGTTGACGTTGGCATTGTGCCTTCGTCTTCTTCTTCTTCTTCAGTGTCGTCCTCAAGAATATTTACGTTTATGGATTCGATACAAGATGTTGGTACCTTGTCTCTTATCGTTGGAAAAAGTTTTTGTTGCTCGGTCAAAGAGTTCTATGAAAGAGCTAAGGATTGCGTAAACTTATTGAATAAATTGAACAAGTTATTCTTTACTTCTTCCCTAACTGTTTCACTCTTGGGTACTTGTTTTTTTAAAACACGTTTCGATTCATTCAAAACATCTTGTTTAATTGCAGTTAGTTTAGGAAAAATCTCTTCCCAAATGGTTCTCATCAAGGATATAATAGCGAATCAGGGGCAAAATTTGTGAACGATAACCACTACATTGACACCTACATAATATAATATTGAAACATATCATTATTCAGCAATTGCAAATGTTTTTCTACCTTAAAAATGATTATAAATTGTTTGTTGCGAAATAGAACATTGAAGATTTTCGATGATTTCACTAACAGTAAAAGTTTCACATATTTATGATATTTTGTTATCATTCAATTATTCAAATCAAACATCAAACAAGCGGATGAAAACTGCTGATACGTAATTGAAACAAAAGTCATTACTCTGACACCAAAAAGGTTTAACAACTTAGGAATACGAAGTCCATGTTGATAGTTATGCAAACATTTGCCTCCTCCTAGGTAGGCTGCGACGTCGCGACGTCTATGATGAGTGATTTCCATTTTGAGCGAAACAAACCCTCGATGAAACACGAAACTTCACTTAACTGACAACTTTTCAGTCACTGTTCACTCTCAGGCAGGTGACACTGATATTTAAGGTGACTGTTCAATGTTTATAATTCTATACCTCGATGGCTGCCATACTTCTTCTGATCTTCCTCTTCATATCTCTTCTATACGCCTTATATATTTTCATTCCCAACTGCAATAACATTATTGCCACAATGATGTATAGAAGAATTTTCACCTCTGTTCCTACTCGGATGCTGCTCTCTTCCACGATGAAGTTCGAGTTCACGACGCCAGAATCGGTTACTTCCTGGTGTTTTGAGTTAGTCGTTCTCATATTTCTGATCAGCAACTTTTTCACTTTTCACTTTGGAAAACAGGCAGGATCGCCATGTAATGGGTCATATGGTGTACAGGAATAAAAGGTCTATTCCGGAATACATACACGTATATTCAATGTACTGCTTCTTACATGGTTCGAATAGAAGTGGCATGATAGTGTCCTAGTTACTGGCATGCAATATTATAATAACAATTTATATTAATATAAGTATATCCACGTTGATCATGCTGTATTGCTACCCGTCAATCTACCTTTATACTTTCGTAATAAAGTAAACAAACGAATCGCACTACAGGTGGTTATACGGTCCACCATTTTTGAGAACAGAAATGGAAAATTTGCCCCACATTGAAACCATAGAAACCGATACTTCTGAAATGGAAGAACAATTTGTTGCAACTGTCTTTGAGTCGTCAATCAACCTGAGAGAATCGTTACCAGATATCAGAAAATGTTCATCTTGGTTACGATTGATTCGGGCAACAGCCTGGATCTCTAGATTCATAGGAAAAATCATGAATAAATCTCAGCAATGTGCAGAATTGTCTCCTGATGATATAGTGTTACACTTCGTTCATGACGTTACGAAAATACTGCAGAAAACAGAGCTATGCATTATTGTTTACCTACTTTTCACTCTCTTTTTCATTGGTTTATAATTGAATTCATCTGTGATGTTTACTACTGGCTATCGATTGGTATTTCTCTGTTCGTTGTTATTGATTCTAACTCTATTTTTGCTGTAAATAAGGAATAATATTGTGATTTTTAGCCTACTAGTTATCGTTATTGCATACCTCTTGGTCAGAATGTTTTGTTTACAAATTTTGGTAGGTAGGTAGTTGGTTCCTGGAATTGTCGCACATGACTGATTCAGTCCACAGGTATCTCGCCAAATTTCATTTTGAATTTCGAGTATCATTCTTGTAATTATTGTTGCCGTTATATTCCCAAATAAATATCATTGTTATGTAATTATTGTAATTATTGAAAATGTCACTGTCAGCTTGATGACGTTTAGTCCCTATTGACGGTAATGACACTGATGACGGATGACCACTATCTGCGAACCTCTGCATGCATCTTCTCGAATTTTCGACATTGTCATCATGGAACATTGACCCATAGTTCCCTTGCTATCATCACGAATACGGGCTCTAACAGCTCACAATCAGCACCATATCTCGTTATGATGATTTGGCACTCTGTATCTTCGCCATTATGTACCTGTTCGTTGATTTGGCACTAATTCCTTGTGAGTATGGGCGTTATAGGTTATGTTACATGGTGATAAAGGGTCATCGCACGGGAAGAAGATGATGACGTATTTCGCCCCACTATTCAGGTCTACAATGGTCCTCAGTTGCGCATGACCGCGTTTGAATATTTGAAGTTTCAAATCCAAACAATAATAACTGGCAATAATATATTCTGACTTGAAATAAATGGTGATTTAATGATATTCCTTCTTTTCTGATGGTCTAGATACCTCTCTTGATATTATCGACATAGTTTTCACTACACTGGTGAGGTAGAAATACCATGTACAGGGTGTTCGCGGGGATATCTCCCGCCTATAATTTTATATCGTCCGTGTGATTGATGTGTGTGGGAGTATAGGGGAAGATACACAAAAAAGGGGTGATCTTCCGGTGAGATGTGGCAAGGACAGCCCCTTCGATCTTCATAGGCACCATTTTGTCTGCAGCAGTCTACCAGCCTGGTCACAAAAGTAAGCCGTAAGATCTGTTTCTTGAATAATTTCGAATTTGTCTAACATTCGATTTTCCATTACCTAGTGTTGGGATTAATTAGGAAAAGATCTCAGATTTGGGATATCCATTATCATCGCTGGGATGATGGGATTCCTGTTGCCTCTATAGAGGGATTCTTCGTGGCTGAAATCCACGTGGCCGAGCCGACCTGCATCACCACTTCTGGAACCCACACAACATCCAAGGTACTATATATTCTTTTAATCATCAGCTGCTATTTTCTTGTCATTCCTTGTGTTGGTAAAATAACGCACGATTGTCGTCCTTCCATATAGGGTTCCTTTTATCGGGCTGAAGCCTTCTCTCCAGACGGCTATTGTCACACTCAAGATTTGGCCCCCTTCAGCTCCCTGGGACTGCTGTACTGGAGTCTGCGCTGGTGCGGTAGCTCTGTTTTCGCCTGCTTTGGGAGCCTTTTTATTTGTGGCTGAAAGGCGACATACAGGAGACACCACCTGACTCTGCTGACTTCACCTGACGCTGCTGACTTCACCTGATCCCCCTGTACATCAGGACCTGCTCATAATTTGGTGAGTTCGTTCCATGCACCATCAGGGATAGTATTTTACTTGGGATAAATTACCACCAACCATAATTCATCAGTTCAAAATTTCATTCAACATAATATAATTGCAACATGTCATTGATGTAATAGACACTCAGTATAGTTACAAAATATACCCCTGTAAACCAAAAGTGCACTGCGGTAAAATAGGCCTTATTATTTCTTTTGTCTCATTGATACTGATTCATTGAGTTATTTTGTTGATTAATAAGCTATATATTATCATACTGTCTCAGAGAGTTGATTTTGAGCAGTGATTGTATTATTTCACACTGATCTGAAGAGTTGATTTCAGTCAGTCAATTTTATATCTCTTGTTGTTGCAATAATTGTACACTGTTTAGGTAATATTGCTATTGATACTCAGTTACTTTGGAAGTCTTGAGCCAACTATAGTATCATTTGGAGCACATTATTTGTCATTTCAGAATTAACTTGTGATTAAAAGCATATTCATCCCTATCAAACTTAGTATTTTACTAAGCCTAACGTACCCACCCATTTGTCCCGCTGAACTACCAGTGTCTAGTTTCTACGGTAACCAACTGGGCACTAAAAACACTTTTTCTGTTGTCAATACAATTAAGATTTAAAACACCTAGTAAATCTTAGGTAATTCATCAACCAAACTCAGGAGTAAATGAAGTTCTATTCCATTTTTTTTTACTACTCACCCCCTGAGGTTTAAAGGCATAACAATAGACATTGCTGAAAAATTATGGATCAAGTGCGTTCAATCAGAAGATTTCGGAGAAGAAGTGGAATGTTTACAAAATGGCCAACCTGTTGAACCGTCCAGCAAACTACGCGAATTGTCGCCAATTCTGGACTCTCATGGAATAATTCGACTGTGTTATGTATCAAACCACCCTGTATCCAGATAGCCGCCACTACGAAGCCCGATGCATGGAGATACAGCCGTCTTCCACGGAACTTATCTTACTCAGTTACTCAGTTATGATTTTGGCTCTGACATTGCCGCTTGTAACTCAAACAAATTGGTTTTTTGAAAATAAAGTTTTTTAAAAACTGTTTTCGAAAGCTCCCAACCAAAATTGGCGCAGTCGGAACGGATAGTAAAAAGGCCCTAATGATCTAATATCGCCATTATCCTAAACTATTCACGAACCGGTAGATTTCGAACAAAATCGTCGGAGTTATTACCAAAGTAGTTCAAGGACAAAACGAAACGAAAGAAATCGCGAAGTGTCGAAACGAAAAAGTGAAAGACCAAAACGCGAAGTGGAATCAAACGAAAAGTGAAGTGCACTCAAAACAAAATTGTATCACAGAGTATTAGGATTACAAGAAGAAACCAGCAACCATCAGGACCTTGGAGAATGAAGATCATCTCTATTGTCATCTCAATGTAAGTGATTGCTCATTTCCCTAGTTTCCGCGAAAATCCCATTTTCCACGAATTTTCCTACAATTCATGTCAGTAACAGACCTACTATCAGAGTTACGTGCTAACGTTAGTCTTGAGCAAGAAACAGAACAACAAGAACACGAATCACAAGAAAACACCGAAATCAATATGGCAACAGCATTCCAAACAAGTTATTTAGATGATATTCCCAAATTTGGAGGTGAACCTGCCGAATTAGCAGACTTCATTGAAGCTTGCGATCTAATCGTACTTCAATTTCAAAATCAGACAGGTCCAAATGCATATATCAACAAATTCCTGATAACATGCATAAAAAACAAACTCGTAGGCCGAGCTAAACTCATCGCTAGAGCTCGAGAAATCAAGTTATGGGTTGAACTTCGTACGTTGCTCAGACACAACTTTGCCGATCAACGAGACGAAAACTCCCTACTCAGAGATCTGATGATACTAAAACCAGATAGTAACGAAACTCCCCAACAATATTGTGCCAGATGTCAAGATATTCGAAGTCTCCTACTCTCGAATCTTTCTTGCACAGAAGCTAATGTTCAGATACGTACAGTAAAAATCGGTATGTACGACAACCTGACTTTAAAATCTTTCCTCAGCGGATCAAAAGAACCATTAGGATCTATAATTCGTTCTAGAGGCCCGCAGACCTTGGAAGTAGCACTTCCACAAGTCATGACGGAAGAAAACATTTATTATGCCCGGAATAAAACAAATCATCTGATCCAACAACAACAGTAGTGTACCTACGTATGCACGAGCTCAAGATGGCCGCCGCCGGAAGTGACGTCACAACCGTTCCTGTGGTGAAAGGTGTTGGCTGCACGGAAGTGATAGAAGACAAGTGACAGATGACAAGTGACAGATGACAAGTGACAGATGATAAGTGACAGATGACAAGTGACAGATGCCAAGTGACAGATGACAAGCGATAGATGACAGATGACAAGTGACAGATGACAGATGATAGATGGCCAGTGACAGACGACAAATGACAGATGACAAGTGACAGGTGACATGGAACACAAGGAGTGACAGATGGCATGAACCACAAAGAGTGACAGGTGACAGACGACGAGTGGAAGATGACAAGTGACAGATGACATGAAACACAGAAACACAAGGAATGACAGATGACACGTGGCTGCACTCAGCCCCTTAGCCTCCGGACTCTAGACCTCATGGGCGTGTCCTAGGACATTCGTCTTCTTCTTTTTGAAAGGTGATGGATGACGTCACAATCTAGTGACTTTGCCCACCAGATTTAGGTTGGTATTACTACAATTGGTAACACTTTGTTTCAAGGTCACCCGATATGCATGTTGCAGGTGGTCGATGAGTCATCCTTATCTCGACTTCGTAGAACAATGCCGCCTTTGTTTGCCATATGTTATCTAGCCTTTCTCTAGAATAATGCCGCCTTTGTTCTCTCTATGCCACTGTCAGCGTTTCTTGGAATTCCAGCTATTGGGAAATTGCGACGCAATATTATACGAGAACAATGCCGCCTTTGTTTGCAGGTGTCCGATTACGTAACAACCTCATCCGATTGCATCATCCTTATCTGTGAGAGAACAATGGGTCCATTGTTCTGACGCAGGTGGCCGATGAGTCATCCAACAGACATGTTCAAACTTGTTGTTGTCACGAGCCATTCAATCATGGATACTGGATGTGTTTGCCGAATCTGCCCAATAGCTTATATCAGCTGTGCGCATGCGTAGCTACCACTACCACTATTCAAACTTGACCTTTGAATCAGTGTTACAATGTCCTTGGACGAGTACAGAAGCAAGTTGGAGGAATTTGGGGAGCGGGTTCGACAGCTGAACAAAGACATAACATTGTACGAAGATGAAACCAGAGTATTGAATCAATTGGAGAATCTGAGTTTGTGGGATAAAGTTGTCAGCAGCTGTGGAAGAGTTCCAGCAGTAGAGGTGCCTGTTGAGCAGAGACGACACATCCAGCCTCAAAATGTCACGGGTGGCATTCATAGTTCTGACAGCAATTTTGAATAACGTATTGTATACAAATGTTCCCAACGATGTCAAGAACATGGCGATATGTTTCAATGACTCGAAAGAAGATTGCAATCGATCATCTTGGACATCGATGCGAAATAAGTTGGTGAACAATGGATGTCTACCAGTATTCTACAAAGAGATACCAGAGACGAATAATTCCTTCTTCGAACTCAAGTTGATGTTTTCCGGTGGATCTGAAGAGGATACCGACTGGCAAACTATAGAAGCCCCCACAACAGGAATACAGAATGAATTTAATAAAATGTTCATATTACTAGGTTTGACATTAGCAGCTACGTTCGTTTTGATTGTGAAAGGCCTAATGAAAGCTGGATACATATATCGTGAATAAAATGATGGAACTTATACAAGGTGTTTCAATAAAACTCCCATCCTTATCATAATGTTCATTGAGCCAAACACAGTACATCTTCATTTAGGTGATATTACATTTATAAACCACTGGTAAAGTTGATCAACGTTCCGCTGGGCACACATATATTTTCCATTGGCGTGGTTGGGGCAGTACGATGTAGTCTTGTTTAGCGAAATCCAGTTGCATTCCCTCATTAGGCCAATATTCACCATTGAGGGCTAATCTGATACTAACTATGCTCGTGTCATCAAAGTGGATAGCATCAGCTTCTGCATTGTCACGTTTAGATTTCTGGAAGCACACAATAACGTACCGAGAACGTTCCACCGAAGCGCTCGTTTTGACTGCCCAAATTTCACTTTTTGCGCCGTTTGTAAGAGCAGGCAATTGGCTGAGGTCCCATTTCTTGAATGGAATCAGTATAGGTGTATCATTTTTGATGGGTTGCATCAGATGTTGTTTGATTCCATCGTTCGGAAATACGTGCTTCACTTTTAGCACTACACTAGTTATTTGTACTTCAACTGTAGCAGTAGTGGTTGTAGGTCCATTGGGGAGTTCCTGTACAATCACGCAATCGTTATCATTACGAGCTCGAATCAGTCGGATTGTTTGTTTTCCATAGGTGATTGAGGTGTAGTCATTGAAAATGTTGAACAGGTGCTTTAGTGGTATCAACAAACTGAATGTCTTGTCAATCGCATTCAAAAGCGGTTTATCAGGATACGTCCATCCGGCTGTGGATAAGTGTCTGGAATCATCAGGTTTATAGCACATGAATCCTCGCACACTACTCACGATCCCTGGATCTCTGACTACTTCTATCTCTCTTGCACTCTGCACATAACTGCAAGAATCGAATAGAAATGCTCCACAGTTGGGGGCCAAGTACACATTTCCAGCTCCTTGCACATTCAACGTTTCTTTGATTTCCAGCAAAGACTTATGCATTGCAAAAAATGTGTCTGCTTGATTTATGTTGATTTCCACCATATCATTGTTATTGAAGGATTTGGCGTATGGGATGTAGGAGCGATATTCTTCTTTTCGAATGGTTTCATCATATCTGGGCCGACGATACAGATCAAAAATTGGGTTTGTGTGGTTAAATGTTGGTGCTGTTGATTCTTCCGAACGAATATACTTGCGCTTGTTAATTTTTCACTCGTAATCCGATTGCTTGCAGAAAGAGAACGTTTTCTGGAGTGAGCTCCTGTCTCTTCGGAGGTCCCGTTGATACTGAGGAGTTTGTGGTTAATCTTTTATTATCAACTACTAGACCCATTCAACGTTCTTGCAAGTCCAAGTGTAGGGTGCCCTTTTCTCCTCGGAAATTAACAGGTCTTAGGTCCTGATCCAGCACTCTAACGGTAATGTTAGTGATGTCTCTCAGGCTACTTCTCACAGGTAAATATGGAGGGGTATTTAAACGTTCGTTGATAGCGTAACCAGGATCTACGGTGATGGGGAAGCTTAATATAGGGTGAGCAGGCCTGTCTGCATAAAACGACCCTTCAGTGATGTTGCAATCGAAATGTAGGCTTGATACTTTCAGAATGTTCACAGGACGATCTGAACAGTGAACTCGGCCAGGTTCCAAGATCCTCTTCGAGAATCCCAACAACTCACCAAAGCTGTTATCTTCCTCAAAACTGATGGTATGTTGTCGACTATAGATTTCACACTTCAAAGTATTGTTGTTGGGCGCCAGAGTGAAATCTGCATCAGCTTCTTGAATTTTCCTCCGAATGTAATCCTCAATATTTTCTATCTCATAACAGCCAGTCGGAAACTGAATCTCTTCCAGCACTTTACGATTATCGTTTTCGTAGTAGTAGAACTTTTCACCATCAATATTCGGTATGGAATGATAGGTGTGAAATCCTAGTACAGCTATGTGATAACTTTTCAGAGGGTGCAGTAGTATCGGTGAGGAGGGTGTGAAAGAGAACTGGTTGGTGGTACTCGTCAAGGTCAACAGTAGAGACATGACGTACCTGATGACACACAGCTATACTTATGAATATTCATTCCAAGACAACTCTACACTTCAAGAAATAATTACAACCATGACATTCAAACATTGAGCTGACCGGTCCATCAACGTGGGTTCGAGCATCAGGTCTATTATAGTGGATGTAACAAGGCAAACGAATTCTCAGATCAAAGTTCTTCCTATAGTCCTGTCGTAATTTATGCCAAACATCCAATAGTTTCCAAGGTCTAACATGTTGAATCAGATAGTTGATGGGGAAGAGTGCCAATTCTTCTGCGGAAAAGTCTTGCAACGCCTTCTTACGGTGGAGATATGCTAAAACGGCTTCCATTGTACAGGAACTTCAGACAGAGATGACCACAGTTGATTTGATTATATTTCTGGAATGGATCGTTATTGTAATAGAGTTTGACTTTGCCTAGATATTGGACAAGTTCTCTCGGTGGCTTCAGGCTACCGAATGAATCGAAATACTCGACGACATCATTTATCTTTCTGTAAGCTACCCAATGAGTGCCTTGGTTCTTTGACACGTCCAAATTTAGGATTGCAGATTCGCGTTGACGGGGTCCACTGCTTGGTAAGTTGTCACGCATGAGAACACCCCGGTTTCGGCTTTTTCAAAAAGAAGCCGAAACCTCCTTTGGCGTTTCTTCTCAAGTACAGTCCTTTGCCAATAGCTTCCATAGCCTTGTTATGTCGATGGTCTTCTTCCATCTTTTTCTTCGCATTCCTAGCGTCAATGACAGTCTTTGAGATTGCTCCAGCACCTCCAGCTAGAGATCCTAGTGCACCAAGAGCAGCAAAGATTGGTAGCAGTGGTAGAATCCCATCGGATTTGGCATCGAAAGGAATAATTCGTGGTATTTCAACTTTTTTCTTTCCACCTGCTCGTTCAACGGCATGCCTAGCAGCTTTCAAAGCAAACGATGCAGCCTGTTCCAAATTGGTCGAGGGATTTTTCTTCAACGTCTTCCCGATTTTCCCCACGATATGTTTTTCGAAAGAACATCCCATCCCAAGTTTGCGTTTCACCTTCATCCCGGAAGTAACTACTAATGCTGCAGCTCTTTCACCGAACTTGGCGTCTCTCGACCTCACACGTTCCCAGGCAGCAATCTCCAACACCGAATCCGCTTTATGACGTTCTTCCAAAGACGTGTTCTGTGAATATGCAATGTCGTGTTGTTTGCAGGCAACGTCTAAGGGATTGACGCCAGGATCACCACGTGCAAGCCGTTTCTGAAGTTTGGTTCCAGCTGTAACGTAAAATCAGTTATTCAATCTCAAACCTCACTTTTGTACTTACGTCCACAGTATTGATAGCCACCAGGTAGGTGTACCTTGAATGGTAAATTGTTTATGAGAGAATTCAAAACACCATCCCCCTTGTACACAATCATTGGAGTCTTTGCACCTCTATCACGAGATGAAAGTCATTCAACAAGACCAGACGCTACCTATCGAAAATTTGGACCTCCACACGTCACCAAGGACACCGAATAAACATGGAAAATTATTACCCAGTTAGTTTCGAGCAATCATGTGTGGACCGAGTGGTTGTGGTAAGACAAACGCCATGCTATCGTTACTCTTCAATCGAAATGGCGCGAGATTCAAAAATGTCTACGTGTACTCCAAGTCGTTGTATCAACCGAAATATCAGCTACTTCAAGAGGTGTTGGGTGTTGTTCAGAGACAACGATGTAATAATAAACCCATCTGAGGCGAAACCCAACTCGATTTTCATATTTGACGATGTGGCGTGTGATGAGCAACAAAAAATTCGAGAATATTTTTCAATGTGTAGACACAAAGATATCGATGCTGCCTACCTCTGCCAAACTTACTCTAAAATTCCTAAGCAATTATTGAGAGACAATTGTAACATGGTGGTGCTGTTCAAACAGGACGAGATCAACTTGAAGCATGTGTTTGATGAACATGTCTCTCCAGACATGAGCTTTGACGACTTTAAAAAATTGTGCTCCGAATGTTGGAGTGTCACATATGGTACTCTAGTGATTGTCAAGGATTTTGATTTGCATAACGGCAGATATTGCCAAGGTTTCTACAAATATATAAAAGTGTAGTCATTCGACATCATGAGGTCGTCAAGTCAAGTCATGCGCAGAAGAAGAATGCCATCCAAACGTGATGACGATCAGGCTGCAGCACGTAGACGAAAAATTGCAGAGCTCACGCGCACAATCAGGAAAAAGTACTTGGCCTTGAAACTAGGTAAATCTGAGGAGGACGAATCGCTGTACAAAATGTTCATGCCCATATCCAAACCATTGGAAGAAATTGTGAAAACGTCAAAGGCCAATCGTGATTTACTGGCAAGAGCCCAGTTCAGCACCGGTATGAAGAAAGAAGAGCCACCTGAACTGAAAAAAGATGAAGAACAGGCTCAGCAAACGCAGTTTATTCCAATGGAAGAGGTGGGCGGAACCGGAAGTTTTGTGGATGATGATCGATACGAATATGATGATGATATCCTGTTCAACGAAAATATCACTCCAGAACAAAGTATTCCGTATGATGAAATCGATGGATACCTAGACCAATACCCAGTCATGGTGCATCCATATCTCAGAGAACATTGGGATTACAGCGACAAAATAGATCAGATGTATGGTCCAACTTACGATCCTCAAACGTCGAAATGGTTTCTGGGAACGCAGGAAATTGACTTTTATAAAAGAACTGGATTCATAAAGATTGGTGATAAACAAGTACGAGGAACTCTAGGGGTGTATCAGCTCATTTTCTATGATGATCCTTCAGATTATAACGATGAAGACATGCAGGCTTACAAGAAAATTTTGAAGCTGAGTGATGGCTATATAAACAAGGATGGGAAATTGAAAGGGTCTAAAAGATGGAAGTATACGAACATCATCAAGCCACTTATTGTACAGATGCGAAAAAACAGCGGTAGGCGTTCGACGATTGGTAGTGGTTTGACGTACAACGAAAACCCCGTGGAATATATCTATTGAGACGATCCAAATGAACTCGTAGACCGCTTGAAACTACTCATTGCTTCTAAGGAAGCTGGAAACACATCACTCGATAATGAAATAGTGGCAATCGTTAATGAACTTCGTGAAGCTAACCTTATATACTGAGAGTCATCAATGATGAGTCTTGACAAGTTCGGTCGCAGATCAGCTGGCAGCAGTGGTAACATCATCGGATTAGTCCAATTGAAACATAAACTCGTCTCATTGGATACCATCATCAGGCAGTCGACTGATACATTGAGAATGATTGATAGCAAAATAAAGGATATTGAAGAGTTTATTTCGAGACATCCTCCAACGGAACATATGGCTACGAAAAATTATGTAGATGGTGTTATTTCACGAATGAGATCTGATTTCAAGCTGGCTGAGAGAGCTGTTGACAGAGAGGAGATATTGAATGAAGAATCGATGGAACAGACACAAATGACCACCAATGAGATGAAAAAATTGACATATAAATAGTTGATATACCGTTATGGCTTTGAGAGACAAGATTCAACTTGTTAATGAGCTGCATGCTCCAGCTCGCAAAAATTACCCCAGACGACGAACCATAATCAAAGGATTGGACGATTTATGGAAAATGGATTTGGCTGAAATGAGACCGTATGCCCATCAGAATAAAGGATATAAAATGATTCTGGTAGTGATTGACTGCTTTTCCAAGTACTTCTGGACACGCCCACTGAAAACTAAGACAGGAGAAGAGGTTGCCAAATCTTTCGCCGATATATTGGTACATGCAAAGCGCATTCCAGTAAATCTACAGTCTGATCAAGGAACGGAATTCTTCAGCAAGTTCGAAAAATTGATGAAAAAATATGACATCAACCATTACAACACATTCAGCATTAAAAAGGCTGCCATTGCTAAACGAGTAATAAGAACGCTGAAAAACCAACTATACAAATATTTCAGTCTGAATGGCACCTACACATGGATTGATATATTACGTCAGATCGTTGATGAATACAATAATACCAAGCACACAACGACTCGATTCAAACCCTCAGAGGTGAACAAGGAGAACGAGATAGATATTTTACATCAAAGCTTTAGCCATTTGAAAATCGCAAATCCACGTAAACTGAAAGTCGGCAACATTGTACGCATATCTGAGGCGAAACAAGTAAAGGAGCTACAAGAGAACCCCCGCATTTCGACCACTTTTCCCATGTAAATCTCCATAAGAAAAGTTAAGGTTCATTCTGCAATTTTTGGTCCCCTTCAAGGTCATTCGGCTTCGACGGCGAGCAAAGCGAGAGATCCGTTCCAGAGATAACGGCGCGCATTTCATTCCATTTTTTCACTTAACAACGGCTATATACAGGGCGTTTGAGTTGGATAGCAATTAAAGAAAAAAAATATACTGGACGCCTCACCCACTTTTGCGGGATTAGACAGCTGACGTATTACATAAGACATTTGACAGTTTACGAAGGATTGATGACACGACGTGACTAGATGACCTGCAAGTAGACTACCCGCTACCTAATAATTCAATATACTGGATGTTTGAGTTAGCAATAGCGATACAAAAGTATATATATATAGGGGTCTCACAGGTACACTCAGCAAACATACGTATGATAGAGTATCCGTTTGATATACAGCAATAATAGCAATACAAACTCACATAGGGCACTCATGGCCTGACGTTTGACATTTGACAGATGACCAAAAACGACATTTGACAGTTAACAAAGGATTGACGACACGTGACTAGATGACCTGCAAGTACACTACCCGCCACCTAATAATTTAATTCAATATACAGGATGTTTGAGTTGAAAGAAATATATACAGGGCGTCTCATGAATTATATATCACATTTTTAGTAGATTACAGCCAACGTATGACAGATGGCAGATAGCATATGATAGATGACATGTGACCTTCCGGTGCTCATTGAAACTAAACGCTCAATTTACGATTGATGGATACCACGTGACGCGCTCGGCAAGAGCAGAGGCCGTCAAAATGGCTACCAGTTCAAAATGGCGCTGAAATGATGATACGTATGATGTTTGACAGATGACGTATATCACGTGACCTTCCAGTGCTTGTTGGCAGAAACACTCACAGTCGAGACAACCTACCAATTTTAATCAAAAAGGCTATTGAAACACATATGGCGATAATGAGAAAATAGAAACTCGCTGCAAAAACTATCTACTATAGGCATGCCTAGCATATATTAAACAAAAATGTCGAACAACTCTTGAACAAAACACGGAAAAAGACTTTGAGGGCTTTTCGATGTTCAACTCGCGAATAATTTACAATGTCCTATAAGATTCTAGTCAAAATCAAATCAAGATATGTGAATAACCTACACTTTCACTCATAATGCTGAATATTTGACATACGATGATTAGATGTATGCCCAGACAGCTCATCCTTTCATGAAACAACAGTCGAAACTCGTAGGGTTAGGGACGCTAGGGGTTATGGGCGGGTGGTTTAAGGGTATACCAATACCGCTATAATCACCTTTAATGCCATACAATAAAGCATAAAACGCGATTGTTGAGTCAAAATCGGCGGAGATACATACAAAAATCAATAACAAATCTTGTAGGAAAATTTACATTGAATTCAGAAATATTTCTCATAAATTTTTTCCTAGATTCTACGGATGTTACAATTTGCGGGCCATCAGAGCCTATGTAAAGCAGATTAGATTTTTCCCTAGATCTAGGTACTTCTTCGAATGTGAATAACAAAACTCGTTCAATAACAGGGTCGATATACAGGGTGTTTGATAAAGGAGAACTCATGAGTAGACCACCACACTTCAGATGGACTTAGCAAACAGATAGCTGACGTATGGCAGATGACGTCAGAAGTCTTTCGGTCACACCTATAGAAGTATTCAGAGGTGTTCGGAGGTCTTCAGATCACGCCTTCAGATGTCTTCAGATGTCTTCAGAGGTCTTCAGATCACGCCTTCAGAGGTATTCAGATGTCTTCAGAGGTATTCAGAGGTCTTCAGAGGTATCCAGATGTCTTCAGATGTATTCAAAAGTCTTCAGCTGTATATCAGACACCATAGCGTTCACATCATGGAGTCTAAACCACATTCATCAGAGCAAGCATTAGATAAATATCACTGTGCAGATTATGATAATGCTTATGGACCGGAATATGTTGACGGCAGATGGACACTTGGACATAAGAATCTACGCTTTGAGGACCAATACATAGGCGTAGATAATGTCGATTTTAAAAGTACTTAGGAATCAAAATCATAGAAAAGAACACCCTTTCACCGTCCACCTTGGAATATATCGAAAAACTATTTACACCTAAAACTCATATTACAGCTCAGTGTTTCACCATAGGAGGTATTCTGGTTGGTTCATGAAATATGTCGAAAAACTCTCTACCAAAACTGGTAATTTAAGAGTCAGAGGAACAAGGGGATAGCGTTTAGTGCGATGGGATGTAATCCGCTGGAAGCGAAATGGGTATCATTTTTCGGGTGATCTAATATGAAAGCATACCCGATCAGACCTAAAATGCTTCTGTCATATAGAAATCTTATATATCGTAGGCCAATTCTCATCAAAATCCTCATCAGGAACATCAGTCACGTGACCTGATAGATCGTGAAACAGTTACTTGGTCATAACTGCAGAAATATATGGTTCAACTATACGAGGTGTTTTTTGAAATAATCAGGTATATGTATTCAGCACATCGAAATATAATATTCTCATATCAGATACCTTCAAATTCAAATTCGGGGTCAAGGGGTCGGCTACATGGCCACCGACTCCAGGGGAATAGCGGAGGAGGTCGGGCAAACCTTTCGAGGAAGCTATTCCCAAGACCGTCTGTGCGCGATGTAGAATCGCATCCTGCCCGAGGTGGCCCTGCATAAACTAAACACAGCGGATCTAGACAAGGTAAGTCGAAACAATCCCCCAAGTCAAGGTGTGAGAATTCCGTGCCGAGGACTGGATGGTAGCAGGGAGTGCTATCGAGAACGGAGCCTTGGGGACACCTGGCGACCTCCCCAAGTAAAAGCCCTCCCCCTGCAAGGGGCGCTGCAGGGGGCGAAGTCAATTCCCCATTACTCGTGGGATCAATATGAAACCCAAAAAACAAAAAAACAAACCAGGGAGGACTGAGGTAACACCCCAGACCCCAAACGAGGGAACCGATTCGGGACCCTCTACCTTACCGGAGGGAACTCTCAGAGGACCCTCCAACCCATCCTTACCTTCCTCTGGAACCACTCAGGGATCAGAGGGCACACAGAGTAGCTCTTCGGAGCTCTCATTCACCACCCCTCCCGAGGTCACCCCGGTGACCTCGGAAAACACCCCAACGATGGGGGATTCCTCCACGGAGCCCCCCGTCTTTCCTACAAACCCTCTCCCTACCCCCACCCCTAACCTCCCTCAGACCTCCCTAGAAGAAGCCGAGGAACGGCAACGGACCTCGGTAGATGAAAGACTCCAGTGGGCAAGAGTCAAAAAGCCCAACGTATGTGGGGCCGCGAGGAAGCGGAGGAAGAGGGAGCAACAGCGGGGTCTTGTGGCTCCTCCAGGGGGAGCTCCTGATCCAGCAGAGGCTGGCACATCTTCCGATGTTTCCAAGAGAGGATCCTCAACAGGAGCCTCTCAGAAGGATCGGACACCTGCCTCCAAAAGAGGCAGGACACCAGGGTCTACTCCAGTGGAGACCGGGCGGGAGTCCAAAAAACCAAGGGTCGGCAACCCCGGCCAGTGGAGGGCGGACTACGCACAGGTTGCCGCTGGAGATAAAGCTCTGCAGTTGGTCATCACCCAAGAGGATCAGCCTGATGGAGGCTTCGGTGAGGATCAATTGTTAGAGTTCCTCGATGCTGTGGGGGATGCGATTGCAGATATCCCAGCGGATACTGCACCTCCACAGTTCCAGTCTACACGACTGTGGCGAAGGCAGCTGTTGGTAACTGCTACCAACGAGTTTTCAAAGGAGTGGCTCACCAGGGAGTTGAAGAACATCAAACCCTGGAAAGACGCCACTCTTATTGTCATGGACCCAACAAGGCTCAAGCTACGCCGGGCAATGTTGTGGATCCCTGGCAAAAGGTTTCTGCCTAACCAGGAAATCCTCAAGAGACTGGGGAAGCAGAATCCAAGCCTCTCGGTATCTCCTTGGAGAATCTGGGAGAGGAAAGAGGAGAAGCAAGGACTTCGCCTCGTGGTGGGGATGGACGAAGAGTCTATCAGGCTTCTCAGCCTGATGAACTTCCAGCCCTACTACAGTGCGACACAGGCAACTGTGACCATCCTTGAAGGGCCCATGGCTCAACAAAGAGTGTCTAGGGGTACCGACCAAGGGACCTCTGGAACCCGGACCAGGCGAGCTGTGCCTGCTGCCTCGGCCCCCCAAACCGGAGGAACCTCACGAGGGATCTCTGAAACGGTGGCCGAGGAGGCGCGTACAGAAACGTCAGTCGTGGGTGAAAGAGGAACTGCTGAGGTCGGGGCTCCTACACCTGAAACTGGAGGATCGTCAGACGATACCTCCAGGAGCGACATGGTAGGAGGAACTCCCTCGAGGATCTCCTACCGGTCAGAGTCGCCTATGAGCGATGAGGTCCAACCAATGGACCTCGGAGTGGTGACTGAGGAACCCGAAGGGGGACCTCAGTCAGACCAATAACAGGAGGCCGAGCCGACGAAGGGGGGCGATGGAGCCAAGCTGCGGAGGAGCCACAACAAGTAAGTTAATTTATGTCTGTAAAAGTCCTACAAATTAATTTGCAACATGGGAAAGCCCCAACGGCCCTGGCATGCCGAAGGATCCGAGAGTGGGACATAGATATCCTACTAATACAGGAGCCTTGGACATACCAGGGCAAGATAAGAGGGCTAGGAATGGGCGGAGGAACGGCCCATTACTGTGCCTCTGTCGATACCAGCCCCCGGGCGTGTATTTATACAAAAGGCATGAAGGTCTTCCCTGTCCCAGGATTCTGTACCAGAGACCTGGTGGCGGTAGAGATCCTCATGCCGTTAAATGATCGCACCCAGGAGGTAGTAGTCTGCTCAGCGTATTTTCCGTACGAGACAGCTGCTCCGCCTCGGGAGATCGAATCGTTAGTACGATATTGCGAGGAATCTGGGAAGGGCCTTCTCATCGGCTGTGACTCGAATGCCCACCATATTCTGTGGGGCAGCCGGGACACGAACCCGAGGGGAAGTGCTCTGCTCGAATTCCTCACCACCAGTAATCTGGAAATCATAAATGAGGGCTCAGTACCTACTTTTTTCACGCCTAGGCGGCAATCTGTTATAGATCTTACTCTATGCACTCGAGATATGTTGACCCAGGTTCATTCATGGAAGGTGTCACAAGATGAATCTCTATCAGATCATCGACACATTCTGTTTACGCTGGGGGGTATAAGCGCTCCAGAAAAAGAAAAATATAGGAACCCTCGTGCCACCAAGTGGGACCTCTTTCGGGAGGAACTCAAAGGAAGGCTTGTGGGTCTGCCATCAAAGTACGGGAGTGAGGCCGAAATAGATACAGTGGTGTCGTATCTTAACAAGGCCATCACTTCCTCGTACGAAAACAGCTGTCCACTTAAAGACAGAGCTACCAATGCTAGAACGCCATGGTGGAATTCAGAAATAGAAAACCACCGCAGGCTCACAAGAAAGCTTCTAAACAAAGCGAAACGCACAAACGTACCGCAACACTGGGAAGAATATAAGTCTGCCCAGAGAGCGTACAAAAAAGCCATTCGGCAAGCACAAAGAGACAGTTGGCGTGCCTACTGCGGAGAAATAAACACAATTTCTTCTGCGGCAAGGATATGCAAAGTTCTCTCCAAAGAACCGGGAAGAGGAGTGGGCGTGCTGTCTCTGTCAGATGGTCGAGAAACCACAACGGCAGAGGAAACATTGCAGCACCTCATCTCCACACACTTTCCGGATTCAGAAATATCCAACGAACCACCTTTGAGGACGAGCCCAGTGAGAAGAACTCACATGGACTATCAAACGGCGTCAAAGGTGGTTACATACGAGAAGGTGAGATGGGCTGTAAAGACATTCGCACCATTTAAATCACCAGGGGAAGATGGAATATTTCCGGCCCTCCTACAAGAGGGACTGGACACCATCATTTCCCTGCTTATGAAGATATTTCGGTCCTGTCTGGCTCTGGGCCACATACCAGTGGAATGGAGATCGGTTAGGATCGTATTTATCCCGAAACCAGGGAAAACAGATTATTCCGATGCCAAAGCGTATAGACCCATCAGCCTCACGTCTTTCCTCATGAAAACACTGGAGAGGCTGATAGATCGATACATCAGAGATGTGCCACTGCAAATAAACCCGCTGCATGCACAACAATATGCCTATCAGACTGGGAAGTCCACAGATGCGGCTCTCCATCATCTTGTCCATAAGATAGATGGAGTGCTAGCTGGTGGACGCTCAGCCATGGGAGTCTTTCTAGACATAGAAGGAGCATTTGACAATACGTCATTTGAATCGATATGCCATGCCGCGGATAGACATGGGGTCCATCAAACCTTGACCAGGTGGATTAGGGCCATGCTATCGCAGCGAGTGGTAAAAGCAGAACTATGTGGGAGG
The DNA here is from genome assembly GCA_918026855.4 of Phaedon cochleariae. NCBI lineage: Eukaryota > Metazoa > Arthropoda > Insecta > Coleoptera > Chrysomelidae > Phaedon > Phaedon cochleariae. The sequence continues at coordinate 19,418,205 of OU896719.1, forward strand.
TCGGTTGCTGCCAAGGTATCAAGAGGATGTCCTCAAGGAGGGGTTTTATCACCACTACTATGGTGCCTGGTAGTAGACGAGCTCCTCATAGATTTGAATAGGCCAGGGCTATATGCGCAAGCATATGCAGATGACTTGGTAATAATGGCCCAAAATCAATCGGCGAACCGGCTAGGGAATCCAATAATGGAAGCCCTCAATAAAGTGGAACAGTGGTGTTCCACCAGTGGATTGAGAGTCAATCCAGAAAAGGCGAACTTGGTATTATTCACTAAGAAACGCAAAATAGGAACACTTCCTGAGATATTTCTCTCGGGAAAGTGTCTCCAATATAAAAGCTCATCAAAGTACCTTGGAGTTATAATAGACTCCAAGCTCACTTGGAATGAGCACATTGCAAACCGCACTAAGAAGGCTGTATGCTGCTTCTGGGCATGCAGACGAGCCTTTGGAAAAACATGGGGTCTCACACCCAAGACCCTTCACTGGATATACACGGCAGTAATACGCCCAACACTTACGTACGGGTCCATTGTATGGTGGACCAGTACCAATAAGGGCAAGACCAACAGAGAACTGGATAAAGTCCAGCGACTGGCCTGCCTGGGAATAACAGGTGCTTTGAGAACGACGCCTACCAGGGCTCTTGAAGTTCTGTTAGGTCTGCCGCCTCTACACCTGTTCATACAATACGAAGCCATGAGAACTGCTTACCGACTCAACGGTGCAAACCAGTGGGTCGGAACAGAAGCAGATCATGGACACTCCCTCATATGGAATAAGGCAAAGGAAAACTGTCCCATCCTCATGATGAGAAGGGATAATACCTTGCCAATTCTGAATTTCAACAAAGCCCCAAACACTGTCATCCCTACGAGGGAAGAATGGAATGACACAACACCTGGCGTGCCTCCTCCCAATGAGTCAATCTGGTACACGGATGGCTCAAGATTTGAGGGCGGTTCAGGTGCAGGGGTATACAATGAAGAAACAGGTAAAGAAATTTCAGTTCCTTTGGGCGAATATGCCTCAGTGTTCCAGGCAGAAGTACTTGCAATACTCACCTGCGTCCAAGAAAACCTAATTATGAGAGGTCGTAGACCAATCACTATATGCTCGGACAGCAAAGCTGCAATACTGGCTTTGCAATCCAATAGGATCACATCCAAATTGGTGTCCGAGTGCAGAAAAGCCTTGGAAAACCTGGCAAAATCAAGAAAAGTCAGCCTCATGTGGGTCCCGGGACATTCGGGAATACCCGGAAACGAGGAGGCAGACAGACTGGCAAAGATCGGTTCCGGACGGACCGCGGTCGGACCGGAACCAATTTTGGGAATACCAAATAGCCTGGCAATGTCCTCTATAGAGGAACAGCTGCGAAAGCAATTCCTCAAAATATGGCAGGACACACCAGGAATGAGACAATCGAAGCTCCACATAAAGGAACCTTCGAAGAGGCTCGCAAAAGAGGTTTTATTCCTAAACAGGCGAAACCTTAAAATGGTAGTAGGGCTCCTAACGGGGCACAACCACCTCAATAGGCACCTAGAGCTTATTGGGATCAAGGATGACCCCCTTTGCAGATGGTGCCTGGAAGATGACGAAACGTCATCACATGTCCTCACTGAGTGTCCAGCACTGACGCATCAGAGGAGGGCTGTCCTTGGCCACATAATTTTGAGGCCAGAGGACGTAAAAGAGATTCAGCTGAGGAAGCTGCTGAACTTCTCCAAGGCAGTCGGCATACCCAGCTGAATGTCGTATCATGTGGGCGCACAATGGGCCCGAATAAGGAGGCCCACGTGCAGGGGATTCACCCGCCCACCAGTGCTTCGAAGAAGAAGAAGAAGAAGACCTTCAAATTCCCCAAATCAACAGGAAATTGCATCCCCGAAAATTGAACAAAAACAGGAAAACATTAAAACAATCTAAATAATTGAACTCAGCACAAAAAATTCATGTAGATGGAACGTTATAGGATTGTTCCAGAGTGAAACTATATAGGTGTAAAATTGGTCTCGCCTCACCTATATGTCATTCGATAGTATAAACATCTCGAGGTTCAAAATTTTCACGCTTATTCCAATACAGCCCAGTATATAAAAAAATGTGGTTATAAAGCATTTACCTTCAGCTTTTTTCACCTTAGCAGGCTTAGATTCGATGAAAATCTGAATAATGAATGAAAATAGTGAGAAGACAATTCAGATAAAACAAAAACCGCCATCCTCATATTCCCGTACATGATTCTTTGAAAGCACACATCACTACCATCACAAATAATTCACACAAAAGGCATTTTTGAAAAACAACGCCATTTAATCGACGAGAAATTTCACATAACGTCCACGATATGACTGAACAAATATAGAAATAGAAACTTGATAGTCAGCAGGAAACCTGATAACAGCTTCCTATCTTCCAATTAAACGTTGATAATGCATGTTTAGCAGACAAAAAATATGTTTTCAACAATATATGAACCACCACGAGGAAAAATATAATATACAGGACGATTAAAAACCTGAATCAGATGAAATATTTGAGAGACGTATGACTTTACATTATTGTCGTGAATAGGGGTGGTTCACGACTGACTAGGTAGGGTAGAAAAACTAAGAGCAGATAGTTCAAAACAAATCAATAACATTTTATTCAATTATTTAGAATGAATCCCTTCCAACTGGCATTACATAACGAATATAAAAAGAGCAAGTGACTTACTTGGTATTCAACCCTAATAACGCACCCATTGCGACCCCCAAACTTACTTGGGCACTCTCACTACCCAACTGCCCCCTAGCAACGCCCTAGTCTGCCAACAACCCATTGTTATGTTTTCCTAACATTGTTTATTTAAATAAAAGCAAGAATTTGCTAACATAAAAGTTGTACTGGGTGTGACAGAAATATGATTCATGACATTACCCCCTCCTTGCGAATCGCTCGTCCCGAGCGATAAAAAAAAACATGACTGAGAGGAGTAAAAAACCTATAGCCCTAATCGATTACAATCACTACTAAAAAGTCTCAATCTAGCTAACTTCTTGGCATATTGACATCGTCGGACAGTACAATCACTATTTCCGGTCCCTCGTTTCTGAACATCTGACCTCTTTGATTGCTCCAAATTGTAATTTGTTGAACCCTCTACCTGATCAGCTTCATTTCTTATCTGCACTGCTGAGTCCATTGGGCGTCAGCTCGGCTTGGTTAATCGCATCTGGAATCCGCTCCAACCTCATAATCGTGCCTGTATAGTGACATAATCTGAACATTCAGGGGGGACTGCTCACTGCTCGCTGCTTGCTTTCACTCAATTTTTTCTCGAGAGGTTCTCCCCTGGCTAACTTCTTCCCAACTGATGGGATGGACCACTTGTCGTGAATTGGCTGACGTCTTCTCAACTGTTGGGCTGAACATTTTCATAGTGAGGTACCTGCCTTAGATGTCTCAGCCTTCACAAATCATTCGTGTCACTAATCTGATTTAATTATCCCAGAAAACGATTCTTGTTCACAAACATTCAACAGATTTGAGAGAAAAAAAATACATCGAAATACATCTTTGAATGATTATCGTCGTTTGGGGGTCGATTCAACTCATAAATACTCATTATTTGCATCAATATTTATAGAATATGATATTCAAATTCAATAATTATTATTTCTGATACATACTGATAGGAGAATATTTCTCATTCATTCACTACATCTTTTAATTTTTCCTAATCGAGGAATAATAATATTTCCTTATTAGACCTTATGCATTTGGTATTTTTATAATGTGCAGTAAAATCTGATCTTTCTACCATATGCAGTCCTTGGCAGGGTACCCTCTATTCCGCTGTGCACAGACTTCATTCCCTCATTTCGCATTCCTCATTCGATATTTCTATCACTCAATAATCTGCAATACCCAGACTATCGTACCTAGGATCAACAATAGCCAGAGTATTCCAGAAAATTTAAATCATCATCTCTCACGCATATCAATTCATTTACACATCACATATATAATATATTCAACTGTACTATATATACTACATCAGGTGGGTACCTATATTTTACCAAAGAATACCTTATCAATACGATCAATATATTATACCCTATGTTCCTGTCCTCTTGTATAAACGTATATACTTCTTTCTTGGTCACTTGATTCGTCTTTTTTTTCTGGTTAAATTTTTTGTCAACTATTATCAAACTTCTTCATAACTCTGTGAACCTCATCCTAAAACATAAAAAAGGGATTAATACGATGAATACTGCTATTATTAGTGCTTAAATAATAATCACGTCGCTGATATTTCTGGCGTCCATGGGTCATTATACCTCAGAATCCGACTTACGTGGATAACATCTGTTTTATTATTCTTGCCTGGTCCCATTTTAACTTTGTAGTTTACAGGACCAAGTTTCTCTAAAATTTCATAGGGTCCATGGTATTTCAAAAGCAACTTCTCACTTCGTCCTACTTTTCTCAATGGAGTGAATACCTCAACTTTGTCCCCCACATTATATTCAATGTGACGATGATTCTCGTCATATCTGTCCTTGTCGATTTTTTGCCTCTTTTCTATATTTTCAACAGCTAAATTCCTAATAGCTAAGGCCTTGTCTCGAACTTCAATAATATTTTCGTTACCTATGTGACTCATCAAATTTGCCTCGGTGGGAAGTACAGGGTGTCTTGCGTTGACTAAGAAGAATGGGCTTAATCCTGTCGTGCTTTGCGGGGTTGAATTCATGGCAAACTGTGCATGTGGGACATAAGTATCCCAATCGTCCTGACTAGTGGAAGTGAATAGACTCAAGATAGCAGCAATTGTTGAATTCAATCTCTCACAATTTCCATTACATTGCGGGTGATATCCTGTGGTTTGTTGTTTTTGAATTCCCATAATTTTCAATAGTTCATTCACCATCTCTGATTTGAAAACTTGCCCCCTATCTGACAAAAGTTCTTTTGGGCATCCATGATTCACTATAATTTTTTCGAATATGAATTTGGCAACCGTTTCAGCTTTTCCATTTGGTGCAGCGGCCAATTCTACGTATCTTGTCGCATAGTCGATGGAAACGATTATAGTTCTGTTTCCAGAGTTTGATTTCCGAAATGGGCCTAGTAGGTCGATTCCTACTTTTTGGAAAGGCACTCCAACGGGAATGGGTTGTAACAAACCTAGCGGCTTCCTGTTTTTTTCTCCTTTGCGTGCCTGACAATCTGGACAGCCTTTTATGAACTTTTCCACGTCTTACTGCATTCAATCCCAGTAATATCTAGTTTTAATTTTCTGGTACGTACGAGCAATTCCTAGATGACCCGAAAGCGGTTCGCTGTGCGAGGAGTACAATATCTCTGCGACAAGATGTTTTGGTATGACTAGTAAATTCTCATGACCTTCTATCGACGAATTTTTCTTGAATAAAGTTTCATTCAAAATAGTGAAGTTTTTTGCCTTTCTTCGTAAACTCATACTTGCATTGTCGTTATCAGGGTTTTTCACAGTTTCTATCAAAATATTCAGACCTTCGTCTAATCTTTGTTCTGTCGGCATGTCTTCTTCTGTCACTAGGAATGTAGGAATGTCAAACCAGTCTTCACCCACATCCTTCGGGGAAGATACTGCATTTCTAGATAGACAATCGACATCTTTGTGTGCTGCGCCGCTTTTAAAAACCACCTCGTGTTCGAATTCGTTCAGTTTGATAGCCCATCTCGCTAATCTCCCCGTGAGGTGCTCTGAAGTTTTAAGAAAACATAGCGCATGGTGGTCTGTTTTGATAGTGACTGATCTACCATAAATGAAATGCCTCAAGTATGTTAATCCCCATATTATAGCTAGTGCCTCTAACTCCGAGATTGTGTAGTTTCTCTCGCTTTTGGTGGTGGTTCTGCTTGCATAAGCTATCGGATGCATCAGGCCGTCATGTTCTTGAAGTAGTATAACTCCTAGCCCGTCTATACAAGCATCTGATCTCAGTTCGCACCCCTTGTTGGGGTCGAAATGTACTAAGACAGGTGCCTGTGTCAATTTGTCTTTCAGTTCTTCGAAGGCATTTTGTTGTTCCTCATGCCAAAAAAAACCTGAATCATTTTTGGTAACTTCATGAAGTGGCTTTGCTATAATAGAAAAGTTTTTTATGAACTTCCTATGATAATTTGCCAAGCCCAGGAAACTCTGTGTTTGTCTTTTTGTCTTTGGCCTCGGGAATTCAGAAATAGCTGTTAATTTTTCAGGATCTGGTGAAATACCTTCTTTACCGATAATATGGCCCAGTACTTTGACTTCTGGCGCTGCGAATGTGCATTTACTCGTCTTCAGGGTCAACCCTGAATCTCTCAATCTTGAAAATACTCTTTTCAATTTGTCCAAATGTTCTGTAAATGTTTCTGAGAAAATAACCACATCATCCAAGTACACCAATACATCTGTCCATTTGAGTCCTTGAAAAACACGATCGGCCATATCGGAAAAGGTAGCAGGTGCATTGCAGAGTCCGAATGGTAGTTTATTGAACTCATACAACCCAAATCCTGGAGTAACGAATGCCGTATATTCTCTAGACTTTTCTTCCATTTCCACTTGCCAATAGCCACTGAATAAATCTAGGGTCGAGAAATACTTGGATTTGCCAAAATATGTCGAAATCTCATCAATGTTCGTTAGCGGATGATTTGACTTCTTTGTTATATTATTCAGCTTTCGGTTATCGACACAAAACCTTGTTTTCTCCGTTTCTCCTTTTTTCTTCACCAACACTATCGGACTTGAATACGGTGACTGTGAAGGCCTTATTATACCAGCTTCCAACATTTCCTGTACTTGTTCATCGATTATTTTTCGTTCTTTTTGCGAGACTTTATATGGTTTACTTCTGAAAGGGGTGTGCTCCGTCAACTCTATTTTATGTTTGATTAAATTCGTTGCACCCATGTCTCTAACATCCATTGCGAATACGTCCTGGAATTTATCAATCAGACACTCAATTTCATGTTTTTCTTCTTCCTTCAGCTCGATCCCCAATTTGTAACACTCATCCATAGACTTTTTTGTTTCTTCTCTGGTCGATAGTAATTTGTCCGTTTGCCTCTCTTCTTCCTTCATAAATCCCAAAGTTGTATTTTCGAAGATGATTTGATCGATGAACGAATAGTTTTTCACTTTAATCTGCGAATCTCTAGGCCTATTTTCACATATGATGCCCTTCTTTAAAAAAATAATCTCGTTTGGATGAAATGTCAACTCTTCCTTGCTGGTTGTGTTCGGTACTTGGACTCCTATTTTGATATTTTTTTCCTCGCGGGGGCCTAGTCGACAGTATTCCTTAGCGAATATTTTATAGCAGAGGGGTTTTTCGTTAGTTACAGCCAATGTATCTATGTTCATCATTAATCTTATGTCATCTTCGTTCCCTTTATTTATCGACACTGTATCACGTTGCTGCATCCTATTTCGCCTATCAACTATTTTTCCTATATTTTCAATAAATAGTTTGAAGTTCGCATCATCTGAAATCGCGTTTACTTCATATCTCCTACTGACAGGGTTCATTAATGGAATCGCCTCTCTAGATACAGTACCACGTTGCTTCATCCTATTTCGCCTATCAACTATTTTTCCTATATTTTCAATAAATAATTTGAAGTTTTCCTCATCTGAAATCGCGTTTACTCCATATCTACCAATTACAGGGTTCATTATTGGATTCGCCTCCAGGACTTGCGGTATTCGATCATTTAGAATATTGTTAACCTTAATTTTTTATGGCTTGAGCAATGTTCATGTTTTATCCTTTCGTACATATTATTGTTATGTCATCTATTATATAATGACGGCCGTTGCATACGTTCATTGTGATTTTCGTTATGAATATATTGCCATTCTCGACCAAAACGTTGTCCTTCGTGGAAATTGGGATAAGTACTGGAACAGTTGATACGTTCCGAAAAATTGCCAATTTTCATTTCTACTGTTCCATGTTCTAGGTCAATTCTAGCTTTATGTTGAATCAAAAATGACATCCCCAATATTACATCGCACGGTAATTTTTCAATAACAAGAGCATTGCAACATGTTTTCATATTTCCCAAGATCAGATTTATTTTTACATTTCCCAATACTGGAACCCTAACGCCCCCAGCTGTCTGCAAGTTTTGAGAATATTCTGACGGAATATACGTAGTAACATATTGACGTGAAATGATATTTTGATTTGATCCCGTATCGCAAATGATAGTTGCCCAATTATTATTGATGTACCCATTGATTTCTAAGATGTTTGCTGTGTTATTTGATGAGTTTCTAGAATCGTATTTTTCAAAACTATTATTAGGGTTTGTATATAAATTGCAATGAAAATTCAATGACTTTCCATATTCGTTGAAAGATAAATTATTCGCATTGTAACTATAGCGATCCTGTTTCCGATTTTCGTTCTGTTGTTGTTCTTGTACTAATAAATTGTGATTTTCGATATCTTTTATAGTGAAAACTATTTTCTTCAACTTTTTCATAGTCATAGGTGAGTTTTTCATTAATATATAAATCGCACGATGTTTTTCTAATAATCCACTCTCAAAATAAATCAAAAAACGATCTATGCTTATATTGGGGTCATATTCGTGAGCCAAAATAATCATTTCGAAATAATATGCTTTTATACTTTCGCCTGCACCCTGTATTCTTTTTCTTAGTTTTTGTTCCCTGAATTTCCATGCGTCGTCTGTTTCGAATGCCTTGAGGAAATCATTTTTTATGAGTAACCAAGTTTTCTCTGAATTCAATCCATTATTTCGATACGAATCGTACCACAAATATGCAGCTCCTATTAAAAATGTTGCGAAATATCGAATTTTCAAACTTTCTGTCCACGCATTTCTCTCCGAACATTTTTCGTATTGTTGAATAAATTCGAAAGGCTCATCTTTTATAGGGTCAAAATATCCTGGATCCTCAAATTCAGGAAGAGATGGGGTTATTTTTTGCTTCATAGCGTCTTGCAGTGTAACTTTCATCTTTTGATTATTTATGGGAGACTGTTTCAAGTTAAATATCGTAGAATGAAGTGAGGAGGCAATTCCTATTGCGTACAAACCACGTTTTCAACGATGTGTATCAATAGAAGAAAGAAAATCATTCACTATTGGAACCTACGAGGAAAGTATTGTAATATAAAACCGTCTGCAATCAAAGTACTTATATATGAAGATAATATCTCATAATTTCCTATCAAGTACCTCAATGAAGAATTCAATTCTACACTTTGAATCAACTCGTACTTTTATCGCAGTTTTGAAAGAAGAGATTCATTCATTACGATACGTACAAAATGTGTACCGTCAGCAACTGTATATAGGACAACAACCTACCTAGTCGTACCGAGAAATTAGAGAACATATGGTACCTATCACACAATAAAATGTAGGTCACGTCTGACCTCGTCACCAAATATTATATCTATAATAATTATTCAACTTCTGATATAAATATTGCCATTCGGCGCCTCCACCACTTGTCGTGAATAGGGGTGGTTCACGACTGACTAGGTAGGGTAGAAAAACTAAGAGCAGATAGTTCAAAACAAATCAATAACATTTTATTCAATTATTTAGAATGAATCCCTTCCAACTGGCATTACATAACGAATATAAAAAGAGCAAGTGACTTACTTGGTATTCAACCCTAATAACGCACCCATTGCGACCCCCCAAACTTACTTGGGCACTCTCACTACCCAACTGCCCCCTAGCAACGCCCTAGTCTGCCAACAACCCATTGTTATGTTTTCCTAACATTGTTTATTTAAATAAAAGCAAGAATTTGCTAACATAAAAGTTGTACTGGGTGTGACAGAAATCTGATTCATGACATTATAACAATGCATAGGTTCTCGACTGCGATATCTGAAAACAATATGGCTACCGACGATCTGTGACAGATCCAACAATCAAGAAAAAATACATCCCACCATTGAAAATAAATAGTACTCCTAAGGGTGAACACGCAAATACATTGATATGCGCACAGTTTCAATGTTTGCGAGACATCAATAAAGAATGGAGAACCGTGAATAACCTATATTTCCATGTTATCTTTCATAAAGCTAGTATTGGAACTTGTTAATAATACCGACAATAAATGCGCGAATAGGATACTCTACTTTCTTTACGACATCTTCACAAATGATGCTAGATAGATGACACTTGATAGATACCACTTAACACATGAGGCGTTTTGCAGATGATGTATAAGTAAGAGGAGACATATCACGCATGCGTCAAAACGTGACGAAAACATCACAAAAACAGGTGTGCCATTCTAAACAAATGAAATATGAACAACATAAACCAATTATGAATTGTGATCTCAGACAAAAATATTCGAAAAGACTAATATACACGACGAAAAATTATTATATCTCTTGCCATCATTCCCAGACAGTTTAAGTATCCCATCCTATGCAAAATCGTATCTCGGCTATCATCTGAAATATTCCCCAACTTCATCAAAATAGAATAATCACAAGGCAACATTCTCTTCAAACCGATATAAAGATTCCCCATGCTCATTATGAATAACAATCGAATCCAAACAGCATATGACACAAAGTTCTATCACGAACGTTGCTCCACAGAAACTGGGATTTTCAACCCAGACAAGAAACTTCTCTACAAAATACAGATACGACCTGTTTGAGAATACTGTTCCTTATATGGGTTCAGCACTCACACATAAAGACGAGCCATACCAGAGAGACAAGCCATGCGCCTAATGAGCGATGCCACACTCACTAATTCCTAGAAAACATCTGAATATCATAAATGAAAACTCATAAAATGACTAAGTTCATCATAGGAAGTGTTTCCAAGATCTCCAAATGCGGAATCTCAACCAATTTCATTGATATAAAATGATCACAGGGCACCATTTATTCTCACCCGAAATAAAGATACTATATGAAGATCCTGAACAAGAATTGGAATCAATCACTATACTACGACACCGAGATCCATCACGAAAGTTTCAACGAAAAAACTATGATTTTTATTTCACGCGAAAAGCTACTATATAAGATGCAGATATGAAATTTTTCAGAGTACTGTCCCTACATATTATGGGGTTCAACATCCATACATACTATGATGCTCTGTTTCTACACTCACTGATTCTCAAACAACATTGTAACATCACCGAAAAGACATCGACCCTCCACTTTTCTACAGATACACAAAAAAAATAATTTTCAGAGATTCCTACTATCATCCCATCGCTAGCAATACCATCAGACGCACTCAACAAATTCAGAACACGCATTCTGTTGCCACCAATCTTGAATATGTCGAGCAACTCTTTACCAAAACTCATTAAATGACTGAGTTTACTATAGGAAGTGTTTCTAAGATCTTGAAAAGTTTTAAATTCAATACCTATACCTCCTGTTGTAGCCTGTGCATGATTTTCTTCGAATATAATAGGTATTGCTTTGGTGTGCTTCAAGAGATAAATAATAATGATAATCTGACGCATATTGTAGCACCAAACATTCAAACAACGTATACCAATAATTATGAATTAACTTCTAAGACGAAAATATTTGGGAAATCATCTCTCTCTCTCTCTCTCATCAAGTGAGCCATTCCCAGTTAGATTGAATATCCTATTCCCTTTAAGGTATGCACGACGTTCTTCGAACCTTGTTAGGATTTTATTTCGTGCGCTCCAAGTGATAAAAAAATATGAACTGATGAAAATGTTCCAGAACATGAAAAACGTGAAAAAAATGTTCAAATAGGCTATTATACATTATGGAGAATCGTATCCCAGCTATCGCTCGAAATATTGACCAACTTCATCGATATAAAATAATGATAATGGACTAGATTCTCCACCTGACATATAGAAAATGAAAGATCAGAATCATGAAAAAAAAACATTGTCAGAGGAAAAATATTCAAATAGGTTGTTATCCTGTACACTATGGAAAATATAGTAACTCGGCTATCATTTGAAATATTGCCCAACTTCATCGATATAGAATAATCACAAGGTACCATTCTTTTTAACCGCAATGAAGATACCCTATGCGGATTATGGATAACTATTGAATTCAAACAGTATATGACAGATAGTTCCATCACGAACGCTACTTCACAAAAACTAGGATTTGCAAATACATTGATATACGCAGAGTTTCAATGCTTGCGAGATATCAATAAAGAATGGAGAGCCGTGAATAACCTATATTCTTATGTTATCTCCCATAAAGCGAATAGAATACTCTACTTTATGTACGACATCGTCACAAATTATGCTAGATAGATGACACTTGACAGATGCCATGTGACACCTGAAGCGTGTGCCATCCTTATATTATGTTATCGAAGCAATATTTCAATCGTGCTGTTTTTGTAATGTTTCCGTCACGTTTTGACGCATGCGTAATATGACTTCTCTTAATTATACATCATCTGAAAAACGCTTCAGGTGTCACATGGCATCTGTCAAGTGTCATCTATCTAGCATAATTTGTGACGATGTCGTACATAAAGTAGAGTATTCTATTCGCTTTATGGGAGATAACATAAGAATATAGGTTATTCACGGCTCTCCATTCTTTATTGATATCTCGCAAGCATTGAAACTCTGCGTATATCAATGTATTTGCAAATCCTAGTTTTTGTGAAGTAGCGTTCGTGATGGAACTATCTGTCATAAACTGTTTGAATTCAATAGTTATCCATAATCCGCATAGGGTATCTTCATTGCGGTTAAAAAGAATGGTACCTTGTGATTATTCTATATCGATGAAGTTGGGCAATATTTCAAATGATAGCCGAGTTACTATATTTTCCATAGTGTACAGGATAACAACCTATTTGAATATTTTTCCTCTGACAATGTTTTTTTTTCATGATTCTGATCTTTCATTTTCTATATGTCAGTCGGAGAATCTAGTCCATTATCATTATTTTATATCGATGAAGTTGGTCAATATTTCGAGCGATAGCTGGGATACGATTCTCCATAATGTATAATAGCCTATTTGAACATTTTTTTCACGTTTTTCATGTTCTGGAACATTTTCATCAGTTCATATTTTTTTATCACTTGGAGCGCACGAAAGAAAATCCTAACAAGGTTCGAAGAACGTCGTGCATACCTTAAAGGGGATAGGATATTCAATCTAACTGGGAATGGCTCACTTGATGAGAGAGAGAGAGAGAGATGATTTCCCAAATATTTTCGTCTTAGAAGTTAATTCATAATTATTGGTATACGTTGTTTGAATGTTTGGTGCTACAATATGCGTCAGATTATCATTATTATTTATCTCTTGAAGCACACCAAAGCAATACCTATTATATTCGAAGAAAATCATGCACAGGCTACAACAGGAGGTATAGGTATTGAATTTAAAACTTTTCAAGATCTTAGAAACACTTCCTATAGTAAACTCAGTCAACTCAGTCATTTAATGAGTTTTGGTGAAGAGTTGCTCGACATATTCAAGATTGGTGGCAACAGAATGCGTGTTCTGAATTTGTTGAGTGCGTCTGATGGTATTGCTAGCGATGGGATGATAGTAGGAATCTCTGAAAATTACTTTTTTTGTGTATCTATAGAAAAGTGGAGGGTCGATGTCTTTTCGGTGATGTTACAATGTTGTTTGAGAATCAGTGAGTGTAGAAACAGAGCATCAGAGTATGTATGGATGTTGAACCCCATAATATGTAGGAACAGTACTCTGAAAAATTTCATATCTGCATCTTATATAGTAGCTTTTCGCGTGAAATAAAAATCATAGTTTTTTCGTTGAAACTTTCGTGATGGATCTCGGTGTCGTAGTATAGTGATTGATTCCAATTCTTGTTCAGGATCTTCATATAGTATCTTTATTTCGGGTGAGAATAAATGGTGCCCTGTGATCATTTTATATCAATGAAATTGGTTGAGATTCCGCATTTGGAGATCTTGGAAACACTTCCTATGATGAACTTAGTCATTTTATGAGTTTTCATTCATGATGTTCAGATGTTTTCTAGGAATTAGTGAGTGTGGCATCGCTCATTAGGCGCATGGCTTGTCTCTCTGGTATGGCTCGTCTTTATGTGTGAGTGCTGAACCCATATAAGGAACAGTATTCTCAAACAGGTCGTATCTGTATTTTGTAGAGAAGTTTCTTGTCTGGGTTGAAAATCCCAGTTTCTGTGGAGCAACGTTCGTGATAGAACTTTGTGTCATATGCTGTTTGGATTCGATTGTTATTCATAATGAGCATGGGGAATCTTTATATCGGTTTGAAGAGAATGTTGCCTTGTGATTATTCTATTTTGATGAAGTTGGGGAATATTTCAGATGATAGCCGAGATACGATTTTGCATAGGATGGGATACTTAAACTGTCTGGGAATGATGGCAAGAGATATAATAATTTTTCGTCGTGTATATTAGTCTTTTCGAATATTTTTGTCTGAGATCACAATTCATAATTGGTTTATGTTGTTCATATTTCATTTGTTTAGAATGGCACACCTGTTTTTGTGATGTTTTCGTCACGTTTTGACGCATGCGTGATATGTCTCCTCTTACTTATACATCATCTGCAAAACGCCTCATGTGTTAAGTGGTATCTATCAAGTGTCATCTATCTAGCATCATTTGTGAAGATGTCGTAAAGAAAGTAGAGTATCCTATTCGCGCATTTATTGTCGGTATTATTAACAAGTTCCAATACTAGCTTTATGAAAGATAACATGGAAATATAGGTTATTCACGGTTCTCCATTCTTTATTGATGTCTCGCAAACATTGAAACTGTGCGCATATCAATGTATTTGCGTGTTCACCCTTAGGAGTACTATTTATTTTCAATGGTGGGATGTATTTTTTCTTGATTGTTGGATCTGTCACAGATCGTCGGTAGCCATATTGTTTTCAGATATCGCAGTCGAGAACCTATGCATTGTTAATGTAAAGTCATACGTCTCTCAAATATTTCATCTGATTCAGGTTTTTAATCGTCCTGTATATTATATTTTTCCTCGTGGTGGTTCATATATTGTTGAAAACATATTTTTTGTCTGCTAAACATGCATTATCAACGTTTAATTGGAAGATAGGAAGCTGTTATCAGGTTTCCTGCTGACTATCAAGTTTCTATTTCTATATTTGTTCAGTCATATCGTGGACGTTATGTGAAATTTCTCGTCGATTAAATGGCGTTGTTTTTCAAAAATGCCTTTTGTGTGAATTATTTGTGATGGTAGTGATGTGTGCTTTCAAAGAATCATGTACGGGAATATGAGGATGGCGGTTTTTGTTTTATCTGAATTGTCTTCTCACTATTTTCATTCATTATTCAGATTTTCATCGAATCTAAGCCTGCTAAGGTGAAAAAAGCTAAAGGTAAATGCTTTATAACCACATTTTTTTATATACTGGGCTGTATTGGAATAAGCGTGAAAATTTTGAACCTCGAGATGTTTATACTATCGAATGACATATAGGTGAGGCGAGACCAATTTTACACCTATATAGTTTCACTCTGTAACAATCCTATAACGTTCCATCTCCATGAATTTTTTGTGCTGAGTTCAATTATTTAGATTGTTTTAATGTTTTCCTGTTTTTGTTCAATTTTCGGGGATGCAATTTCCTGTTGATTTGGGGAATTTGAAGGTATCTGATATGAGAATATTATATTTCGATGTGCTGAATACATATACCTGATTATTTCAAAAAACACCTCGTATAGTTGAACCATATATTTCTGCAGTTATGACCAAGTAACTGTTTCACGATCTATCAGGTCACGTGACTGATGTTCCTGATGAGGATTTTGATGAGAATTGGCCTACGATATATGAGATTTCTATATGACAGAAGCATTTTAGGTCTGATCGGGTATGCTTTCATATTAGATCACCCGAAAAATGATACCCATTTCGCTTCCAGCGGATTACATCCCATCGCACTAAACGCTATCCCCTTGTTCCTCTGACTCTTAAATTACCAGTTTTGGTAGAGAGTTTTTCGACATATTTCATGAACCAACCAGAATACCTCCTATGGTGAAACACTGAGCTGTAATATGAGTTTTAGGTGTAAATAGTTTTTCGATATATTCCAAGGTGGACGGTGAAAGGGTGTTCTTTCCTATGATTTTGATTCCTAAGTACTTTTAAAATCGACATTATCTACGCCTATGTATTGGTCCTCAAAGCGTAGATTCTTATGTCCAAGTGTCCATCTGCCGTCAACATATTCCGGTCCATAAGCATTATCATAATCTGCACAGTGATATTTATCTAATGCTTGCTCTGATGAATGTGGTTTAGACTCCATAATGTGAACGCTATGGTGTCTGATATACAGCTGAAGACTTTTGAATACATCTGAAGACATCTGGATACCTCTGAAGACCTCTGAATACCTCTGAAGACATCTGAATACCTCTGAAGGCGTGATCTGAAGACCTCTGAAGACATCTGAAGACATCTGAAGGCGTGATCTGAAGACCTCCGAACACCTCTGAATACTTCTATAGGTGTGACCGAAAGACTTCTGACGTCATCTGCCATACGTCAGCTATCTGTTTGCTAAGTCCATCTGAAGTGTGGTGGTCTACTCATGAGTTCTCTTTTATCAAACACCCTGTATATCGACCCTGTTATTGAACGAGTTTTGTTATTCACATTCGAAGAAGTACCTAGATCTAGGGAAAAATCTAATCTGCTTTACATAGGCTCTGATGGCCCGCAAATTGTAACATCCGTAGAATCTAGGAAAAAATTTATGAGAAATATTTCTGAATTCAATGTAAATTTTCCTACAAGATTTGTTATTGATTTTTGTATGTATCTCCGCCGATTTTGACTCAACAATCGCGTTTTATGCTTTATTGTATGGCATTAAAGGTGATTATAGCGGTATTGGTATACCCTTAAACCACCCGCCCATAACCCCTAGCGTCCCTAACCCTTACGAGTTTCGACTGTTGTTTCATGAAAGGATGAGCTGTCT
Source organism: Phaedon cochleariae (assembly GCA_918026855.4). Lineage (NCBI taxonomy): Eukaryota > Metazoa > Arthropoda > Insecta > Coleoptera > Chrysomelidae > Phaedon > Phaedon cochleariae. Next base: position 19,435,232 of record OU896719.1, read on the forward strand.
GGGCATACATCTAATCATCGTATGTCAAATATTCAGCATTATGAGTGAAAGTGTAGGTTATTCACATATCTTGATTTGATTTTGACTAGAATCTTATAGGACATTGTAAATTATTCGCGAGTTGAACATCGAAAAGCCCTCGAAGTCTTTTTCCGTGTTTTGTTCAAGAGTTGTTCGACATTTTTGTTTAATATATGCTAGGCATGCCTATAGTAGATAGTTTTTGCAGCGAGTTTCTATTTTCTCATTATCGCCATATGTGTTTCAATAGCCTTTTTGATTAAAATTGGTAGGTTGTCTCGACTGTGAGTGTTTCTGCCAACAAGCACTGGAAGGTCACGTGATATACGTCATCTGTCAAACATCATACGTATCATCATTTCAGCGCCATTTTGAACTGGTAGCCATTTTGACGGCCTCTGCTCTTGTAAATTGAGCGTTTAGTTTCAATGAGCACCGGAAGGTCACATGTCATCTATCATATGCTATCTGCCATCTGTCATACGTTGGCTGTAATCTACTAAAAATGTGATATATAATTCATGAGACGCCCTGTATATATTTCTTTCAACTCAAACATCCTGTATATTGAATTAAATTATTAGGTGGCGGGTAGTCTACTTGCAGGTCATCTAGTCACGTGTCGTCAATCCTTTGTTAACTGTCAAATGTCGTTTTTGGTCATCTGTCAAATGTCAAACGTCAGGCCATGAGTGCCCTATGTGAGTTTGTATTGCTATTATTGCTGTATATCAAACGGATACTCTATCATACGTATGTTTGCTGAGTGTACCTGTGAGACCCCTATATATATATACTTTTGTATCGCTATTGCTAACTCAAACATCCAGTATATTGAATTATTAGGTAGCGGGTAGTCTACTTGCAGGTCATCTAGTCACGTCGTGTCAACAATCCTTCGTTAACTGTCAAATGTCTTATGTAATACGTCAGCTGTCTAATCCCGCAAAAGTGGGTGAGGCGTCCAGTATATTTTTTTTCTTTAATTGCTATCCAACTCAAACGCCCTGTATATAGCCGTTGTTAAGTGAAAAAATGGAATGAAATGCGCGCCGTTATCTCTGGAACGGATCTCTCGCTTTGCTCGCCGTCGAAGCCGAATGACCTTGAAGGGGACCAAAAATTGCAGAATGAACCTTAACTTTTCTTATGGAGATTTACATGGGAAAAGTGGTCGAAATGCGGGGATTCTCTTGTAGCTCCTTTACTGAAACATATTTTCGAAAAAGGCTATACACCTAGCTGGACGACAGAGTTATTCAAAATTGTCAATGTGAAGATAACCAATCCTCATTGAAAATGTGCTGAAGAGAAGAGGAAAGAGAATGTACGTCAAGTGGTTGGGACTCGACAAGAAACATAACAGTTGGATAGATAATGACGATTTAGTGTAGATTCTTATGGAAAATACAGACAGATTTCAACAAGTCAGGGGCCTTTCGTGTGATCATCATGGAGAGATGGAGGGATGTAAATAGCTGCTCGAAGCCGGTTTCAGTCTCAGTTTTAATCGACATGTCGAGTCAAGATAGTGGTATATCGGTAGTTAGCAGTAATATCCCATTCTCGCCTATATCCAGTGGTGATTATGATCGAGACGTAGACAGTATGTTGGAAATGTACGAGAATGCAGCCAAAGCCGAAAAACACCATCTGATCAGCACATCGTTCCCAGTGAGTGGCTTTGAATTGAAAGTCGGTTTGAGTCCAGCCAGAATATTCAGTCCAGCCATAGTTATATTACCTTACATGACACCAAACAAAATATCTTTTGGTGTGTTGGAGTGGAACATCTTCATCGACTTGCTGCGACAGAAATTGATGGATTTCTTCCTCGAACTGTTACCAACCCATGCAGATGAGTATGATCCGATCACCTTTCCATGCGGAGATTTTTGTGAAATCACACAACTCGTGTATGATGATACTGTTGAAAGTATTGTTGGTATTCATACCGACAACTTAGGCCGGTCCTGTACTCTATTTCCCGATTAAAAAAGGCAGAAGAAGACGAGGACAAGTGACTTGATTTTTGACACTTGACGTATGAGAAGTGTCAATAGATTAGTTCTGTTTTTTATTTCATTGTACTAAGTTTGATGTATTTTTCTTCGAGAACTTTATTTCCAATAAAACCAATAAAACTGTAATATTTTATATAACCAACAGGTTATGGGCCCAGCACACTTCCACTGCGTTTGATGTGGATGCTGGTTTATTGGTTATGCTAATGGTAGCTTGCCGAAAGAAAAACATCTTCCTGTAGCAGCACAATCCAAACGAATTCAAAACGTGGGCAGTATTCTTTTGTTACACAATGGCAACGAAAGACCTTGTACAGAATCTAACTAAACTGAACGGCAAGAACTTTTCAATGTGGAAGTTCAGTGTGACTTTTGTGCTAGAGTCACAAGATTTAACCGAGTTTGTGGATGGTACAACAACAGAACCCAACAAGGCAACACACCTTGAAGTCTGGAAGAAATGGAAGAAGGGTTCTGAAGCTGCAGTTATACTGTTAACTTCCATTGATCAATAATTACATGGGAATTTTATAAATTGTGATACACCACAACAAATGTGGGATAAAATCAAATCTCTATATGGTGATGTTAGTGAGGATGCTAAACAGAATGCCTGGCAGCAATTTTATGAGTTTAAAATTATAGACAGTGAGAAGATAGCCACCCAGATAGAAATGTTTGAAAGCTTATGCAAGAAGCTTGAAAATGCAGGTGAAAAACTTACTGAGGCTTCTGTTATATCAAAAATATTAAGCAGTCTACCAAGTCGCTCCTCTACATTTTGTATGGCCTGGGAATGCACTCCCAAAGATGAGAGAAAGAAAGAAAATCTAATTGCTAGGATTCTACGTGAAGAAAAGAGACAAGCACAAGCAGAAGAAAGTGTATCACAAGTAGCACTCCAAGTAAACGCTGTGAAAATAGCAGATGGTGGAAGCAAAACTAGGAAAAGTAAAATTGATTCTTTGAAGAAAAGAACCAAGTGCAATTACTGTAAAGAAAAAGGTCATTGGGCCAAAGAATGCAAAAAGAGACTTGAAGAAGGAAAGAAAAACAAGAATAAGGAGCAGAAAAAACCAGAAAGTGAAGCAGGGCCATCAACTTACCTTTGTGATGTCTCATCATTTTATACAAGCACATTAGAAGCAGAAGGCAATGACTGGATTGCAGATTCAGGTGCAAGCATGCATATGACTTCACATCATGAATATTTCAGTGAATTCAAACCAGAAACAGTTCGGTTTGTGAAAATTGCTGATGATAAACTGTTAGCAGCTTCAGGTGTTGGTAAAATCGGCATTCAGGTGAACTTGAGTGGACAACTGTATGAAAGACAACTAAGTGATGTGCTCTATGTGCCAGACTTGAAAAGAAACTTATTTTCAGTGGGAGCACTGAGTGATGAGAACTTTTCTTTTCATTGCTATGGACAACATTGTGAGGTACGAGACTCCAATGGAACACTTTCGGCACTGGGCTCCAGATCAGGTAACTTATTTCTCATGAATTTCAAAGTGAAAATGCCAGAATGCAATATAGCCGAAGACAAGTCATTGAAATTATGGCATGAGCGCCTTGGGCATATTAATATTCAATCAATAAAAAATACTGAGAAATCTGCTGCAGTTGAAGGATTACAAATAGCAAATCAGAAGTCACATTTTATCAGTGAAACATGTATTCTTGCCAAGCAAAATTGTAAATCTCATGTTTCAAGAAAACTGCAAAGGTCGTTCAAGCCTGGTGAAATGGTTCACAGTGATGTCTGTGGCCCTACAGACATAAAATCACCAAATGGAACTAGATATTTTTTATTGTTTAAGGATGAATGTAGTGAATTTCGTACAGTATATTTTCTTAAAGGAAAAACTGAGGTGTTTACGAAATTTCAAGAATATGAAGCTCTTGTATATCGGCAAACAGGGAACAAAATCAAAGTTTTAAAGTCTGATGATGGCACTGAGTACCTGTCAAATCAATTTCAGAATTTTCTTAAAGAAAAGGGCATTATTCATGAAAAATCCTCCCCCTACATTCATCAACAAAATGGTTGTGCCGAGCGTGAAATACGCACACTTGTAAATAGTGCTAGGTCTATGCTTATAGCAAGAAACATACCAAAATATTTATGGCCAGAGGCTATTAAAACAGCAAGTTATGTTTTGAATAGGACCTTATCAAAACAAAATGTTAATGTCACTGCTTATGAAAAATGGTTCAAAAGGAAGCCTGAAGTAAACCATTTACGTGTGTTCGGAAGTACTGCTTACCTACATATTCCAAAAGAGAAGCAAATCTCCAAGTTCAATGCTAAAAGTATGAAATTACTGTTTGTAGGATATAAGGGGGAATCAAGAAATTATCGACTACATGTAAGCAGTGATGTCACATTTATTGAAAATTCCAGCACCAGAGATGAAGAAGAGGATATATCCGAACCTCAGAATAATTTTGATCTGGTATTTGAGAATGGATGAAACTGATACTGAAGCAGAGAGAGAGCATGATAATGCAGAAATAAATGTAGAAGGGCAACCAGAAGCAAATGAAGAACAACCACAATTGGGAGAACATGGTGATATAGAGCCACCAGAACTTCGTGATAGAAGGACTTTGAGAAGGCCAGCTTACTTAGAGTCATATGCTTTATTGAGTGAGACAGTTTCTTACACATATGAAGAGGTAATAGCTAGTCCAGTAGCTGAAAACTGGAAAATTGCCATGAATGAGAAAATTCAAGCACTACGAGAAAATCAAACGTGGAATTTAACGAAACTTCCCGCAAATAAAAAGCCCATTGGCTGTAAATGGGTGTACACCCTAAAAACAGATATAGACGGAAATATCCAGAAATTTAAAGCCCGTCTTGTAGCAAACTGCTTCACTCAAAGAGAAGGGGTTGATTTCTTCGAAACTCTCGCCCCAGTAGTCCGTTATGAATCAATGAGAATTTTATTGATATTAGCAGCAAGAGATGACCTAGAAATTGCCAAGTTCGACGTGAAGACCGCATTTCTAAATGGTGATCTGGAAGAGGAGTTATATATGCAACAACCTCCAGGCTATGAAACAGACAGTGAACAAAATGCTGTATGTAAACTTCAGCGTAGTTTATATGGCTTGAAGCAGAGTCCACGTTGCTGGAATCAGAAATTTGTATATTTCCTGAAGAATTTCAACTTTGTACCAATCAAAAATGATAGCTGTGTTTTTGTTGGTAAGCTGAATCAAGAATTGGTTTTTCTGGCCCTATATGTGGACGATGGGCTTATAATGTCAAAATCAGTAGATGGCCTTAATAAAGTCTTGTCATATCTGGAACAAGTGTTTCAAATAACAATTGAACCAGCTACACAGTTCGTAGGCTTGGAGATCCAAAGAAATAGGGCAACAAGAGAAATAAAAATTTCTCAAAAAGCCCATACTAAGAAAGTCATAAATCGTTTCTTCATGGATGAAGCTGAAGTATCTGCTGTTCCAGCCGATCCTGGGATACATTTAGCCAAAGGATCCAGTCCAATGACAGTTGAGGAAGAAAGCAAAGTGAAACGGATCCCCTACAGGGAAGCAGTGGGCTCTTTACTTTTCTTAGCACGACTTACTCGCCCTGACATTGAATTTTCTGTAAACAAAGTAAGTCAATATCTCAATGATTTCAGATAAGATCATTGGCAGGCCGTAAAGAAAATCATAAGGTACCTGAAGGGAACCATTGATTATGGGATAGTGTATGGAAGCAGTGGGAGTGACTTGGTATAGGTTTCACCGATGCAGACTATGCTGGATGCGTTGATACTCGTCGGTCAACGAGCGGTTTTGTATTCATGTATTATGGTGGCCCCATTACATGGTCCAGTAAGAGACAAAGTATAGTTTCTCTTTCAACTACAGAGGCAGGGTATATCGCACTCGCGGATGGAGTAAAAGATGCTATCTGGATAAAGACAATGTTCTGTGAACTAAGGACGATTATAGACTGTGTGACGGTGTTTGTGGACAACCAATCTGCAATTAAATTAGCGAACAATCCAGAATACCACAAACGTCTAAGCACATTGACGTGCGATACCATTTTACACGCGAGGTGCGCGAGCGAGGTGACATAGACATACAATATGTTCAATCATCGGAACAACTTGCTGATATTCTCACAAAGGCTTTATCAAAGCAGCAATTTTCTCACTTGAGAGAAAAATTAAGCATTCTTGCCGGTAAAAATAAGTGGGAGTGTTGAAAGTATTGTTGGTATTTATACCGACAACTTAGGCCGATCCTGTACTCTATTTCCCGATTAAAAAAGGCAGAAGAAGACGAGGACAAGTGACTTGATTTTTGACACTTGACGTATGAGAAGTGTCAATAGATTAGTTCTGTTTTTTATTTCATTGTACTAAGTTTGATGTATTTTTCTTCGAGAACTTTATTTCCAATAAAACCAATAAAACTGTAATAGTTTATATAACCAACAGATGCAAAATTCCTACTGGTCAGAAAACACGAGGTTGAGTTCCACATGGACGAAAGAGATGTCACCCAGATCCTTGAAGCCGACCAAAGACTAGTGGCCCATCGAGTGGCTTGGTTGGAAGATATTAACTTTTGTGCTTATTATCACAATATTCTGAATTTGACAAGGACTCATCCCAATAATAAAAGCTGTTTTGATGCATTACATGCATTTTGTGAAATATCTGATAATAGTTTGTTGAGCATGGCACTTAGAGAATATTTGTATTACTTTAAAAACAATGTACTGAATGATTTGGAACAATAAAATATGGAAATAGCTCAGCTTTTCTTTACTCCTAGTCAGGTATCGTTGACTTTCGTTGGAAACGTGAGGAACGTGACGTTTTTGACGTTATGTAGCAGGTTCATTCTGAACGTTGATCCGTTAAAAACGTGAAAAACGTGACGTTTTCGACGTTTTTTGACGTTTTCGACGTTTTTTGACGTTTTTCGACGTTTATGACGTTTTCGACGTTTTTGACATTTTTGACGTTGTTTTCACGTTTTTTCGACGTTTTTTTGAGGTTTTTTCGACGTTTTGACGTTTATTTGACGTTTTTTAGATGTTTTTTAGACGTTTTTTAGACGTTTTTTAGACGTTTTTTCGATATTGTAACGTTTTCGACGTTTTTGACGTTTTGTAGCAGGTTCATTCTGAATGTTGATTCGTTATAAACTTGAAAAACGTGACGTTTTCGACGTTTTTGACGTTTTTTTGACGTTTTTGACGTTTTTTGACGTTTTTGACGTTTTTTTGACGTTTTTGACGTTTTTTACGTTTCTGAAGTTTTTGACGTTTTGAAGCAGGTTCATTCAATTGCAGCAATGAAACAACCAAGATTTCAAGAAACTTTTATTAAACATAGTGAAAAATACATAGTGTATGAAAAAAACTGAAATAAAGAATCTACATTATATAATAAATAAAGTGTATAAAAATTAGTAAGCATATATACTAACTAACTAGATTGAAAAAATCAGTGGTGGGGGTAAAATATTATCAGTTGAGATTTCTCAGAACATGAAGGTGATATTGTTGAGGAATGTATATGGAAGAAGAATCATATGTCAGCTATGGAGGAATGTCCGAAAGGCAGGGTGTCATAACAATTTGGAAGTAGGTGTCTCTTGGTGTCATAAGGTTTTAGCGCAATTTCCGACTGTTCAATACTGAATACTTGATGGTTGAAGGAACGGATTGTCCGCTGTGTGACTGTCTGCTTCTTGAAGTCTGTCAAGCAAGCCACATAATCATTGAAGGATATCTTATTCCTAACCACATTAAATTTAACCCCTTCGGATTTTTTGGTGACTTTACCCCCCTGCACTTTGTAGGCATACATTTTCGAACGTAAGCCTACAAAGTGTGTTATTATCTTCGAATTTGCCTCATCTTTCATCATTCCCAAGACCTTTTTATTCACTTGCGGAATTCCATACGGGTTGTCAGAAGGGTAGTCGGATGTGTCGAATTTGGACAAGTTATTTTTGATAAGTTCCGCATATACATCATCACAGCCATTTTTGACACTTGACGTATGAGAAGTGTCAATAGATTAGTTCTGTTTTTTATTTCATTGTACTAAGTTTGATGTATTTTTCTTCGAGAACTTTATTTCCAATAAAACCAATAAAACTGTAATAGTTTATATAACCAACAGATGCAAAATTCCTACTGGTCAGAAAACACGAGGTTGAGTTCCACATGGACGAAAGAGATGTCACCCAGATCCTTGAAGCCGACCAAAGACTAGTGGCCCACCGAGTGGCTTGGTTGGAAGATATTAACTTTTGTGCTTATTATCACAATATTCTGAATTTGACAAGGACTCATTTCAATAATAAAAGCTGTTTTGATGCATTACATGCATTTTGTGAAATATCTGATAATAGTTTGTTGAGCATGGCACTTAGAGAATATTTGTATTACTTTAAAAACAATGTACTGAATGATTTGGAACAATAAAATATGGAAATAGCTCAGCTTTTCTTTACTCCTAGTCAGGTATCGTTGACTTTCGTTGGAAACGTGAGGAACGTGACGTTTTTGACGTTATGTAGCAGGTTCATTCTGAACGTTGATCCGTTAGAAACGTGAAAAACGTGACGTTTTCGACGTTTTTTGACGTTTTTTGACGTTTTCGACGTTTTTTGACGTTTATGACGTTTTCGACGTTTTTGACATTTTTGACGTTGTTTTCACGTTTTTTCGACGTTTTTTTGAGGTTTTTTCGACGTTTTTGACGTTTATTTGACGTTTTTTAGACGTTTTTTAGACGTTTTTTAGACGTTTTTTCGATATTGTAACGTTTTCGACGTTTTTGACGTTTTGTAGCAGGTTCATTCTGAATGTTGATTCGTTATAAACTTGAAAAACGTGACGTTTTCGACGTTTTTGACGTTTTTTTGACGTTTTTGACGTTTTTTGACGTTTTTGACGTTTTTTTGACGTTTTTGACGTTTTTGACGTTTTTGACGTTTTTTACGTTTCTGAAGTTTTTGACGTTTTGAAGCAGGTTCATTCATTTGCAGCAATGAAACAACCAAGATTTCAAGAAACTTTTATTAAACATAGTGAAAAATACATAGTGTATAAAAAAAACTGAAATAAAGAATCTACATTATATAATAAATAAAGTGTATAAAAATTAGTAAGCATATATACAACTAGATTGAAAAAATCAGTGGTGGGGGTAAAATATTATCAGTTGAGATTTCTCAGAACATGAAGGTGATATTGTTGAGGAATGTATATGGAAGAAGAATCATATGTCAGCTATGGAGGAATGTCCGAAAGGCAGGGTGTCATAACAATTTGGAAGTAGGTGTCTCTTGGTGTCATAAGGATTTAGCGCAATTTTCGACTGTTCAATACTGAATACTTGATGGTTGAAGGAACGGATTGTCCGCTGTGTGACTGTCTGCTTCTTGAAGTCTGTCAAGCAAGCCACATAATCATTGAAGGATATCTTATTCCTAACCACATTAAATTTAACCCCTTCGGATTTTTTGGTGACTTTACCCCCCTGCACTTTGTAGGCATACATTTTCGAACGTAAGCCTACAAAGTGTGTTATTATCTTCGAATTTGCCTCATCTTTCATCATTCCCAAGACCTTTTTATTCACTTGCGGAATTCCATACGGGTTGTCAGAAGGGTAGTCGGATGTGTCGAATTTGGACAAGTTATTTTTGATAAGTTGCGCATATACATCATCACAGCCAAGTTCGTAAATAAAACTATCGATGTCTGTATACATTAACTTACATTTCTCCACCCCCATTGTTGGAAGCATGAAATCGTAATGGAAATTATACATGCACGTCTTGGATAAATGCAAAATAGCCATCCCTATGTATAGGGGTTTGTTGAGGACTATTCGCAATCAGATCGTCGCTCAAAATCGTCCGGCCACGAAACTTTGAACTGGCGATCATATTTTTAGCCCCATAGGGTCCATTCCATGATCAACATAATTTGACGACGCGATGTTTACGAATGTTTTCCATCGTCTTTCCAAACACGGCATTATTCATAAGTTTATATAGGTTTGCTTCGAATGTGTTGGTGGCTGCAGCCCTCAATCCAGTATTCAGATCAATGTAGGGCATCAACCACGTAGACTGTTTGAATTTCGCTACCCTGTGAATTTTGGTGAGCTTCAAGCCATTGGCCAGAGCTTGTTTCAAATTAACATAATGGATGATGTATTCCTTTTTATGGTGTAACGTGGTCATCAATTTTGCCAACTTGGAACCAGGTGGCTTGCGGTGTTCGGCACAAAACGGAAAGTCTTTATGTAGATCGTGCAAGTTTTCCGGATATTCCAAATCTACTTGTAAGATATATCCTTCTGGCGCATCGTCAGGAATCAATGTGACGTCAGTCCATTCAAACCCTCCATACGGGAGGGACTTTGACATTGCCCATCCATATAGATTGTTAACGTCCAAGTAGAGAAGATGCTTTGGTGGTTTAGTAGGATCATATGTTGAAGTGTACTTATGGTTGGCTTCAGAATAGCGGTTACAACAAACCGAAATACCGCCTCTTATAGCCTTTTCGACAAACATCAGCATGTCAACATCTTTTAAAATTTGTAGTGAACATTTTGTGTACTTCAGCATACAATCCCACGTATAACCTGGAAGGGTGTAATACCAAGCCGGATCTAAGGTATACGTCCTCAAGGCAGCTTCTCTGAATTGTTCGAAAACATCTGCCAGAAGAAGGATATCTGTTTTCATGTATAAATCCGAGTATTCACCTAAATTTTGACATTCAAATTGTTGCCATACGTTTTGAGCATGAGCGTACTTTACATCATCAATATTTTCATCGTTCAATTTATTATAGAAGTTCTCAATGGGTGGAAGTTCAGTTTCGTCTAATTTTCTCGGACTATTGATGTGGTCATATGGGAAAACACCTTTCTTTGTGAGTAGATCGAATTTAGAAGCGTCTAATTGATTGTATTCTTTTCTCAAGTTTTGGAAGTTATCCTTCGTCAAATTGGAGGCCAATTCGTCCAAACTGGCACCCAGAAATCTCAAAGAGTCGATGAATCTGAATTTGATACCGGTTTCTGTATTGTGTTGGGTGAAGAAAATGTATTTCCCCATATTTATCGGAAGTACGCTCACCTGTCCACGTTTGGCAATCTCTCTCAGAAGGAAATGAGAATCATATCCGGAAAAATTGTGGAACACTATGGGCACTACGAAGGACTTGCGGTACCCCAAATCACAAGATTGATGCGCCCACCCTCTGAAGGCACCAGTGAAATGGTCGTGGTCTTTTACAATGATATCAGTGCCCGCAAACGCCTTTTCACAGATATGGCAGTGTGTTACACCAACCCTATTTGGGAAATGAGTCAGAGGAACAATGTCTTTGATTTTAGACTGTACAAATTTCGCGACATCTGCCATTTCTATGACAAACCAATCCATGCAATCAGGACCTCGATGACTCTTGTAATAGGACAAGCTATCATCATATGAGCATTTGAAATAGTACCCTGCGCTGAAGGATGTGTGTTTTTGATATTTTGCCATTTTTTGAGAAATTTTGTCATCACAGGGCTCCAAAACCGATTCAAAATCACCATAGATGATGAATTCGGCCTTTTGTTTATATATATGATTTTTGAAAACAACTGATTCGTATTTGGGGAATGAAATTTTGCATTTGTCAACAGTTTCGCATACAACACTGTGATCTGCCAATTTGGATTCGCTCGAAAAATAATTTAGACACCTATCACAGAAATGTTTTTTTTTCATGGTCTTTACTGAGTTGTGAAGATAGCAGCCTGGACATGTCTTTAATCCAACAATAATGATATCTGAGGTCTTCGTCGTAATCATCTTCAGGCAAGACATCATAATCGTTGGGCTTGGGGAAATATTCACTTTGAATGAGAAGTAGATTGACATGTCTGGGCTGCTTATGTTTCGTGAGTTTTATGGGTACTACTTCAAAATACTCTGTCTTTCTAACATGAATCAGTTCCAAGGCGTAAACGTTCACCGAGATATCATTGAGTTTTTCAAATTTAGGAATATTGTTGAGAGTGACGGGTACATCCAATCCTGCGGTATTCAAAACTTGGCTGTATTGAGGGTACGAGCTGGGCCTGTCTACATGTTGGTCAGCAGGGTGGAGAGCGCTCACGATACTCCAGAAGGAGCATGCTTCATCATTGTTCCTAACATTGATGCATGCACGCTTTTTCAAAATCTTCTCTGGTAGCTTGATATAGGATGAACCATTGCCAATCTCTAATTCATTAACATTAACCACTCAAGTAAAAATTTCCCGCAAGGCCCAGCCACTATCCTTCTCCTGGAATTCCGAAAGTTTATTCAATACAGTATCAATCACATTCTCCGCAAACCAACAATCTAAATCCGTTCCTTCATCCATTGTAGCATTCTTTGTATTGAAATATTTGAATTCAATAATCTCCGCGTCATCCGATTTCTTGATGAACTCACCACAGAAGGTGGTATTGACTTTCAACATGTTTAATTCCCTCAATATTTTTTTAGTTTGAATTTTGAAAATATGCGATGCATCCTGCAAAAATTGCATCAACTCCTTATGACTTAAATTGATTATAACAGCCGTCCTTACTCTACTCTCAAAAACAGATTGAACAAGTCTCCATGTAACTCTATTTTTACGATTGCCAAGTCCCGCCCCAATATGATTCTTCTTCCTAATCAAACTTTGAAAACGTTTCAAATGCCCCACATTTGTTTCTAATTTTCTCAAAACCCCTGCTGTCGAATTGGTCCCCCTGATTGCCCTATTTAATTCTCTTATATGTGTCCCTATTTGCCTATTCCATAACAGTCTCTCTTCTGCAGATATGTTCGTCTTCTTTCTCAAAATTTCCACTTTTCTTCTACATTCCTCAACAACGGCATCACTAGTAGAAGCAATACTATTGACATTCATGTTGCGAGAAATATCAAACAGAAAATAATATTTTACTCACCACTGATTTTCAGTTATCTCAAAGAGGACTGCAGGTCCGGTGTCACTCCTTTTGTGAATCAGGCTGTATTTGCCTGGGGTGAAAGCCGGAAGCTGAGGCTTGAAGATGCCAACTACCCTCCTTAGCAGAACAACGCTAGATGCCTCGAGTTCCACCACAATAGCCTCCCCAAACCGTGTCTGGACCACCCTGATATTTTCAATGGGGTAAGGCTGGTTGATGGGCGAGCTACTTAGTGCTACAGTTGGTTTGAAGGCAGCAGCTTGAGCGTTAATAGCTGAAACATCCATCTGATGAGAATTAAAATATTCTAACACTGCTAGTATTGGGTGGAATGATCACTTGTCACAAATAAGGTCGACCACATGGCCTTGAAACGTAATGAATAAAGAACTCAACTTTTATAATCAGTTGGCACAACCCATACACAATATAATAAAACAGACAGGAGCAACCGAACGGACAGGAGCAACCGAACAGAAAGGAACAGATCGACCCACCAGTGTCAAAGTTCAGAATGGAATGACGCCTACGAACGTTCTGACCGTCTTATATAGGGCTTGAGGTTGTGACGTCATCAACCACCTGCAAACAACGGAGGTATTGTTCATGAGGCAAATTTCCCAATAGCTGACTCGACGAAATTCCAAGAAACGCTGTCAGTGGTGACAGGAAGTAGATAGAGGTACCCTTTCAGCATGTCTCCCAGCTAGCGTTATTGGATGACTCATCGGCCACCTGCGTCAGAACAATGGACCCATTGTTCTCTCACAGATAAGGATGATGCAATCGGATGAGGTTGTTACGTAATCGGACACCTGCAAACAAAGGCGGCATTGTTCTAGTATAATATTGCGTCGCAATTTCCCAATAGCTGAAATTCCAAGAAACGCTGACAGTGGCATAGAGAGAACAAAGGCGGCATTGTTCTAGAGAAAGGCTAGATAACATATGGCAAACAAAGGCGGCATTGTTCTACGAAGTCGAGATAAGGATGACTCATCGACCACCTGCAACATGCATATCGGGTGACCTTGGAACAAAGTGTTACCAATTGTAGTAATACCAACCTAAATCTGGTGGGCAAAGTCACTAGATTGTGACGTTATCCATCACCTTTCGAAAAGAAGAAGAAGAATGTCCTAGGACACGCCCTTGGGGTCTAGAGTCCGGAGGCTAGGGGGCTAAGTGCAGCCACGTGTCATCTGTCATTCCTTGTGTTTCATGTCATCTGTCACTTGTCATCTTTCACTCGTCGTCTGTCACCTGTCACTCTTTGTGTTTCATACCATCTGTCACTCCTTGTGTTCCATGTCACCTGTCACTTGTCATCTGTCATTTGTCATCTGTCACTGGCCATCTATCATCTGTCATCTGTCACTTGTCATCTGTCACTTGTCATCTGTCACTTGTCATCTGTCATCTATCGCTTGTCATCTGTCACTTGTCACGTACCATCTGTCACTTCCGGCGGCGGCCATCTTGTGACGTCACTTCCTAGCAGCCAACACCTTTCACCACAGGAACGGTTGTGACGTCACTTCCGGCGGCGGCCATCTTGAGCTCGTGCATACGTAGGTACACTACTAACAACACAAGAGAGATCAACCCTCAGCCTATAAACTCGTACCCACATCCACAACAGCAGCAGTACAGTGGACCACCTATCAGACAGAATTTTGGAAACACCAATAATCGTCCAATACAAAATTTTCCTCCTCGAATGATCAGACCATTTGTACAACAACCGCAAAGACAATTCTTCAGACCATCACCACCTCAACAAAATAATTACGGGAATCAGTCTCAACAAAGATTACAACGAAGAAACGTATTCCAACCAAATCCATACAGACAACTTCCAAAGCCTACTGCTATAGATACTTCTTCAGGAAACTATTCGAAAAATACACAACAACGACCAAGACCAAACTTCGTGGCCGAAGAACTATTCTGCCAAGATGATGGTTATTATCCCGAAGAATATGAAGACTATGAATATGAATCTTACTATGAACCTGAACAATATACCGAGTCTTATTATCAACCGGAAATTGTTTCATCCGAACAGTCAACACCTGGACAAGAAAAATGTGACGACCAAAATTTTTAAGATTGGCCCGTCTACCAGCAAAACGAAGTGATAGTCATCAACACAACTACATCATCCAAATTACCATACATAATTTTTCCAGAAACAAATTCAAAATTCATGATTGATACTGGTTCAACAAAAACATTAATCAGTACCAATATTGCAAATAATTGTTATCCGCAATTCATCCAAGAAGATCAATTTCAAATCCAATCAGCTCACAGTATAAGTAATCACGATTACAGCGTAACTATTCCACTTTCGAAATTTTTTAAGAAACCAGGAATATTACAAAAGTTCTATGTATTTGACTTCAATCCCAAATATGACGGACTCATTGGAATCGATTTATTAACAAAAATCGGAGCATCCATTGACTTAGAGAAAAATGCACTTGTCACACAAAATGCATCCATTCCATTATATTTTGATAAAAAAATCGAAAATAAAACATCTCAACAAAAAACATCTATATTCAACATAGATTTATTACCACGAACCGAATACATTGTCGAAATGCCAGTGAACAAAGACATTTCCGAAGGAATTATCAATTACCGAAAGTTCTAAAGTGTAGAAATGCCCTCAGCATACGTCACCGTGAAGAATAAAAAAGCAGTTACCATCATCACCAACCCTACTGAAGAAAAATTGACTCTAGATCTTTTCGAACCACTTGAAATCGAAGAAATGGGAGCCTTCCAGATTCATAATTACGAGAATAAACTTCATACTGAAAATTATGATCCTAACAAAGATTATTTCGAACAACTTCAAATACAAAATTTGAATAATTTACGTTTAGATCATATGAACACAGAAGAAAAAAATGTTATTGCAAAACTTTGTTATGTATACAAAGACATTTTTCACTGTGAAGAAATTCCTTTGACCTTCAACAATGACTCTCATATAGAGACTATCGTTCAAAAAGCATTACGAACCTTGGGTTTCCTTTTAAGAGTCACCAAATCCTTTAATCGCTCTGAAACAATTATAACACTTTAGAACTCTATCGTACGAAGCCACCTAGAGTACGCCTCAATAGTATGGAATCCATTCTATAAGGATAAGATAAATAGAATCGAAAAAGTACAGCATAAATTAATAAATGTTTTAAATTTTCGATTCAACAAAAGAAGACATTTTTTCTCTTATGAATGAAATGTTATATTTTACAAGCTCGAAATTTTAAATTTGAGAAGGCAATTCTTTGATATCTGCTTTGTCTATAAAATTGTCAATGACATTATTGATTCTCCATACTGTACAAGTTTTTTCCTCTTGAATTGTGCCCGATATCTTATGCGACATCGGCTACTATTCGTACCTGGTAGGATAACTACCAATTTCATGTCTAATTCTCCACTATATAGGTGCATGAAGTTTTGTAATGGTTCAGATGACGAAGAATTTGATATTTTTTCGACCAGGATAAACATTTTCAAGAAAAAGTTGAAGACCGCGTTGTATAACCGATAGTAATGATTTCGTTTCTTTTTTTCTCATCCATTTTTGAATATGCAATATATGTATGAATTGCACTGACTAGGTTGTTTATGATACTTCCTGATAATAGTTCATAAAATATGCCGATTATTTTATTAGAATAATTTAGAGATCCAACTTTTTTTTTCTGTTATTTTCCAATTATTCTCTATATTTTGTCTAGTATATCGAAATAAGTACTTCTTATCCTAGATCTGAAAATATTTATATCATTTCCTTTAGGGCTATTTACATTTTGATTTTAGAACGGCTTTTATAGCATTGTCTTGGTTTAAGACTGATCAAAATTTGTAACCTGTGCGATTCTATTAGTGGATAGCTGCGTCTATCTGTTGAATCGCCTAATTCTCCAAAATAAAATAAAATAAAAATAAAATAAAATCAAACATGCAATAAAATTGTCAGATAACACCCCGATATACACGAAATCATATAGATATCCTCAAATTCACCAACAAGAAGTTCGAAGCCAAATTCAATCAATGCTTCAACAAGGTATCATACAACCTTCGACATCACCTTGGAGTTCACCAGTATGGATAGTGCCCAAGAAGATGAACGCTTCAGGAAGAAAAAATGGAGATTGGTTATTGATCATAGAAATCTCAATCAGAAAACAGTTGACGACAAGTACCCGTTGCCGAATATCAATGATATTCTTGACAAACTAGGACGCAGTCAATATTTTACTACATTAGACCTAGCCTCAGGATTTCATCAAGTTGAAATGGAAACCGAAGATACTGAAAAGACAGCCTTCAGTACAGAAAACGGTCATTATGAGTATAAAAGAATGCCGTTTGGACTCAAGAATGCCCCTGCAACATTTCAAAGAGTTATGGACAACATACTCAGAGGTATTCAGAACGAAAAATGCCTTGTATATCTAGACGATATCATAATATTCTCTACATCTCTACAAGAACATACCGAACGTCTCAGAGAAGTATTTGATCGTTTACGTCAATCAAATTTCAAAATTCAACTAGATAAAAGTGAATTTCTACAAAAAGATGTAGCATACCTTGGACATTTAATAACACCACAAGGAGTCAAGCCAAACCCGCAAAAAATCAAAGCAATTCTGAATTATCCAATACCGAAAACACAAAAAGAAATTAAAGGATTTTTAGGTTTACTTGGATACTACAGACGATTCATCAAGGATTTTGCAAAGCTGACGAAACCAATGACGAAATGTCTCAAGAAAAATTCAAAAGTGATTCATTCCACAGAATTTATCGAAAGTTTCGAAAATGCCAAGAAAATCTTAACAAACGATCCGATTTTGCAATACCCAAATTTTTCAATACCTTTTATACTGACAACAGATGCTAGTAACGTAGCTTGAGGAGCTGTTTTGTCGAAAGGAAAAATTGGTGAGGACAAACCCGTTGCTTTTGCATCCAGAACGTTGAATGAAACTGAACAAAAATATTCAACTATAGAAAAAGAGCTTCTTGCCATTGTTTGGGCTACCAAGTATTTCCGCCCTTACCTATATGGAAGAAAATTTACCATTTACACCGATCATCGACCTTTGAAATGGTTATTTTACTTAAAAGAGCCAAATTCCAAACTCGTAAGATGGAGATTACGTCTGAAAGAATACGACTACACCGTAGAATACAAGAAAGGTAAGCACAACACCAATGCCGATGCCCTCTCGAGAATTCAAATCAATCCATTAGATATTGACGCAAAATCAACAGCAGTAGGAAATGATCCTGAACTTGACCAGTTACTTGAAGAACTCATTACCTATGAAGAAGAACAACGTAGCCAGTTGAATACTCCTGTACCAATGGAAACGACATCAACCGTACCAACTATACGAGATACACCCTGTATAGATGAAGAAATGGACTTAATGATTGTACCACCACGAGAAACAGAAGAACTTGAAATAACTGTCAGATCTAGACAAGATCCAGATCCACCTCAAAGTATTTCTATAACACAAGATGCTATAGACAAGAAAGAAAAACAATTTATTATTACAACTGTTTTCAACAATCTTCAAGAACCAAAAGTTATCAAAAAAGGAAAACACAATCGTTCACGCCCAGATATCCAAAGAAAACAATGAAAATGAAATAAAAACATTACTTATTCAGTATTGTGAACCAAGAAAGAAATATTTCTGTTACTTTGAAAAAGAAGCAATGTATAAAGACTTCTGTAGCGTATTCTGTACCACCTTTAATAGAGATCACCCTATATTAATCAGATTTACTAACAGAATGATCACCGTTTTTGACGTTTTTTACGTTTCTGAAGTTTTTGACGTTTTGAAGCAGGTTCATTCATTTGCAGCAATGAAACAACCAAGATTTCAAGAAACTTTTATTAAACATAGTGAAAAATACATAGTGTATAAAAAAAACTGAAATAAAGAATCTACATTATATAATAAATAAAGTGTATAAAAATTAGTAAGCATATATACAACTAGATTGAAAAAATCAGTGGTGGGGGTAAAATATTATCAGTTGAGATTTCTCAGAACATGAAGGTGATATTGTTGAGGAATGTATATGGAAGAAGAATCATATGTCAGCTATGGAGGAATGTCCGAAAGGCAGGGTGTCATAACAATTTGGAAGTAGGTGTCTCTTGGTGTCATAAGGATTTAGCGCAATTTTCGACTGTTCAATACTGAATACTTGATGGTTGAAGGAACGGATTGTCCGCTGTGTGACTGTCTGCTTCTTGAAGTCTGTCAAGCAAGCCACATAATCATTGAAGGATATCTTATTCCTAACCACATTAAATTTAACCCCTTCGGATTTTTTGGTGACTTTACCCCCCTGCACTTTGTAGGCATACATTTTCGAACGTAAGCCTACAAAGTGTGTTATTATCTTCGAATTTGCCTCATCTTTCATCATTCCCAAGACCTTTTTATTCACTTGCGGAATTCCATACGGGTTGTCAGAAGGGTAGTCGGATGTGTCGAATTTGGACAAGTTATTTTTGATAAGTTGCGCATATACATCATCACAGCCAAGTTCGTAAATAAAACTATCGATGTCTGTATACATTAACTTACATTTCTCCACCCCCATTGTTGGAAGCATGAAATCGTAATGGAAATTATACATGCACGTCTTGGATAAATGCAAAATAGCCATCCCTATGTATAGGGGTTTGTTGAGGACTATTCGCAATCAGATCGTCGCTCAAAATCGTCCGGCCACGAAACTTTGAACTGGCGATCATATTTTTAGCCCCATAGGGTCCATTCCATGATCAACATAATTTGACGACGCGATGTTTACGAATGTTTTCCATCGTCTTTCCAAACACGGCATTATTCATAAGTTTATATAGGTTTGCTTCGAATGTGTTGGTGGCTGCAGCCCTCAATCCAGTATTCAGATCAATGTAGGGCTTCAACCACGTAGACTGTTTGAATTTCGCTACCCTGTGAATTTTGGTGAGCTTCAAGCCATTGGCCAGAGCTTGTTTCAAATTAACATAATGGATGATGTATTCCTTTTTATGGTGTAACGTGGTCATCAATTTTGCCAACTTGGAACCAGGTGGCTTGCGGTGTTCGGCACAAAACGGAAAGTCTTTATGTAGATCGTGCAAGTTTTCCGGATATTCCAAATCTACTTGTAAGATATATCCTTCTGGCGCATCGTCAGGAATCAATGTGACGTCAGTCCATTCAAACCCTCCATACGGGAGGGACTTTGACATTGCCCATCCATATAGATTGTTAACGTCCAAGTAGAGAAGATGCTTTGGTGGTTTAGTAGGATCATATGTTGAAGTGTACTTATGGTTGGCTTCAGAATAGCGGTTACAACAAACCGAAATACCGCCTCTTATAGCCTTTTCGACAAACATCAGCATGTCAACATCTTTTAAAATTTGTAGTGAACATTTTGTGTACTTCAGCATACAATCCCACGTATAACCTGGAAGGGTGTAATACCAAGCCGGATCTAAGGTATACGTCCTCAAGGCAGCTTCTCTGAATTGTTCGAAAACATCTGCCAGAAGAAGGATATCTGTTTTCATGTATAAATCCGAGTATTCACCTAAATTTTGACATTCAAATTGTTGCCATACGTTTTGAGCATGAGCGTACTTTACATCATCAATATTTTCATCGTTCAATTTATTATAGAAGTTCTCAATGGGTGGAAGTTCAGTTTCGTCTAATTTTCTCGGACTATTGATGTGGTCATATGGGAAAACACCTTTCTTTGTGAGTAGATCGAATTTAGAAGCGTCTAATTGATTGTATTCTTTTCTCAAGTTTTGGAAGTTATCCTTCGTCAAATTGGAGGCCAATTCGTCCAAACTGGCACCCAGAAATCTCAAAGAGTCGATGAATCTGAATTTGATACCGGTTTCTGTATTGTGTTGGGTGAAGAAAATGTATTTCCCCATATTTATCGGAAGTACGCTCACCTGTCCACGTTTGGCAATCTCTCTCAGAAGGAAATGAGAATCATATCCGGAAAAATTGTGGAACACTATGGGCACTACGAAGGACTTGCGGTACCCCAAATCACAAGATTGATGCGCCCACCCTCTGAAGGCACCAGTGAAATGGTCGTGGTCTTTTACAATGATATCAGTGCCCGCAAACGCCTTTTCACAGATATGGCAGTGTGTTACACCAACCCTATTTGGGAAATGAGTCAGAGGAACAATGTCTTTGATTTTAGACTGTACAAATTTCGCGACATCTGCCATTTCTATGACAAACCAATCCATGCAATCAGGACCTCGATGACTCTTGTAATAGGACAAGCTATCATCATATGAGCATTTGAAATAGTACCCTGCGCTGAAGGATGTGTGTTTTTGATATTTTGCCATTTTTTGAGAAATTTTGTCATCACAGGGCTCCAAAACCGATTCAAAATCACCATAGATGATGAATTCGGCCTTTTGTTTATATATATGATTTTTGAAAACAACTGATTCGTATTTGGGGAATGAAATTTTGCATTTGTCAACAGTTTCGCATACAACACTGATCTGCCAATTTGGATTCGCTCGAAAAATAATTTAGACACCTATCACAGAAATGTTTTTTTTTCATGGTCTTTACTGAGTTGTGAAGATAGCAGCCTGGACATGTCTTTAATCCAACAATAATGATATCTGAGGTCTTCGTCGTAATCATCTTCAGGCAAGACATCATAATCGTTGGGCTTGGGGAAATATTCACTTTGAATGAGAAGTAGATTGACATGTCTGGGCTGCTTATGTTTCGTGAGTTTTATGGGTACTACTTCAAAATACTCTGTCTTTCTAACATGAATCAGTTCCAAGGCGTAAACGTTCACCGAGATATCATTGAGTTTTTCAAATTTAGGAATATTGTTGAGAGTGACGGGTACATCCAATCCTGCGGTATTCAAAACTTGGCTGTATTGAGGGTACGAGCTGGGCCTGTCTACATGTTGGTCAGCAGGGTGGAGAGCGCTCACGATACTCCAGAAGGAGCATGCTTCATCATTGTTCCTAACATTGATGCATGCACGCTTTTTCAAAATCTTCTCTGGTAGCTTGATATAGGATGAACCATTGCCAATCTCTAATTCATTAACATTAACCACTCAAGTAAAAATTTCCCGCAAGGCCCAGCCACTATCCTTCTCCTGGAATTCCGAAAGTTTATTCAATACAGTATCAATCACATTCTCCGCAAACCAACAATCTAAATCCGTTCCTTCATCCATTGTAGCATTCTTTGTATTGAAATATTTGAATTCAATAATCTCCGCGTCATCCGATTTCTTGATGAACTCACCACAGAAGGTGGTATTGACTTTCAACATGTTTAATTCCCTCAATATTTTTTTAGTTTGAATTTTGAAAATATGCGATGCATCCTGCAAAAATTGCATCAACTCCTTATGACTTAAATTGATTATAACAGCCGTCCTTACTCTACTCTCAAAAACAGATTGAACAAGTCTCCATGTAACTCTATTTTTACGATTGCCAAGTCCCGCCCCAATATGATTCTTCTTCCTAATCAAACTTTGAAAACGTTTCAAATGCCCCACATTTGTTTCTAATTTTCTCAAAACCCCTGCTGTCGAATTGGTCCCCCTGATTGCCCTATTTAATTCTCTTATATGTGTCCCTATTTGCCTATTCCATAACAGTCTCTCTTCTGCAGATATGTTCGTCTTCTTTCTCAAAATTTCCACTTTTCTTCTACATTCCTCAACAACGGCATCACTAGTAGAAGCAATACTATTGACATTCATGTTGCGAGAAATATCAAACAGAAAATAATATTTTACTCACCACTGATTTTCAGTTATCTCAAAGAGGACTGCAGGTCCGGTGTCACTCCTTTTGTGAATCAGGCTGTATTTGCCTGGGGTGAAAGCCGGAAGCTGAGGCTTGAAGATGCCAACTACCCTCCTTAGCAGAACAACGCTAGATGCCTCGAGTTCCACCACAATAGCCTCCCCAAACCGTGTCTGGACCACCCTGATATTTTCAATGGGGTAAGGCTGGTTGATGGGCGAGCTACTTAGTGCTACAGTTGGTTTGAAGGCAGCAGCTTGAGCGTTAATAGCTGAAACATCCATCTGATGAGAATTAAAATATTCTAACACTGCTAGTATTGGGTGGAATGATCACTTGTCACAAATAAGGTCGACCACATGGCCTTGAAACGTAATGAATAAAGAACTCAACTTTTATAATCAGTTGGCACAACCCATACACAATATAATAAAACAGACAGGAGCAACCGAACGGACAGGAGCAACCGAACAGAAAGGAACAGATCGACCCACCAGTGTCAAAGTTCAGAATGGAATGACGCCTACGAACGTTCTGACCGTCTTATATAGGGCTTGAGGTTGTGACGTCATCAACCACCTGCAAACAACGGAGGTATTGTTCATGAGGCAAATTTCCCAATAGCTGACTCGACGAAATTCCAAGAAACGCTGTCAGTGGTGACAGGAAGTAGATAGAGGTACCCTTTCAGGATGTCTCCCAGCTAGCGTTATTGGATGACTCATCGGCCACCTGCGTCAGAACAATGGACCCATTGTTCTCTCACAGATAAGGATGATGCAATCGGATGAGGTTGTTACGTAATCGGACACCTGCAAACAAAGGCGGCATTGTTCTAGTATAATATTGCGTCGCAATTTCCCAATAGCTGAAATTCCAAGAAACGCTGACAGTGGCATAGAGAGAACAAAGGCGGCATTGTTCTAGAGAAAGGCTAGATAACATATGGCAAACAAAGGCGGCATTGTTCTACGAAGTCGAGATAAGGATGACTCATCGACCACCTGCAACATGCATATCGGGTGACCTTGGAACAAAGTGTTACCAATTGTAGTAATACCAACCTAAATCTGGTGGGCAAAGTCACTAGATTGTGACGTTATCCATCACCTTTCGAAAAGAAGAAGAAGAATGTCCTAGGACACGCCCTTGGGGTCTAGAGTCCGGAGGCTAGGGGGCTAAGTGCAGCCACGTGTCATCTGTCATTCCTTGTGTTTCATGTCATCTGTCACTTGTCATCTTTCACTCGTCGTCTGTCACCTGTCACTCTTTGTGTTTCATACCATCTGTCACTCCTTGTGTTCCATGTCACCTGTCACTAGTCATCTGTCATTTGTCATCTGTCACTGGCCATCTATCATCTGTCATCTGTCACTTGTCATCTGTCACTTGTCATCTGTCACTTGTCATCTGTCATCTATCGCTTGTCATCTGTCACTTGTCACGTACCATCTGTCACTTCCGGCGGCGGCCATCTTGTGACGTCACTTCCTAGCAGCCAACACCTTTCACCACAGGAACGGTTGTGACGTCACTTCCGGCGGCGGCCATCTTGAGCTCGTGCATACGTAGGTACACTACTAACAACACAAGAGAGATCAACCCTCAGCCTATAAACTCGTACCCACATCCACAACAGCAGCAGTACAGTGGACCACCTATCAGACAGAATTTTGGAAACACCAATAATCGTCCAATACAAAATTTTCCTCCTCGAATGATCAGACCATTTGTACAACAACCGCAAAGACAATTCTTCAGACCATCACCACCTCAACAAAATAATTACGGGAATCAGTCTCAACAAAGATTACAACGAAGAAACGTATTCCAACCAAATCCATACAGACAACTTCCAAAGCCTACTGCTATAGATACTTCTTCAGGAAACTATTCGAAAAATACACAACAACGACCAAGACCAAACTTCGTGGCCGAAGAACTATTCTGCCAAGATGATGGTTATTATCCCGAAGAATATGAAGACTATGAATATGAATCTTACTATGAACCTGAACAATATACCGAGTCTTATTATCAACCGGAAATTGTTTCATCCGAACAGTCAACACCTGGACAAGAAAAATGTGACGACCAAAATTTTTAAGATTGGCCCGTCTACCAGCAAAACGAAGTGATAGTCATCAACACAACTACATCATCCAAATTACCATACATAATTTTTCCAGAAACAAATTCAAAATTCATGATTGATACTGGTTCAACAAAAACATTAATCAGTACCAATATTGCAAATAATTGTTATCCGCAATTCATCCAAGAAGATCAATTTCAAATCCAATCAGCTCACAGTATAAGTAATCACGATTACAGCGTAACTATTCCACTTTCGAAATTTTTTAAGAAACCAGGAATATTACAAAAGTTCTATGTATTTGACTTCAATCCCAAATATGACGGACTCATTGGAATCGATTTATTAACAAAAATCGGAGCATCCATTGACTTAGAGAAAAATGCACTTGTCACACAAAATGCATCCATTCCATTATATTTTGATAGAAAAATCGAAAATAAAACATCACAACAAAAAACATCTATATTCCACATAGATTTATTACCACGAACCGAACACATTGTCGAAATGCCAGTGAACAAAGACATTTCCGAAGGAATTATCAATTACCGAAAGTTCCAAAGTGTAGAAATGCCCTCAGCATACGTCACCGTGAAGAATAAAAAAGCAGTTACCACCATAACCAACCCTACTGAAGAAAAATTGACTCTAGATCTTTTCGAACCACTTGAAATCGAAGAAATGGGAGCCTTCCAGATTCATAATTACGAGAATAAACTTCATACTGAAAATTATGATCCTAACAAAGATTATTTCGAACAACTTCAAATACAAAATTTGAATAATTTACGTTTAGATCATATGAACACAGAAGAAAAAAATGTTATTGCAAAACTTTGTTATGTATACAAAGACATTTTTCACTGTGAAGAAATTCCTTTGACCTTCAACAATGACTCTCATATAGAGACTATCGTTCAAAAAGCATTACGAACCTTGGGTTTCCTTTTAAGAGTCACCAAATCCTTTAATCGCTCTGAAACAATTATAACACTTTAGAACTCTATCGTACGAAGCCACCTAGAGTACGCCTCAATAGTATGGAATCCATTCTATAAGGATAAGATAAATAGAATCGAAAAAGTACAGCATAAATTAATAAATGTTTTAAATTTTCGATTCAACAAAAGAAGACATTTTTTCTCTTATGAATGAAATGTTATATTTTACAAGCTCGAAATTTTAAATTTGAGAAGGCAATTCTTTGATATCTGCTTTGTCTATAAAATTGTCAATGACATTATTGATTCTCCATACTGTACAAGTTTTTTCCTCTTGAATTGTGCCCGATATCTTATGCGACATCGGCTACTATTCGTACCTGGTAGGATAACTACCAATTTCATGTCTAATTCTCCACTATATAGGTGCATGAAGTTTTGTAATGGTTCAGATGACGAAGAATTTGATATTTTTTCGACCAGGATAAACATTTTCAAGAAAAAGTTGAAGACCGCGTTGTATAACCGATAGTAATGATTTCGTTTCTTTTTTTCTCATCCATTTTTGAATATGCAATATATGTATGAATTGCACTGACTAGGTTGTTTATGATACTTCCTGATAATAGTTCATAAAATATGCCGATTATTTTATTAGAATAATTTAGAGATCCAACTTTTTTTTTCTGTTATTTTCCAATTATTCTCTATATTTTGTCTAGTATATCGAAATAAGTACTTCTTATCCTAGATCTGAAAATATTTATATCATTTCCTTTAGGGCTATTTACATTTTGATTTTAGAACGGCTTTTATAGCATTGTCTTGGTTTAAGACTGATCAAAATTTGTAACCTGTGCGATTCTATTAGTGGATAGCTGCGTCTATCTGTTGAATCGCCTAATTCTCCAAAATAAAATAAAATAAAAATAAAATAAAATCAAACATGCAATAAAATTGTCAGATAACACCCCGATATACACGAAATCATATAGATATCCTCAAATTCACCAACAAGAAGTTCGAAGCCAAATTCAATCAATGCTTCAACAAGGTATCATACAACCTTCGACATCACCTTGGAGTTCACCAGTATGGATAGTGCCCAAGAAGATGAACGCTTCAGGAAGAAAAAATGGAGATTGGTTATTGATCATAGAAATCTCAATCAGAAAACAGTTGACGACAAGTACCCGTTGCCGAATATCAATGATATTCTTGACAAACTAGGACGCAGTCAATATTTTACTACATTAGACCTAGCCTCAGGATTTCATCAAGTTGAAATGGAAACCGAAGATACTGAAAAGACAGCCTTCAGTACAGAAAACGGTCATTATGAGTATAAAAGAATGCCGTTTGGACTCAAGAATGCCCCTGCAACATTTCAAAGAGTTATGGACAACATACTCAGAGGTATTCAGAACGAAAAATGCCTTGTATATCTAGACGATATCATAATATTCTCTACATCTCTACAAGAACATACCAAACGTCTCAGAGAAGTATTTGATCGTTTACGTCAATCAAATTTCAGAATTCAACTAGATAAAAGTGAATTTCTACAAAAAAATGTAGCATACCTTGGACATCTAATAACACCACAAGGAGTCAAGCCAAACCCGCAAAAAATCAAAGCAATTCTGAATTATCCAATACCGAAAACACAAAAAGAAATTAAAGTATTTTTAGGTTTACTTAGATACTACAGACGATTCATCAAGGATTTTGCAAAGCTGACGAAACCAATGACGAAATGTATCAAGAAAAATTCAAAAGTGATTCATTCCACAGAATTTATCGAAAGTTTCGAAAATGCCAAGAAAATCTTAACAAACGATCCGATTTTGCAATACCCAAATTTTTCAATACCTTTTATACTGACAACAGATGCTAGTAACGTAGCTTGAGGAGCTGTTTTGTCGAAAGGAAAAATTGGTGAGGACAAACCCGTTGCTTTTGCATCCAGAACGTTGAATGAAACTGAACAAAAATATTCAACTATAGAAAAAGAGCTTCTTGCCATTGTTTGGGCTACCAAGTATTTCCGCCCTTACCTATATGGAAGAAAATTTACCATTTACACCGATCATCGACCTTTGAAATGGTTATTTTACTTAAAAGAGCCAAATTCCAAACTCGTAAGATGGAGATTACGTCTGAAAGAATACGACTACACCGTAGAATACAAGAAAGGTAAGCACAACACCAATGCCGATGCCCTCTCGAGAATTCAAATCAATCCATTAGATATTGACGCAAAATCAACAGCAGTAGGAAATGATCCTGAACTTGACCAGTTACTTGAAGAACTCATTACCTATGAAGAAGAACAACGTAGCCAGTTGAATACTCCTGTACCAATGGAAACGACATCAACCGTACCAACTATACGAGATACACCCTGTATAGATGAAGAAATGGACTTAATGATTGTACCACCACGAGAAACAGAAGAACTTGAAATAACTGTCAGATCTAGACAAGATCCAGATCCACCTCAAAGTATTTCTATAACACAAGATGCTATAGACAAGAAAGAAAAACAATTTATTATTACAACTGTTTTCAACAATCTTCAAGAACCAAAAGTTATCAAAAAAGGAAAACACAATCGTTCACGCCCAGATATCCAAAGAAAACAATGAAAATGAAATAAAAACATTACTTATTCAGTATTGTGAACCAAGAAAGAAATATTTCTGTTACTTTGAAAAAGAAGCAATGTATAAAGACTTCTGTAGCGTATTCTGTACCACCTTTAATAGAGATCACCCTATATTAATCAGATTTACTAACAGAATGATCACCGTTGACGATAAAGAAGAACAAGAAAATCTCATAAAGAACTATCATGAGAGCAAAACAAATCATAGAGGTATCAATGTAACGTACAAGGAATTAAACAGAAGATATTCTTGGACAAACATGAAAAAATCTGTCGAAAACTATGTAAACTCTTGTTTTGTATGTAAAAATGCCAAATACGGAAGACACATACCAACAATACCGCTGACAGTAACCGAAACAGCTTCGAGACCATTAGAAAAATTAAATGCAGATATATTTAATATCGAAGGAACATCATTTTTCACAATCATTGACGAATTTTCCAAATTAGGACAAGCCTATCAAGTTACCAGTAAAAATGCTATCGAAATATCGGACAAGCTAATACATTTCTTTCAACATTTTGGTATACCCGAATCAATTACATTCGATTCCGGCACTGAATTTGAGAATGAAACCGTGACATCTTTGTTGAAATTACACAAAGTAAACATTCATTTTTTTACTCCTCAACATACTCGTTGGAATGGATTAATCGAAAGATTACATGGTACTCTCACAGAACATTACAGAATCATAAAACAACATTCTACAGATACCCCATCACGACTAATGGCGTACTCAATTATTGGATATAATAATTCCATACACTCCGCCACTGGATTTACACCACTAGAACTTGTATATGGACATACAGCATCAAGAAATCCGTATGACATATATTATGATAAACAATACTATCAAAATTATGTCGAAGAACATCAGAAGAAACTCAAATTCACATACGAAAAAGTCAAGGAGAAACTACAAAGAGACAAAGAACGAATAATCACCAGAAGGAAAGAACGAATAATCACCAGAAGGCATAAAAATCAAATGGAACAAAAGACCTTCAAGATAGGAGATCAAGTATTCGAGAAAAATCCCGAAGCAGACAGAAACAAATCCAAGGACAGATACCTAGGACCATTTACGATCACAGAAATAAACGAAGATCATCATACGTGCGTTATATAATCCCCTAATAAACCGCCAAGAAGAATCCATTTTGATAAACTAAGACATCCTATTGTTACAGAGCGATCCGATGGACCATCGGAGGAACCGAAGGACCAACCTTGTCACTTCTTCAGTCAATTTCGGCAGATCATGCTGAAAATGCCTTGGCTTTCGTCAAGACCCGCCTGTCTGGTAAGGCTAGAGATCTCATCACCCAGGATGATGTCTCTTTAGAAAGCATCGTCGATAAGATCAAGAGAGGTATTAGGGGTGAAAATTCAAAATTAGTAGCTGCGAAATTGTTGGCTCTGAAACAAAATTCGAAAGATTCTGTGAAGTATGCCTCAGAAATTGAATCTCTCTCAGCTAGTTTAAAACGAGCATACATAAGTGAAGGTGTACCAGCATCAGTAGCGGATTCGTACACTACTGATACGACAGTAAATTCAATCGTGAAGAACACTTCTTCTGATAGAATAAAAATAATAATGGAAGCTGGTAGTTTCGCTTCGTATCAGGAAGCGATCACCAAATTCGTAAATACCATTTCTGATACTACAGTACAATCTAATTAGGTACTTCATATGAGACAAAATTTTAGACAAAATCATAGAAGATTCAATAATAATAATGCCGGGCATCATTTCCGTGGAAGAGGTCAAAATCGATATCAAAATAACAATAACAGTACTGGGCAATATGGCAGGGGACGAAGAAATTTTAATTCAAATAATTATGCGAATGATTATAACCGTAGTAGTTATAGGGGTAGTAGGAATTACCATGCAGTAAGATCGTATGAAACAGAGCCGGACCAGGGAAACAGTTCTGGCCCCCAACAAACTCGAGTGGGGGAAATATAAAAATATTCAATGTCGATTTATCACTTTCAAATTTTGTGATGTTCAAAACTGAAATGACAGGAAATAAGAAAGTTTTACTTATCTTAGATACAGGAGCTGACATATCCCTGTTCAAGCTGTTACGGTTTCACTTTGATTTAATGTATGTGCACATACTAGAAGCAGAGTTATCTAAAATCCTTTATTCAATCGTTATACAGATCATTTAGGTATCATGCTTGATATTCCATCTTCCTTCGAGTACTGCTTAGATCCAGCATACCTGAAAAATAATGAGAAACCATTAATAAAAAGAATCATTTCCCCATTGTTACTTACCCATGACATCAACTTCGATATCCTCGGTCCGATCTCTACTGTGAGCTTCCTCTGGTCCAAATCTGTGAAAAACATATATATTGGTGAATTATCAACAACAATTACAATATACTGATCTTACCTTGTAGAAAAATCAAGTCGTAGAAAAATAATAACATTGATCCACCATTAACCTTACTATATTAGTTGAAGGTTATCACTAGTCTGGACTCTGGGTTTTGTCATCTTATTCTTCTGCTCCATCTGGAATACCTAGTTAGTCCTCAACCTGGAATGAAGATGACTTCTAACTCAACCTAATAACCTGAAACTGTATAACCTGACAAGTGGGTCATTTTGGCGGGAGTCTGGGAAAGTTCCGCCAAGATAGTGATATTTGACAAGGCTTTTTCTGATAACCTATGAAGGTATTGAAACGTGCCATCGCACTATTGCGGATTTAAATTGTATAATCAAAACTTACTAGGAAATATAAGTGTTCAAAGGACAGTCCACTGCCTACTACCTGCCAAGGGATAAAATTCCTAGTCAGAATTTGATTATCAGATATCATTTTCACAACTCGCTGTAATTGATACATCTGGCCACCTGAGAACAAGGTATGGGTTGAATCAAGCATTTCTGCAGCTTATTTTATAAATTTCTACATAGTAGCATTATTACTTGCAGGGCCAAAGAACGATTTCTAGTAGTCTATAGGTGTACTTACTGCTATAACCACAGATGCTTATATTATTGCCTGCTTTGCTTTTGCTTTCTGCATGGTATCCTAGGTACACCAGCCTACATATACCTCCTGCCTAGCATGTCAATTGTAGTTTTGAAACAGAGGGTAGCCAACAACGATTCGACCTGTGGAGCAGAAGTTGACTTGAGCAGGCCAGACTGCTTATATCCAGCACTTACTTGTCTTACTTGCTGTGGGACACTCCTGCTCCAAGCTGCCACTGTCACCTATAAAAATCCTGCAAAGTGAGCTGTATCTCGTCCTTCTTTTAGTTGCACTAATTCAGGAAATAATGCATTGACCTCACCCAGTATTAGCATAGTTTAAGTATAGTATATCTAGCGATCGACCTGTACACTTTTGGTATCGATACCAGAGGGAAAGCTGGGTAAGTTTCCACTGCAACTTGCAATCTGGATTGTGTTATCATGGATCTGTAATAGTCATCACTTGCTGCTCATAATCACTGCTTAAATTTCTCAGAATTAATCACCACTTACCACCATAATATGAAGTGAACCAACCTCAACCAACAATAAAGAAATATTGTACTTTTACACCCACCCCCTGAGTTTTATTATTCACATGAATACCCATTGTTTTTAGTGTCCCCTTTTCAGGGACTAAGCAAACAACGTTGTAAATTTGGCGCCCACTAGGATAACGGTTGGGAGGTTGTTTCATTTCAGGTGATGTTTTCATATAATTTGAATGTTGATATAAAGATGAAATTATTCTTTATTTTTATTCAATTTCATAACCTGGCATAACCTCACTAATTTTGTCAGCTGAAGTTGGTTTCTGATCGTGGCTACAAAATTCGATCATTCTCCTTATTTTTTTTCACAACAGTATACGAGTAAGGTGGGTCCATTGCCAACTGGCACCATAGGCAGGAACGGTCTTTGCTATTGCCTTGGCCATAAGGGGAACATTGCCAAAAACATCAATTGCTCCCTTTTCACGATTATACAGGGAGTTGAAGAAAAATAGGCATTCACACAAATAATTATAAAACAGCACGCATTCAGGAAGATTTATTTGTTGAAATCATTTATTTAGTAACCTATTAGTACACAGTTAGTAGCAAATAAAGTATTGGCTAGGACATTCAGCAATTTTAATTTGATGGAAATAGTTTGAGTGGCATTTTTGGTGAAAAAAAAAAACTTTTCATCAATGAACATTATTCAAACTTGTGGTGAATATAATTTGTTAATTAGCACTTTATTCGATAGTTAATCAGGACGCAATTCCATATTGGTATTTTCACTTCAGGTGAATAAATAGTTAGTAAGAATCAGTTTCTTGTGGTCATAGCAAAGTATACCTGGATATAAATAGATATTTTTTTCTTTTTCCTTCGCATTTAATTTAAAGGCAATCGATATTGAATCGAGTAGGTTTTTTTTTGGTTGGTTGTACGGATTACGCTTCTCCATTTTCTTCAGGAAGGAGGGAGGTGTGCGCGTGATTGATTTCACGAGTTTTTTAGTTTTGTTTTTTTATTTGGAGATTCCGAAATATGGAAGTAAACCGACTGTTGAGTGATGAACTCACATATGAGTTGCAAGTTAGAGGCTTACCAATAGAAGGCACGGTGAATGATAAGAGGGTTTTGCTTCGAGGAGCATTGCGTTGCGAAAAAGCTGGCATACCACCTGTCTCCGTGTCAGTTGAGTTAGAACCGGAATCAGAATTCACTATTTGTAGAGATAAATTAAAGGAATTGAAATCATGCATTCAAAATTATGATAATGATGATAGGGTCAACGAATACAAGAGAATTTCTTCCCGGCTTTATCACGTTCAGGGACGACTTAGACGCGTACCAACAGGTGATGAGAAAGTAGAAGCGGCAAGGAGGAGTTTGATAGGGTTATGTATGCGGTTGGTGGAGGATGTTTCTGATCATTTCGAAAATAATCCGACAGAGGATGTTTCGGATCATCTCAAAAATAACCCGACAGAAAACCGACCACTGATTGAAATCAATCAACCTCAATCCACAGAACCTTCCATTCTGGATGAATTAGTTCCTCTACCACCGAGTTATGCGCCCACCATGCCAACCGATAGAAACGCGGAAATGATGAGAGGAAGGCCTTATTCAAGTCAATCTTTACCCCTGACGGATAGAGCTAGGATCCAAAGGGAAGAAGTTGAAGGAGATAGAGAAAGGGATAGAGATTTTCTCAGACAGGTTCCTCCGTCTAGACAACATCCTCAGGCAAGTTCCAGTGGATGCACTGATAATATCCATATCCCGAATAATGTACCGAGGTGTGAGCCTTCGGAAGCAGACCTTCTGAACAGACGCTTCTAAGAAGTTAGATTCGAGGATCATATTCCTCATAGTAGTATTGGTAGGCCTCACCTACAGTGAATGTGTGCGTTGCACTAGGTTTCGGAGTTTGGCACTGGTTTGAAACCGTTTTTCACTTGAAAAATATCAGCACAGACAAGACAGATGTTTGAGTTTTTTACTGACATTCAACAACAACCTTCAATCTCAACAAAATTATACAGAATGATAAATTCATATATGAATAAACTTTATTCCAAAGAATATAAACTTTCCGCAGGAACACTCCCTCCCAGTGATGAACTGCTGTTCATTACTCTCCATTTGGTTCCACATCAAGGATACATAATTTCACCACTGGCCTCTTGAATGTCCCTGATGCTGTTTCAACATCTACTACCCGGATGTTTCCATCAGTACCTGGATAAACAGATGTAATGATTCCTTTTGGCCAGGTATTTCGACAGAAGTCGCCATCAATACGAATCATCACGTCGTTGACTTTTATTTGCCTTTTCGAGGATCTGAACCACTTAGTTCTCTTCGTGAGAACTGGCAAATATTCCTTAATCCAGCGTCGCCAAAAATGATCTGCTAGAAGTTGGGATATCCGCCAATGTTTCCTACCAATTAAGTCTGATTCATCGAAGATTCCTGGAGTTTGTGCAGAACTTGAAGATCCTAGTATGAAGTGGTTGGGGGTTAGGGCTTCATCATCGGCATGGTCTAATGATACGTGGACTAACGGTCGGCTATTTACAATATTTTCCGCTTCAACAAGAAGGGTTTGTAGTACTTTTTCACGAGGAGCTTTCTCTTTCAAAACCGCTCCCAAAGAAAATTTGATAGATTTTATGAGTCGTTCCCAGCTTCCACCCATGTGCGGTGCCAAAGGACTGATGAAATTCCATTCTATGTTCTTTGAGGTTAACTCGAGTATCACCTTGTCTTGGTCAAGTTCTTGCAGGGACTTCCGAAATTCATTTTCTGCTCCACGGAGATTTGTTCCGTTGTCCGAGAAAATCTTTTTAGGGCAACCTCTTCGGCCAATGAATCTTCTTATTGTCATTATGGCGGAGTCTGTACTCAAAGAATGAGCCAATTCTAAATGAACTCCTCTGGTACTCATACAAGTGAATATGACACCATAACGCTTTTCCTTTCTACGACCAACCGTTACCAACAGAGGACCAAAGTAATCCATCCCTGTGATTGTAATCGATAAGTTGGAAGAGGGCTCATTTCTGGTACATCTATCTTCACTCGTCTGTTTTTACACCATTGACAGCTACTCCAAGAACTCCTTACTGCTGATCTTACATTCAATATCCAGAATCTTTGACGAAGTTCATTCACTACATATGATTGACCATTATGATTTGCTTGTTTATGGTAGTGTGAAATCAGCAACTTAGTGTAGCGATTCTTCGGATCCAGAATGATAGGGTATTTTGTGTCTTCTCCCAAGTCAGTAGAAAATATTATCCTACTCTTGACACGCAGTATACCTTCTGAGCATAACATCGGTGATAGTTTGTATAGCCGAGACGAGGATTCAACATGTTGAGCTTCCTTGATATCTTGAATTTCCTCATAAAAGTCTTCTAATTGCACATACTTGATCCAGAGGCTCTCAGCTGTGTTTATTTCTGTTGGAATTAACTCCGAATTGCATTGAGAATTCTTTTTAGCCCTATTTACGAATCTCAGCATCCAAGCAGTTGTACGGATGAGCTTCTGCCAAGAAGAAAATCTCGAGATTTCAGGTAGAGACTCACATGCGTTCAGAGATACTTCAGTGAATGATACGCCCACAAATCTCCTTTTGATCTCAGTTGTATCAAATTCTGTACACTCTGTAGATGGCCATTCCATTGCATCTAATTTCAAAAAGTCTGGGCCGTTCATCCACCTATTTTCGGGTCCACAGTGGAAGTATTTTCCATCTCTGGTTGCTTCATCAGCTACATTGTCCTTAGTCGATACCCAATTCCATTGTTTTGAGTCGGATGTTTCTGTTATTTCGGCTACCCTATGAGCTACGAATGATTTGAAGACAGTGGCATCAGTTTTTAGCCAACTTATAACATTCTTCGAGTCTGTCCAGTAGAAACAAGTGTTGATTCCGATGTTGTGGCTTTCTTGAATCGTAACTGACAATCTGCTTCCTAAAACAGCAGCTTGGAGCTCCAGCCTTGGGATCGACATGGGTTTCAAAGGACATACCCTCGTTTTCGCCATAATGAAGCTTGTCTTTATGAAGCTGTCTATCTTGAATCTGAAATATGTTACTGCCGAGAAGGCTTTTGCGCTGGCATCGCAAAATATATGCAGTTGTATCTCTTCCGCTTTGAAAACATCTCGAACATAGCAACGGGGAAAAGACAAGGAGGCAATATTGTGGATTTCTTTTACCCATGACTTCCATTTATTCAGGATCACAGGCTCAATTACATCATCCCAATCCGTTTTATGACGCCAAATGTCTTGAAGTAAAATCCTTGCTCTTATAGTTACCCAGGAAGCCAAAGGGGTCGAAAATAGACATGACTATCTCAAGAACTTCACGCTTCGTTACATCATTCCTTTCAGCTAAGGCACCCAGGTCAGTTTTTTTCCATTTCATGGAAAATGAAAACTCATCTTTATTTGGATCCCACATCAAACCCAGAATCCTCTCAATAGGCAATGCGGTTGCTTCCTCCAGGTCCATATTCTTCGAGTGCAGGCTTCTAAGCTCTTCTGGAATACTTTTCAAGACTTCCTTGGAGTTCGATGTCCAGTTCCTTATCACGAAACCTCCTCGACGATGGACTTCAATTACATTGGCTATTTGGATTTTGGCTTCCTCCTCAGTGTCTACGCTGTCTAGGTAGTCGTCCATGTAGTGAAGATCTGTGATGGCTCTTGTGGCTTTAGGAAATTCTATTTCAAACTCCATAGCATTCCTCCTCATGACGTATTGGGCAGACGTTGGTGAAGATACGGACCCAAAAGTCATTGCCATCATTTCATATTCATCAGGTTCTCTATTTCTTTCTCTTCCTCTCCATAAGAAACGCTGACAGCATGTGTCTTCTTTCATAATCTGTACTTGGTGGAACATTTCCATTATGTCTCCTGTAAAAGCAATATTCCTCTGCCTGAATTTGAACATGACACCGAGTAAAGAGTTGAGCAAGTCTGGCCCCTTGAGGAGGACATCGTTGAGACTGACTCCCATGGTTTTCGCAGCAGCATCAAAGAGGAAACGAATTTTTCCAGGTTTATTTGAGTTGATTACTGCAAAATGTGGCAAGTACCATTTGTTTTTCTTTCGCTGTTTTACCTCCATAGGTGTCAGTTTTTTTGCTTAGTTCTTCAGGACATAACTGGAAATTTTCTTCTCATACTCTTCGGCGAATTCAGCATCTCTGTCCATTTTTTTCTCGATGGAGAGCAGTCGGTTCATTGCAGATTTCTTATTATTCGGTAAATGGACATCGTCGCTTCTCCATAACAACCCGGTTTTCCACCTGTTTGAGCTTATTCTTCTAGTAGTTTTTTTCTAAGATTTCTGTAGCTCGTTTATCTGATGAACTTTGAAGATTTTGACAATTCACGATACCAAGATTATCGATTTCGAATGAATTCTTCACCAACTCATGGAGATCATCGTTCTCATGATGAATAAATAGAGAAAATTCGTCGATACGACCTGAGTGAGGTTTTTGGATGTTTCCATGTACCACCCATCCCAATTTAGACATAGACAAAATGGGTAAGTTTTTTCCTCCTTCGTAGACTTCTCTGGCAATAATCAGGTCAATGTTGTCTTGGCCAATTAAAATGAGGGGTTTTGCATTCACCAGTGACGGCAAGTTAACTTGGTTGATATATTCACATTTCTTGGCGATATTTTTCATATTTACAGTTTGAACAGGAAGACACAAATCGCATACTGTACGAACATTAGACATGACGTACTCTGTATCACTATTCTGTCCTTTGATGCTTATGGTTACTCTCCTTGAATTCCACACCTCACTAGTCATTGAATTCATCCATGTAGTTTTCAGTACCTCTGTAGGTCCGACGGCACCAATCTTCATAGCTGCAGCCTCATCCAGCATAGATACCGTTGAACCTTCGTCAAAAAGGGCGTAAGTATTAATTCTTCCCTCAGAACCGATGATTTCAACTGGGGCGATTCTAAGGAGAACTTCATCGAACTCAGAGTTGTTCACTTGGCAACTGACCTGGTGCTGCTGGAGTATAGTTTGTTGTGGTTCTCTACTCATCTCTTTGTGTAGTAATTGATGATGTTTGAATAAACATTCATTTATTCCACAAATCTTCTTGAGTCGGCACGATTTTGTGATATGAGATGATGTTAGACAGCTAAAACAAACTCTGCTCCTCTTCACCCATTCCCATCGAGACTCCACATCTAATTTCTTGAAATCGTCACATTTCTCCACTTTATGCCCTTCTTTTTTGCAAAATTTGCATTTCAATATTGGCTTTTTATTTTGTAAAGAAGTCGTACATACATATTTCTTTTTTCTGTCGTATTCTCGAGTTATATTTGTAACATACATCGCTGCTTCACTGTTCCCCTCTAGCCACTCAGAGAAATCCATGATCGTGATGAGTTCACCAGGTGCTTCATTTTTCTTCTTCTCAACGATCTTTCGTCCCCATTCCATTTTCAAAGCAGGAGTCAGCTTATCAACGAGATCATTCAAAAGTTGAGGGTTTGTTAAGTATTCTTGACCTTTCAGACTTTTCAGTGTCACTGCCAGATTTTTCACTTTGATTGAAAAGTCAAAAATATCACTCAGTTTGTCCTCTCTCATCATAGGAATTTTAACCGCTGACTCTATTAGCTCTTGAATGATAGTTTCCGGCCTACCAAATCGATTTTGTAAGGTTTTGATGATCTCATTTACTTCCTGGGTGAAGCTTAAAAGGGCATTGACAGACTCCTTAGCTCTGCCTCTCAAACTTCTCTGTAGTCGGATGATATTCTCAGCGTTTGAGAATTCACAGATACGTGATGAGTCGTTGAACTGAGTAATGAAATTCATCCATTCTCCAGGCTCTCCCGAAAAGGTTGGAAGATCTTTACTGAAGGTTTGTCGTGCCATGAATTTATTCACTTTGATATATTCTTGGACGTGATTTGAAGGATGCAAATCATCCATAGAGTTAACCCACCTTTGGACATACGAAGATTTGGATGTAACTGTTCGGACATCATCAACATCACCTTTGTTAGTTGATGCACTAGTGGATGCACGAGTGGATGCACGACTGGATTGACATTTTTCATCTAACTCCGCTTTTTTCAAAGCTATTTCCTTTTCAATCACATTTTTTCTCAGCTCCATCTGCTCCATTTCTATTTCCGCTAATTTTCTTTCTTGCTCTAAATCTAATTCTAGTTGTTTTCTTCTCACAGTACTCGACAATGCGCTAACGCTAGATTTAGTTTTCGACGAAAACGTTACGTGTGAGTTTTTATCTTCCATGATGGACTTTCTTGACATAGATTTGCTATTTTCCACATTAGAGGAAGATTTTTTATCGTTGGACATAACGTTTTTATTTTTTGTTGACCTCTCTTCTCTTTTTTCATCACCCTTTCTTTCATTTTGTTTCTCCTCCATATCAATCATAAATCGAGAGGGCGGTTGACCTTTGTTTATCTTCTCACTTCTTCTGATTGATTGTTCATTCGGAGGTAATGATTTGGCGGACATCCTTAGGGCTGTTCTTTATCTCGAAGGACCACTATGTGTGCGTTTGCACTAGGTTTCGGAGTTTGGCACTGGTTTGAAACCGTTTTTCACTTGGAAAATATCAGCACAGACAAGACAGATGTTTGAGTTTTTTACTGACATTCAACAACAACCTTCAATCTCAACAAAATTATACAGAATGATAAATTCATATATGAATAAACTTTATTCCAAAGAATATAAACTTTCCGCAGGAACAGTGAACGTTCAGCAATGGAAAGTTTATTTTAAAATTAGGGAACGAACGGCCATCCGAAGAAGCCCGGGTCGCATTGATTCGGCGTAACTTATTGCCTTTTTTGCAAACCCCACTATCCCTTCACCAGATCAGGACTGTTCCAGAATTAGTAGGTTTGGCCAGGGTTCTCGAAGAAAGCGAATTACGGGTTCAGAGGTTCGTTCCGCCCCCCACCAATTACCGAGCGCTAGTGGAACCTGAGCTTGCCACCGGCGGCAGAGTACTAGTTCCTCTGTTTCGGTGATTTCTCCTTAAGAGTTTAGGGTTCCCGATACCAGAATTCGAGCTGCAAGAATCGAAGCCTTTAAGAATATTCCCTCCATAACGAGTGAGCAAAGCAGTCAACCCCTTTGCTGGAATTGCCGTGAAGTTGGACACCGGTTCCGGAAGTGCAACAAGCCTCGACAGATTTTTTGTTTCCGTTGCGGTCAGGAGAAGGTTACTGCTTCCTCTTGCCCTACGTGTCGACCAAAAAACGCCACGAGGAGGCACTAGGTAGCCGCCTAGATGTCTCTAGTCACAAAATACCGGCTGTTACTCTGATTGTCACCACTGAAAATAAAATATTGTTGGACTTTGTCGTCGCTCATGCGAAGAACGATGTTCGTCCTTATCTTAGGGTTATGATTTTCAGGAAAGAGTTTTTAGGTTTATTAGATAGTGGTTTATTAGATAGTGGTGGTGAAGCTTGTGATGTCTTGGGAACCGTGAGTTTACCAGTGCAGTTATGTGACCGGGTGAAAATAATTGAGGCTTCAATAGTCCTGTCTCTACCTCATAGTCTCATTCTCGGAATGGATTTTTGGCTTAAGATGGGTATAGTTCCGGACCTCTTCTCCGACGAGTGACATTTCAGAGATGATTCTGATTCCTCTCCTAATTCCGACATTTGTACCATCAACTCGCTAGACTCTTTATCAGATTCTCAGCGCAGAATTCTAGAGAGAATGGTTGATAAATATTTCGGTTTGATGGGAGACAAATTAGGCTGCACCATTCTGGTAGAGCACGTCATCACCTCAGACTCACCTCCAATCAAACAGAGACATTATCCCATTTCTCCAGTCTTACAACGACAGGTAAACGAAGAGCTAGATCAGATGCTGAAAGATGGTGTGGTGGAACCATCCAACTCTCCGTGGGCCTCTCCAATTTTACTGGTAAGGAAGCCAGATGGTCGGTATCGCTTCTGTGTTGATTTCCGGAATCTCAACCAAGTAACTAGGAAGGATGCGTATCCCCTCCCCTTTGTCTCGGCCACGTTAGATGAATTGCGCGATGCACATTTCCTAACGACGTTAGACATCAACTCGGCCTATTGGCAGATACCTCTTGCTGAACAGTCAAAACCCCTAACTGTTTTCGTTATCCCTAATCGCGGACTGTTCCAATTCAAACGAATGCCAATGGGACTTCATAATGCACCAGCTACGTTCCAAAGATTTGTCGACAGAGTCGTTGGTGCAGAATTGGAACAATATGTCTTTATTTATTTGGATGATATTATCATCTGCACTTCTGATTTCCAAAAGCATTTAGAAATCTTGGAGGAAGTGTTGTCTAGGCTCACTAAAGCGGGACTAACCCTTAATTTGAAAAAATGCAATTTCTGTAAGTCGGAATTGCGCTACCTGGGATATTTGGTGAACTCGTCCGGACTTCTCGTTAACCCTGAGAAAGTCAACGCTATCCTGCAAATCCCCATCCCACAAAATGTCAAGGAGGTACGTCGCATCATCGGACTCGCCTCCTGGTACCGTCGGTTCGTTCCCGGATTGTCGACGATGATATCTTCCTTATGTGACCTCACCAAGAAAGGCCAACCATTTAGTTGGAGTGACAACTGTGATAACGCTCTTCGTCAAATCGA
Organism: Phaedon cochleariae; assembly: GCA_918026855.4. Classification (NCBI taxonomy): domain Eukaryota; kingdom Metazoa; phylum Arthropoda; class Insecta; order Coleoptera; family Chrysomelidae; genus Phaedon; species Phaedon cochleariae. Next base: position 19,477,122 of record OU896719.1, read on the forward strand.
AGAGTGTCTTGTGTCAGCTCCTGTACTGTCGTGCCCGGACTACAGCCTACCATTTCAGGTTCAGACGGATGCATCTGATTATGGTTTAGGAGCTGTGCTTTCGCAGGTGCATCCGGATGGAGAAAAGGTAGTCTGTTATCTTAGCCGCTCTCTCACACCGAGCGAACGTAAGTTTAGCACGACCGAGAAAGAGTGTCTTGCAGTCATTTTCGCAGTCGAGAAGCTGAGGCCTTACTTGGAGGGAACGCGATTCACCGTAATCACCGACCATTATAGCCTGGAATGGCTCAATTCGATCAAAGATCCAGTCGGTAGGATTGCGCGTTGGTCAGTGAGACTTCAGCAGTACGACTTCGACATTCAGCATCGTCCTGGTCGTAACCATTGTGTACCAGACACTCTTTCCCGTTCTGTGCCAGCCTTGACAATTGACTCTTTATGTACCGATGTTGCCAGCAAAGACCCTTGGTATCAACAGCTGATCCAAGCTGTCACCAGAGACCCGGTTCGCTATCCTGCATGGCGTGTACAGGGTAAATTATTGTTTAAGCGAGTGGATAGAAAGTATCCTGATTTGACTGATGTGGTAGATCCCTGGGTACAAGTTGTACCGAAAGAACGTCGCCGCGACCTCATTCGCCAACACCATGACCCACCTACGATGGGACATTGTGATGTTTTCTCGGCTCAGCAGTGTATACTACTGGCCGAAGATGAAGCAGGATGTAGCGCGCTTCATCAAACACTGTACGGTGTGTATCAGTACGAAGCCGGAGCAGAAGCCGCCAGCCGGCCATTTACTTAGTTCTGCACCTCAGGCTACCAGGCCATTTGAAATTCTTAGCATTGATTTGGTAGGTCCGTTACCTCGATCCGCGTCTGGACATTCCTATATTTTCTCGGTTTCTGATATCTTCAGTAAATTCGTGTTATTCTTCCCTTTACGTCAGCCTACGGCAAAAATGGTGACACAGATCCTGGAGGAGCGGGTACTTCTGGTTCATGGCACTCCCCGGAAAATTATTGTGGACAATGGCGTACAATTCCGAAGTCACTTATTTCGAAACCTCATGGACGAATATAATATCAAAACCGGATACATTGCCAACTACCACGCTCAAGCGAACCCCGTTGAACGCACCCATCGTGTTTTGAAAACGATGTTGACGGCATATGTATCAGACAACCATCGCGCATGGAATCAGTTTTTAGCAAAGATGTGCCATGAGGTCGGCGAAACACGAAACTACCCAATTGACGCCTAATTTTGTTGTATTTGGTCGCGAGATTAGGCTATCGGGACAGGCTCAACACCCGCTTACCGATACTCTCGGATCAGGAGAATTCAATGCCGAGGTTCGATCGGAGGCATTGCGAAAAGTCTTCGAGGATGTATCAAAGAGACTGGTACAGGCCCATGAGCGCAGTAAGCAGCGCTATAATTTGAGGAAGAGGGATGAAAAGTTTCAGCTAAACCAAAAGGTTTGGCGTAAGAATTATAGCTTGTCGGATGCAACTCGCGGTATAACCTCCAAGTTAGCTGTGAAATTCAAAGGACCCTTTATTGTTTCTAAAATCCTGTCCCCGTAGTCAAATGAGTTATCGGATGAGTCTGGAAAAGCATGCGGAGTATGGCATGCGAAGAATATTAAAGCACATCCACCAGACGAAGACGAGCGTCAGGACGATTACGATGCGGAGAATTAACAATCCAGTCACTGGGTGAATTCTAACGTCTGTCGATGGAAGTTAGAAGGTAGTAGTTATTTCTTGTAGTTAAAGTTTTTTTTGAGAGACAAAAACTCTTATGGGGTAAGAGGGGTGTTGTTACGGTTTCACTTTGATTTAATGTAAGTATGTGCACAGACTAGAAGCAGAGTTATCTAAAATCCTTTATTCAATCGTTATACAGATCATTTAGGTATCATGCTTGATATTCCATCTTCCTTCGAGTACTGCTTAGATCTAGCATACCTGGAAAATAGTGAGGAACCATTAATAAAAGGAATCATTTCCCCATTGTTACTTACCCATGACATCAACTTCGATATCCTCGGTCCGATCTCTACTGTGGGCTTCCTCTGGTCCAAATCTGTGAAATACATATATATTGGTGAATTATCAACAACAATTACAATATACTGATCTTACCTTGTAGAAAAATCAAGTCGTAGAAAAATAATAACATTGATCCACCATTAACCTTACTATATTAGTTGGAGGTTATCACTAGTCTGGACTCTGGGTTTTGTCATCTTCTTCTTCTGCTCCATCTGGAATACCTAGTTAGTCCTCAACCTGAAAATAAGATAACTTCTAACTCAACCTAATAACTTGAAACTGTATAACCTGACTTACTAGGAAGTATAAGTAGTCAAAGGACGGTCCACTGCCTACTACCTGCTAAGGGATAAAATTTCTAGTCCGAATTTGATTATCAGATATCATTTTCACAACTCGCTGTAGTTGATACATCTGGCCACCTGAGAACAAGGTATGGGTTGAATCAAGCATTTCTGCAGCTTATTTAATAAATTTCTACATAGTAGCATTATTACTTGCAGGGCCAAAGAACGATTTCTAGTAGTCTATAGGTGTACTTACTGCTATAACCACAGATGCTTATATTATTGCCTGCTTTGCTTTTGCTTTCTGCATGGTACCCTGGGTACACCAGCCTGCATATACCTCCTGCCTAGCATGTCAATTGTAGTTTTAAAACATAGGGTAGCCAACAACGATTTGACCTGTGGAGCAGAAGTTGACTTGAGCAGGCCAGACTGCTTATATCCAGCACTTACTTGTCTAACTTGCTGTGGGACACTCCTGCTCCAAGCTGCCACTGTCACCTATAAAAATTCTGCGAAGTGAACTGTATCTCGTCCTTCTTTTAGTTGCACTAATTCAGGATATAATGCATTGACCTCACCCAGTATTAGCATAGTTTAGGTATAGTATATCTAGCGATCAACCTGTACACTTTTGGTATCGATACCAGAGGGAAAGCTGGGTAAGTTTCCACTGCAACTTGCAATCTGGATTGTCTTATCATGGATCTGTAATAGTCATCACTTGCTGCTCATAAATCACTGCTTAAATTTCTCAGAATTAATCACCACTTACCACCATATGAAGTGAGCCAACCTCAACCAACAATAAAGAAATATTGTACTTTTACACCCACCCCCTGAGTTTTATTATTCACATAAATACCCATCGTTTTTAGTGTCCCCTTTTCAGGGACTAAGCAAACAACGTTATAAAGCGTACCAAAATTAATTTTGATCAGATGGTAGATAGATCTACTGCTAGCAAAATCAAAGGTGTGACTGATGGACTTATCACTTTATTGGGTACCACAAAAACTATAATTTTTATCGACGGTTGTCAAATAGAACATAATTTCCACTTAGTTGAAGATGGTTTTCCAATTCCCGCAGATGGAATACTAGGAAGAGATTTTATAGCAAAATATAAATGTAACTTGAATTATGCAACATGGACAATGACTTTCAACTTACATCGAAGAGTTGTATATATCTCAATATATGATAGTCCTGAAGATGACAATTTAATCATTCCGCCAAGATGTGAAGTTATTAGACATGTAAGGAAATTACAATCACTGAAACAAGATGCTTTGGTATTAGATCAAGAATTAGCTAATGGCGTTTATGTAGCCAGGACAATTGTGTCTAGTCAATATCCTCTCATAAGAATATTGAACACAACATTCGAAAGTGTTATTTTGAAAAATTATGATATCAAAACTACTGATTTAGATCAATTTTTTATTTATCGAATAGAAACCACAACTGACAACAGACAATCAGCTCTGATAAAACAACTGAATCAGGATATTCCTGAATTTATTGAAGATGATATGGTCAAATTATGCGAAGAATTTGCTGATATTTTTGTCTTGAAATCGGATAAGATAACAGTTAATAATTTTCACAAACAAAAATTGAAAACTACGGACAACACACCTGTTTACATAAAAAATTATCGAACTCCCAAATTCCAAAAAGACGAAATTAATCGACAAATTGATGATATGATTGGAAACGATATTATAGAGCCCTCAGCATCGGAATACAATAGCCCTGTGCTGTTGGTGCCGAAAAAATCGACCGATGGAGAGATGGCGTCTAGTAGTAGATTTTCGTCAACTCAATAAAAAACTAGTAACGGATAAATTTCCACTACCTAGGATAGATGATATATTAGATCAACTAGGCCGAGCTGAATGGTTTTCTCTCATTGACCTAATTTCTGGATTTCATCAAATTCAATAAAAGAGGAATCACGAGATTTAACATCATTTAAAGTTGACAAAGGTCCTTTTAGGTTCACAAGATTACCTTTTGGCTTAGCTGTAAGTCCAAATAGTTTTCAGCGTATGATGTCCATAGCATTTTCAGGGGTCACTCCCGAGAGAGCATTTCTCTATATGGATGATCTAATAGTGATTGGGTGCTCAAAAAATCATCATTTGAAAAATCTTAGGGATGTTTTCCATACATGCAGGAAGTTTATTCTCAAACTCAATCCTGAAAAATGCAGGTTCTTCAGGAAAGAGGTCACTTACCTTGGCCATAAAATTACAGATAGAGGTATTTTGCCAGATGATTCCAAATACGATACAATTAGAAACTATCCTGTGCCACAAGACGCAGACGCAGTGAAACGATTTGTTGCTTTCTGTAATTATTATCGAAGATTCATTCCATTCTTTGCAGATATATTTTAGCCACTAAATAAATTAACTAGAAAAACGTCTAATTTCAACTGGACTGATGATTGTCAAAAATTCTTCAAAACTCTGAAAAACGCCCTAATAAGTCCACAAATTTTACGATATCCCGATTTTTCGAAACCTTTTATCCTAACAACGGATGCAGCAAAAGATGCATGCGGGGCAGTCTTATCACAAAATTTCGATGGACAAGATATGCCAATATATTTTGCATCTAGGTCATTCACTAGGGGTGAATCACATAAATCAACCATCGAAAAAGAATTAGCAGCAATTCATTGGGCCATTAGATATTTCAAACCATATCTGTATGGACAAAAGTTTATCGTGAAATCGGATCACAGACCTTTGATTTATCTATTTTCTATGAAAGACCCATCTTCAAAATTGACCCGAATGCGTTTAGATTCAGAAGAATTTAATTTCGAAATTCAATACATAAAGGGCAAAGATAGTGTTGGCGCAGATGCCCTGTCAAGAATAAATATAGATCAACTAAAGGAAATTAACGAAACGGCTTATCAAGTTCTTGCAGTTACAAGAACTATGACCAGTGTAACGTTGAATTTCCACGTTAAATAATAATCTATCTCTGAAGCTTCAAAAATTGAATGAAACCCATATTTACTCACCCTGTATATTTATTCAACATTATTGTCACAACACACAAACTAATTAAACTAAACAATATTGGCACTGCTTCAAACTGTACACTAACATCCAGGCAGTTGAATCGGGAATCTATTCTTTGTTGATCTTTCTTCGACTCGTTCCAGCACTACTTCGATGAATTTATCTCTTCTTGCTCCGTCCTGAAACAAAAATGTGAATAATTAGATTTAAGTATAACTGTGGTGTATTTGTAGTATCGTTCGTTCATTTATTAGCACAGATAGTCGATGATGAACAAGAATAAAGTAAATAATAAAACGTACCTGGGACTCCTAGGACATTATTAATTTATTCGTCTTATGTTATAGAACTTATAGATCATCTCGAAGGAATTTTTGATTCAGCATCCGTCTGTTGTTTTGTTTTGATTTTCGATCAGCTGATCGAATCGCTGATGGTCGGCCACCGAATCGCTGGTCTGCCTGAAGATGGGTTTCGGCGGCTGGCTCTCGAATTCCATAGTCCATGGTTGGTCGAATCCAGGATATGAGCAATCAACTGTGATTCAACCGTAACGATATGTTACTGCTGGAATTGCGCCCATCTCTAGGGCGGCGTTGCCAGCGCTAATAGCAGGAAAGTCCTGGAATTTTGATTGTATAATGGACTATATTTTGGGAAATATAAGTCCTGACTTGCCTGTAATAGACTGGAGGAGGCGAACTCGGGTGTTGCTGAGAATCCCCATCAGTTTTCCAGAATATTAAGGCAATGAACATATCCTTTATGGTGTCGACACCTATCCAACAGAGGTGAAGACTTCAAATTGTAATTCCGTGTTCGTGGAAAGGATTCTGATAGGCTGGAAGCAGGATTGCTGCTGGAAGCGACCCCTGCTGGGTTTTAGTGGAGTCGGCCGATTTCGTTACTTCGTGTTTGGGAGTAAAAGTGATGGGGAACCGTTTGGTCACAAAATTTTGATTATTTTGGTCATCCTAGTTAGGGATTATTTTTGTCGACCATTTTTACTAATCTTGGTGTAAGGTTATCGTTATTTGGTGTGTATTTTGGAGTACTACCTCAAGATTGGACTCTTAGGAGGATTTAAAAGTTCACCATTCTCCTGCATACATGAAGTGATCGAGACGGCTCTACGGACATCAGCTATTCAATTTGGTATGTAAATTCGTGTATTTCCAATGTTGGAATATTTCTAGTTGTTGATTTCATAAATTAAGGTAGAGTTCATTACTGTGAAACTTTTTTTTTTGTTGATAGTTGAATCTCAGTCCGGAATATTGCCAGACCCTTAATGACAAGTACATAAGGCCTATAATCACTTGAAGGACACCTCTTCACCATTGTATGTGCTGACAGAACTTAAAACCACTTGGCCAGGGTAAGATGTTTCCCTGTTATTTTTGCATGTATTCTTAGTGTTATCACTTTTTTTTCTCTTTCACTCCCATCGAGTTGAAGCCAATTCGAAATTCAGCAGTTATTCTACTTAGATGGTAACTTAATCACTTTTTTTCTGTTGGCATTTGAATTAGATAGTTCATAATTTGCAAACTACCTTGTGAATAATAAGTTGAGGGTTATTCAGTAAAAAAATATTCATGTCTACATGACTTTTGTAGGTGTAAATACTACTAAGAAATTCACAGTATGTTTGCTAGAAAATAACATTTTATTAGGTGAGTTTTTATACAAATACTTGCCATACTACATTAGTAGAGGGTACATATATTATTTTTGGAGAATATTCTGGTACTTTTGGCTTTGTATATCAAATAGCTTCAATATTTGGAAGAATCTCCAATATTCCAAAAAATATTGGACAGTAGGGAGTATGATTTTATTTTTCCCAGGAGAGATGGTAATTATATTTATTATTTCTCCCTAGGGTTTTTTTTGAGGATACCAACTTTGGGTTGCTCGAAGTCAACTATACACTGGGCATGGTGCATGATACTATAGCAGAATTAGATTCGTTTGGTCAGGCAAATCAGTACTAGAAGAAGGTTGCCGTAACGCTGCGACCTACCACCTGTTTGATACAGGGTGTCTCAACTTTAACAAGCCACTAGAGGACACGCAAGTTTTTGACTTTTGTTTGTTTTTATGCTGAGTCTGCTATGATTTGCTGATTGCTTATTTTTTTTGCTTTTCGCTTGCTTCATATATAGGGTTTGCTACATTTGCTATGCTTGCCATGCTTGTTCACTATCAAGCTGAACTTACTTCATATTTATAGAACTTGCTACATTTGCTATGCTTGCATCATATTCTTACTCTTATGCTACATTTACTTCATATCCGAAGAACTTGCTACGTTTGCTATGCTTGCTTACTGTCATGCCGAATTTGCTTCATATTGTAGAGTTTGATATCTATATTGGCTGTGCTTGCTTGTGTACTCAACTTTAAACTGAATTACTTCATAGTTATATAGAGTTTGGCAAGTTGCCACGAATACCTAGCTGATATATTTTTTTTGCTAAATTTGCATCATATATATATCGACCTTGATACTTTGCTGCGCATGATATTACTGCTATTTTTTTTCGCTATATTTGTTGATATATATGAATTGCTATTTTAACTATGCTTGCTGTTATTGTGTATCTCCTCGCTGAATTGGCTGTTAGGCATACGGCATCTGATTTTTTTTTGCTTACTATCGTTGCTATCATAATTGTTGCGGTACTCACTACTGTTTCATCGACTTGACCTATTAGATGTTTATAAAATATATCTGGGTTTAGATCATACTGCTTGGGTTATGTGAGTAGAAATTATAGAGACTGAACGTGAAAAATTAGTTAGTATTCCCAACTTGTCTATACCTGCGCCTGAGCTCATACGCTGCGTATTCCCTAACTGGACATGATAAGTATTTGCTATTTACGCTTTATTGGTATCAACCCTCTAATTTCTACGTGAGCCCTCGCCCCAGTAGTCGATGCTCGCCTGGCTATGCTATGTTTGTGCCAATCACTGCTTAGTTGTACTTAGTGCTTCACCGTTATATTTTTTTGTTTTTCTAATTCCTCCAGTTACTATGGAGTAACTGACTATTTTTTTTTTCCATTTATATAGATCAGTGAATCAAAGTGGATATTTTTAGAGATTTGAATGTTATTAATTATGATAAATTGTTACGACAGGAACTGAATAGGGACTGATTTGTTAGTTCAAGGTGTAATAAATACATTCAAGGTTAACTCGAATTTTATTGTTTAACGTTTCTGACTCGAATCTGCCTCAATCTCGTTTGATGAATTTGGAGATTGAGTTTGAACTGTTTAGGGTATCTACGCGGGGTTAGAAATTCGCCTGGGGCCCATTACCATCAAATCTTGGTTTCAGTGAGAACCAAATCATTTTCTTCGACCCACCCCACCTTCGGCTATTGCTAGCGCGGATGCCCACTACTACCCATTTATAGTGGTCTAGTGACCTTGGTGCATCAGCACGATTTGTGTAGGTTGCATTTTTGGCGCCCAACGTGGGGACTTTCAAGGTTAGTGACCTTCAATGTTAATTTTTTGAAAATTCGTTCCGATTTTTTTTTCTCTAATTTTTGGGGATTTCTGGCCAATTAGAGGTTGTTATAGTCGTTATCCAAAATTTCAATTATGATTCGTCGAATTCCACCGAATCGTCTCAATCATGAGGAGTTGTCATATTTGGTTCGTATCCGAGGTATTGCCACCGGCACGGTGGAGGAAATGCGGCATACACTAGCTATGGCAATGAGAATGGAGAAAAGTGGGGACACAGTACTGTGGCCAAAGTATCCATTCACTGTGGACGAAGATGTTCAGGCGGTGAAGGAAAAATTGAGTGAGTTAGAGCCACTCATCAATGATTTCAAGGACTCTTCAAATAGTGGGGCCTATCAGAAATATCATGCGAAATTGCGGTATATTCTGATTAGGATAGATCATATCGACGAGACTTCAGCGGACCGACCTGGAATACTGGCTAAAACTTTGTCACTTTTGGAAAGTTTAGAGCAAAGGGCTGCTGATTTTGAGGCTGCTCTAGATGTTCCGGCTCAAATGAACTTATTGCAACAAGCCAGCTTCACAGCGGGGATATCTCAAGGTCGAAGGTCCTCAAGCATACCAACTAATCAACCGTCTCCTCCACCTCAATCATCATCTGTCAAATCAATCTTCCCGAATAAATGGGACATTAAGTTTTCGGGTGATAAGAAAGGCTTATCTTTAAGTGCGTTCCTGGAACGAGTCGAGGAACTGAGGGTCGCACGACATGTTTCCAAAGACACTTTGCTTGAATCGGGAATTGACTTATTTACAGGTAGAGCTTACCAGTTTTATCTCGCGTATCGTCAAGAAGTTAGTTCGTGGGATGAACTAGTGAATTTACTTCGTGAGGAGTACTTAACCCCCAATTATAATGAAAAACTTTTTGAAGAAATACGAAAACGAACTCAGGGGCCAGACGAGTCCATAGGGATTTATTCAGCTGTAATGACAGGTTATTTCAATAGACTTACGTGTCCGGTACCTGAGGAGACCAAACTGAAAGTACTTATGAAAAACATAGCTCCATTTTACCAAAATCAGTTGGCCCTGGTTGATGTTACTTCAATTTCCCACCTTCGCGATTTAGGTCGGCGACTGGAAGCTAGAAAGGAGGCCGTCGAGAATTTCGTTCCGCCTAGTCGGAGAAGTGGTGCATTAGAGGCCGATCTCGCCTATGTTGATGTAGATACTCCTGTTGACAGCTGTCAGTCGGTTGTCAGTAGTCCGGTTAGGAATGTAGCAGGCTCGTCACAGGAGGTAATATGTTTCCGATGTAATCAACCAGGTCACAGGGAAATTGGTTGTGCTGTGAAAAGCGGAAAATTTTGTTATAGGTGTAAAAAAGAGGGGGTAACTGTAAAGAGCTGTCCAGTGTGCAATCAGCAGGGAAACGCTCGCCGGCACTCCTAGCTGATCGAGATGGACGTGTCGAGAAGGAGCATTCGATCGACAAACTCCAGATTCTTCTGGACTACGTTTTGGACCATGCTGTGGAAGATGAAAGACCATATCTACGTGTTGAGGTGTTGGGTAAATCGTTGTTGGGGCTGTTGGATTCAGGCGCGTCTAGGACCATACTTGGTGCTAAGGGGTTAGAGATTATTCGGGAATTGGGATTACTGGTTGATAGTAGTAGGACCACTTCGTGTACCGTCGCAGATGGAAAACGCTGCCAGAGTAAAGGTGTCGTTGGATTGCCAGTTTTATTGAGGGGTAGGTTCCGTTTGGTGGAGACAATAGTTGTGCCGGAGCTACCGCATTTGCTGATACTCGGAGCTGACTTTTGGAGGGAGATGGGAATAGTACCTGATCTCCGCCATAACGAATGGCTTTTTTCTCAGGAACCGGTTATAGTCAATTCATTGCAGCATGTTAATGGGCAGACCTTGCTGACCCCGATGGAGAAGGCGAGATTGCAGGCAGTTATCGACCGTAATGTCGCATTGATGGGTAATGGTTTAGGCTGTACCACTAAAGCTGAACACGTTATTGTCACGGACAGCCCACCTATAAAACAAAGATATTACCGCGTGAATCCCCTGGTCCAAAAGCAGATAGATCTTGAATTGGAGGAGATGCTCAAGTTAGGTATTGTTGAGCCCTCAAATAGCCCGTGGTCATCACCTATACTACTTGTGAGGAAGAAAGACGAATCATTTCGTTTCTGTGTTGACTTCAGGAAACTAAATTCAGTCACTGTTCGCGACAGTTACCCGCTGCCATTAGTATCCGACACTCTTGACAAGCTACGAGATGCCAAATATCTCTCCAGTTTGGACGTGAAATCCGCATATTGGCAGGTACCGATGGCTGAGTCGTCCAAACAGTATACGGCGTTCACGGTCCCCAACCGTGGGCTATTTCAGTTTCGTCGTATGCCGTTTGGATTGCATAACGCCCCGGCTACCTGACAACGGCTAATTGATAACGTTTTAGGTCACGATCTAGAACCTAACCTCTTTGTTTACCTCGATGATGTGGTTATCGTGAGTCAGACCCTCGAGCATCATCTGGAACTTTTGGATGAAGTTTTTCGTAGGTTGCGTTCAGACAATATCACAATAAGCGTTGACAAATGTCAGTTTTGCCGGCCGCAGATGAAATATCTGGGCTACGTCGTCGACAGGAACGGTTTACACGTTGACCCTGATAAAGTTAAGGCGATGTTAGACCTTGCACCTCCCATTAACGTGAAGGAAGTTCGGATGGTTGTCGGAACCTTTAGCTGGTATAGAAGGTTCATTCCGGATTTTTCTTCAATTATTGCACCCATCACATCACTTCTCGAAAACAGTTGTAAGTTCAGATGGAGTGAGGAGTGTGAACGTTCATTTAGGTTGATCAAGGAATGTCTCGTGGCCGCACCTATATTGAGTTGTCCGGACTATGAAAAGCCGTTTGTAGTGCAGACTGATGCCTCTGGCTATGGCATTGGAACCGTCCTCACCCAGCCGCACCCTGACGGCGACAAAGTGATTTCGTACCTTAGTAGGTCATTGACTCGACAGGAGAGGAATTTTTCCACAACAGAGCGCGATTGCTTAGCGGTATTATGGGCTGTAGAGAAACTCCGTCCGTACCTAGAAGGGGTCGAATTCACCGTGGTAACGGATCACTACTCGTTGCTCTGGCTCCATAATCTCAAGGACCTTACAGGACGTTTAGCACGCTGGGCGGTACGACTCCAACAGTATCATTTCACTGTTATTCATCGTAAAGGGAAGGAACATGTTGTACCTGACATGCTTTCTAGAACGGTACCCATGATTGATTTTGATGCGACTGATGAGAACCCTTCTTGTGTAGATTTGATCGTAGTTGAAGACTCCCCAGATTTGAAGGCTGCTGGTGGCGATAAGTGGTATCAAAGTATGGTTGTCAGAGTGAGGAAGAATCCCTTGAAATTCGGCAGTTAGCGCGAGAGCAATGGCCGTTTGTGGAAACATGTGGACATTGATTATCCTGAGTTATCATCTCCATCCGATTCTTGGAAAGTTGTCGTTCCCAAGAAGGATCGCCATAGTATAATCGTTTCAGCTCATGTACCTCCTACTTCAGGGCATTGTGGGGTCTACAAGACATTCGCCAGGATAGCTGAGAGATATTATTGGCCGAAAATGCGCAATGACGTGGCTAGGTTTGTCCGGCGATGTGAAGTATGTTTGGCGCATAAGGCTTCGAACAGCCAACCCTCGGATAAGATGATTTCGCACCCGAAGGTTGACAGGCCGTGGAAAATGATCTCCACAGATTTCATGGGACCACTTCCTAGGTCGAAACATGGTAATTGCTTTTTGTTGGTAGTAACAGATTACCTAAGCAAATTTTCGTTATTGTTTCCTCTGAGAAAGGTCACGAGTACATCCATCATTCGTAAGATGGAAAGCGAGGTATTTCTACTGTTTGGAGTCCCCAGAACCATCATCTGTGACAATGGGCCTCAATACCGTAGTAGGAAGTTCATTAGGTTTGCCGATAAGTACAGTAGTCATATTAAGTTCACTCCTAGTTACCATCCTCGAGCTAACCCTACTGAAAGGGTCAATAGGGTAATCAAGACGATGTTATCCATTTATGTATCAGATAACCACCGCTGTTGGGACGAGAATCTGGACGAAATTGCATGTGCGATTCGCACGTCCAAACATGAGACGATGAAATTAACACCTTACTTCGTTAATTTTGGTAGAAATATGGTTTTGTCAGGGAAAGATTATCGCGACAATGTTTTATTAGATATTGAGGATGGTACTCAAACCGGTGACTTAAGTCGTAACGAGTCTTTCAGGAGAATGTTTGGGGACGTGAAGAGGCGATTGGAGGTCGCGGGTAAAAAGAGCTGCGAGCGATACAACCTGCGTTGTCGACATGTCGAATACTTGCCAAATCAGGTTGTTTGGAAAAAGAATATGGTCCATTCGGACGCAACGAAATACTTTTCGGCCAAGCTGGCACCAGAGTACGACGGCCCATTTTATATCAAGAAAAGATTGTCTCCATGGGTTTATGAGTTGAGAGATGAGGCTGGTAATTCGAAGGGGAATTGGCACACGAAGCACCTTCGGGCTTCCCCTGATCATGCAGATTCGATTTAGTTTGACTTGAGGGGTAAATCTCTTGAAGCAAGGGGGGCTCTGCAGGAAGGGGCCTGAGAATACTCCTGCCGGGGTATGACCAGCCGGTGGGTAAAAGTCCCACAACTGGCCACACTCCAACATCTCACGATTTGGGTCTCAATTGGTTGGTCCGCAAAGGTGTGAGGTATTTGATTATGTTCCCGCGGAGTTGAGTAGTTCTTTGTGTTTTGGTGGTGATATTGGTCTTCTCGTCTTCACCTCATATCTCCTTTATATGTGAAGTCGTCGGTGTTGGTTCTCTTTTGTGTTTTTGAGTATGTAGTTAGCTGCCCTAATTGTCACTTTAGTTCTCGTTCTCCTATTGGAGGTGTGAAACGGGGTATCTCTGGGACGTGAAAACTTGATCCGACGTCTACGCATTGTCTTAGCTTTGATTTCCTCGGGTTGGCCGTGGTCTGTCTTGAGAGGTCTATATTCGTAGTCATCCGCTTCGAGCCGTCAGTGCGCCTTTTGGTTTTTTACTTGCGCGAGGGTTTTTGTTTGGTAGGGACCTATTCGCAGTGGGGGCGGGCAGGTCGCGTTACCGGTTTCAGGGTTACGTGTTCGGGACTGGAGAACGAATACAGGAGCTGGCCGGTCGACGGAATCGCGAGTTGCCTACGGGCGCCCGTCACTATGGCCCGTCAGTACTCCTGAATTCGGTCAAAGGTCCCTGAGCCGAGGGAACGAGGGATTGTCCGCCGCACTGCGTTGTGGAATAATCCCGAATGTTTTGTTTGATCTCGAACCGGCATCAGCGCCGTTTCAGGGTGGTGGGCCCTCCTGTCCACTAGGGTTGAACTGGCAGTCCTTGGGCTTGCCCTAAATCAAAATTTACTTTTACATGTTTCGGCTTTCCATTGCGGGTATCCAGTGTGACGCGGATGGCGGGCTCGGTCGGCCGTGCGTGCGGCGGCGCGTCCAAGGGTTGCTGATGGAAGGTTGACCGGAGGGCTGGTCCACGACGCGTCTGACATCTTCGCGAGGGCCCCTTCGAGGCTCCCTTGGAACGCTGTCGCTCGGGCAAACGCCCTAATAAGTCCACAAATTTTACGATATCCCGATTTTTCGAAACCTTTTATCCTAACAACGGATGCAGCAAAAGATGCATGCGGGGCAGTCTTATCACAAAATTTCGATGGACAAGATATGCCAATATATTTTGCATCTAGGTCATTCACTAGGGGTGAATCACATAAATCAACCATCGAAAAAGAATTAGCAGCAATTCATTGGGCCATTAGATATTTCAAACCATATCTGTATGGACAAAAGTTTATCGTGAAATCGGATCACAGACCTTTGATTTATCTATTTTCTATGAAAGACCCATCTTCAAAATTGACCCGAATGCGTTTAGATTCAGAAGAATTTAATTTCGAAATTCAATACATAAAGGGCAAAGATAGTGTTGGCGCAGATGCCCTGTCAAGAATAAATATAGATCAACTAAAGGAAATTAACGAAACGGCTTATCAAGTTCTTGCAGTTACAAGAACTATGACCAGTGTAACGTTGAATTTCCACGTTAAATAATAATCTATCTCTGAAGCTTCAAAAATTGAATGAAACCCATATTTACTCACCCTGTATATTTATTCAACATTATTGTCACAACACACAAACTAATTAAACTAAACAATATTGGCACTGCTTCAAACTGTACACTAACATCCAGGCAGTTGAATCGGGAATCTATTCTTTGTTGATCTTTCTTCGACTCGTTCCAGCACTACTTCGATGAATTTATCTCTTCTTGCTCCGTCCTGAAACAAAAATGTAAATAATTAGATTTAAGTATAACTGTGGTGTATTTGTAGTATCGTTCGTTCATTTATTAGCACAGATAGTCGATGATGAACAAGAATAAAGTAAATAATAAAACGTACCTGGGACTCCTAGGACATTATTAATTTATTCGTCTTATGTTATAGAACTTATAGATCATCTCGAAGGAATTTTTGATTCAGCATCCGTCTGTTGTTTTGTTTTGATTTTCGATCAGCTGATCGAATCGCTGATGGTCGGCCACCGAATCGCTGGTCTGCCTGAAGATGGGTTTCGGCGGCTGGCTCTCGAATTCCATAGTCCATGGTTGGTCGAATCCAGGATATGAGCAATCAACTGTGATTCAACCGTAACGATATGTTACTGCTGGAATTGCGCCCATCTCTAGGGCGGCGTTGCCAGCGCTAATAGCAGGAAAGTCCTGGAATTTTGATTGTATAATGGACTATATTTTGGGAAATATAAGTCCTGACTTGCCTGTAATAGACTGGAGGAGGCGAACTCGGGTGTTGCTGAGAATCCCCATCAGTTTTCCAGAATATTAAGGCAATGAACATATCCTTTATGGTGTCGACACCTATCCAACAGAGGTGAAGACTTCAAATTGTAATTCCGTGTTCGTGGAAAGGATTCTGATAGGCTGGAAGCAGGATTGCTGCTGGAAGCGACCCCTGCTGGGTTTTAGTGGAGTCGGCCGATTTCGTTACTTCGTGTTTGGGAGTAAAAGTGATGGGGAACCGTTTGGTCACAAAATTTTGATTATTTTGGTCATCCTAGTTAGGGATTATTTTTGTTGACCATTTTTACTAATCTTGGTGTAAGGTTATCGTTATTTGGTGTGTATTTTGGAGTACTACCTCAAGATTGGACTCTTAGGAGGATTTAAAAGTTCACCATTCTCCTGCATACATGAAGTGATCGAGACGGCTCTACGGACATCAGCTATTCAATTTGGTATGTAAATTCGTGTATTTCCAATGTTGGAATATTTCTAGTTGTTGATTTCATAAATTAAGGTAGAGTTCATTACTGTGAAACTTTTTTTTTTGTTGATAGTTGAATCTCAGTCCGGAATATTGCCAGACCCTTAATGACAAGTACATAAGGCCTATAATCACTTGAAGGACACCTCTTCACCATTGTATGTGCTGACAGAACTTAAAACCACTTGGCCAGGGTAAGATGTTTCCCTGTTATTTTTGCATGTATTCTTAGTGTTATCACTTTTTTTTCTCTTTCACTCCCATCGAGTTGAAGCCAATTCGAAATTCAGCAGTTATTCTACTTAGATGGTAACTTAATCACTTTTTTTCTGTTGGCATTTGAATTAGATAGTTCATAATTTGCAAACTACCTTGTGAATAATAAGTTGAGGGTTATTCAGTAAAAAAATATTCATGTCTACATGACTTTTGTAGGTGTAAATACTACTAAGAAATTCACAGTATGTTTGCTAGAAAATACCATTTTATTAGGTGAGTTTTTATACAAATACTTGCCATACTACATTAGTAGAGGGTACATATATTATTTTTGGAGAATATTCTGGTACTTTTGGCTTTGTATATCAAATAGCTTCAATATTTGGAAGAATCTCCAATATTCCAAAAAATATTGGACAGTAGGGAGTATGATTTTATTTTTCCCAGGAGAGATGGTAATTATATTTATTATTTCTCCCTAGGGTTTTTTTTGAGGATACCAACTTTGGGTTGCTCGAAGTCAACTATACACTGGGCATGGTGCATGATACTATAGCAGAATTAGATTCGTTTGGTCAGGCAAATCAGTACTAGAAGAAGGTTGCCGTAACGCTGCGACCTACCACCTGTTTGATACAGGGTGTCTCAACTTTAACAAGCCACTAGAGGACACGCAAGTTTTTGACTTTTGTTTGTTTTTATGCTGAGTTTGCTATGATTTGCTGATTGCTTATTTTTTTTGCTTTTCGCTTGCTTCATATATAGGGTTTGCTACATTTGCTATGCTTGCCATGCTTGTTCACTATCAAGCTGAACTTACTTCATATTTATAGAACTTGCTACATTTGCTATGCTTGCATCATATTCTTACTCTTATGCTACATTTACTTCATATCCGAAGAACTTGCTACGTTTGCTATGCTTGCTTACTGTCATGCCGAATTTGCTTCATATTGTAGAGTTTGATATCTATATTGGCTGTGCTTGCTTGTGTACTCAACTTTAAACTGAATTACTTCATAGTTATATAGAGTTTGGCAAGTTGCCACGAATACCTAGCTGATATATTTTTTTTGCTAAATTTGCATCATATATATTGACCTTGATACTTTGCTGCGCATGATATTACTGCTATTTTTTTTCGCTATATTTGTTGATATATATGAATTGCTATTTTAACTATGCTTGCTGTTATTGTGTATCTCCTCGCTGAATTGGCTGTTAGGCATACGGCATCTGATTTTTTTTTGCTTACTATCGTTGCTATCATAATTGTTGCGGTACTCACTACTGTTTCATCGACTTGACCTATTAGATGTTTATAAAATATATCTGGGTTTAGATCATACTGCTTGGGTTATGTGAGTAGAAATTATAGAGACTGAACGTGAAAAATTAGTTAGTATTCCCAACTTGTCTATACCTGCGCCTGAGCTCATACGCTGCGTATTCCCTAACTGGACATGATAAGTATTTGCTATTTACGCTTTATTGGTATCAACCCTCTAATTTCTACGTGAGCCCTCGCCCCAGTAGTCGATGCTCGCCTGGCTATGCTATGTTTGTGCCAATCACTGCTTAGTTGTACTTAGTGCTTCACCGTTATATTTTTTTGTTTCCCTAATTCCTCCAGTTACTATGGAGTAACTGACTATTTTTTTTTTCCATTTATATAGATCAGTGAATTAAAGTGGATATTTTTAGAGATTTGAATGTTATTAATTATGATAAATTGTTACGACAGGAACTGAATAGGGACTGATTTGTTAGTTCAAGGTGTAATAAATACATTCAAGGTTAACTCGAATTTTATTGTTTAACGTTTCTGACTCGAATCTGCCTCAATCTCGTTTGATGAATTTGGAGATTGAGTTTGAACTGTTTAGGGTATCTACGCGGGGTTAGAAATTCGCCTGGCGCCCATTACCATCAAATCTTGGTTTCAGTGAGAACCAAATCATTTTCTTCGACCCACCCCACCTTCGGCTATTGCTAGCGCGGATGCCCACTACTACCCATTTATAGTGGTCTAGTGACCTTGGTGCATCAGCACGATTTGTGTAGGTTGCATTTTTGGCGCCCAACGTGGGGACTTTCAAGGTTAGTGACCTTCAATGTTAGTTTTTTGAAAATTCGTTCCGATTTTTTTTTCTCTAATTTTTGGGGATTTCTGGCCAATTAGAGGTTGTTATAGTCGTTATCCAAAATTTCAATTATGATTCGTCGAATTCCACCGAATCGTCTCAATCATGAGGAGTTGTCATATTTGGTTCGTATCCGAGGTATTGCCACCGGCACGGTGGAGGAAATGCGGCATACACTAGCTATGGCAATGAGAATGGAGAAAAGTGGGGACACAGTACTGTGGCCAAAGTATCCATTCACTGTGGACGAAGATGTTCAGGCGGTGAAGGAAAAATTGAGTGAGTTAGAGCCACTCATCAATGATTTCAAGGACTCTTCAAATAGTGGGGCCTATCAGAAATATCATGCGAAATTGCGGTATATTCTGATTAGGATAGATCATATCGACGAGACTTCAGCGGACCGACCTGGAATACTGGCTAAAACTTTGTCACTTTTGGAAAGTTTAGAGCAAAGGGCTGCTGATTTTGAGGCTGCTCTAGATGTTCCGGCTCAAATGAACTTATTGCAACAAGCCAGCTTCACAGCGGGGATATCTCAAGGTCGAAGGTCCTCAAGCATACCAACTAATCAACCGTCTCCTCCACCTCAATCATCATCTGTCAAATCAATCTTCCCGAATAAATGGGACATTAAGTTTTCGGGTGATAAGAAAGGCTTATCTTTAAGTGCGTTCCTGGAACGAGTCGAGGAACTGAGGGTCGCACGACATGTTTCCAAAGACACTTTGCTTGATTCGGGAATTGACTTATTTACAGGTAGAGCTTACCAGTTTTATCTCGCGTATCGTCAAGAAGTTAGTTCGTGGGATGAACTAGTGAATTTACTTCGTGAGGAGTACTTAACCCCCAATTATAATGAAAAACTTTTTGAAGAAATACGAAAACGAACTCAGGGGCCAGACGAGTCCATAGGGATTTATTCAGCTGTAATGACAGGTTATTTCAATAGACTTACGTGTCCGGTACCTGAGGAGACCAAACTGAAAGTACTTATGAAAAACATAGCTCCATTTTACCAAAATCAGTTGGCCCTGGTTGATGTTACTTCAATTTCCCACCTTCGCGATTTAGGTCGGCGACTGGAAGCTAGAAAGGAGGCCGTCGAGAATTTCGTTCCGCCTAGTCGGAGAAGTGGTGCATTAGAGGCCGATCTCGCCTATGTTGATGTAGATACTCCTGTTGACAGCTGTCAGTCGGTTGTCAGTAGTCCGGTTAGGAATGTAGCAGGCTCGTCACAGGAGGTAATATGTTTCCGATGTAATCAACCAGGTCACAGGGAAATTGGTTGTGCTGTGAAAAGCGGAAAATTTTGTTATAGGTGTAAAAAAGAGGGGGTAACTGTAAAGAGCTGTCCAGTGTGCAATCAGCAGGGAAACGCTCGCCGGCACTCCTAGCTGATCGAGATGGACGTGTCGAGAAGGAGCATTCGATCGACAAACTCCAGATTCTTCTGGACTACGTTTTGGACCATGCTGTGGAAGATGAAAGACCATATCTACGTGTTGAGGTGTTGGGTAAATCGTTGTTGGGGCTGTTGGATTCAGGCGCGTCTAGGACCATACTTGGTGCTAAGGGGTTAGAGATTATTCGGGAATTGGGATTACTGGTTGATAGTAGTAGGACCACTTCGTGTACCGTCGCAGATGGAAAACGCTGCCAGAGTAAAGGTGTCGTTGGATTGCCAGTTTTATTGAGGGGTAGGTTCCGTTTGGTGGAGACAATAGTTGTGCCGGAGCTACCGCATTTGCTGATACTCGGAGCTGACTTTTGGAGGGAGATGGGAATAGTACCTGATCTCCGCCATAACGAATGGCTTTTTTCTCAGGAACCGGTTATAGTCAATTCATTGCAGCATGTTAATGGGCAGACCTTGCTGACCCCGATGGAGAAGGCGAGATTGCAGGCAGTTATCGACCGTAATGTCGCATTGATGGGTAATGGTTTAGGCTGTACCACTAAAGCTGAACACGTTATTGTCACGGACAGCCCACCTATAAAACAAAGATATTACCGCGTGAATCCCCTGGTCCAAAAGCAGATAGATCTTGAATTGGAGGAGATGCTCAAGTTAGGTATTGTTGAGCCCTCAAATAGCCCGTGGTCATCACCTATACTACTTGTGAGGAAGAAAGACGAATCATTTCGTTTCTGTGTTGACTTCAGGAAACTAAATTCAGTCACTGTTCGCGACAGTTACCCGCTGCCATTAGTATCCGACACTCTTGACAAGCTACGAGATGCCAAATATCTCTCCAGTTTGGACGTGAAATCCGCATATTGGCAGGTACCGATGGCTGAGTCGTCCAAACAGTATACGGCGTTCACGGTCCCCAACCGTGGGCTATTTCAGTTTCGTCGTATGCCGTTTGGATTGCATAACGCCCCGGCTACCTGACAACGGCTAATTGATAACGTTTTAGGTCACGATCTAGAACCTAACCTCTTTGTTTACCTCGATGATGTGGTTATCGTGAGTCAGACCCTCGAGCATCATCTGGAACTTTTGGATGAAGTTTTTCGTAGGTTGCGTTCAGACAATATCACAATAAGCGTTGACAAATGTCAGTTTTGCCGGCCGCAGATGAAATATCTGGGCTACGTCGTCGACAGGAACGGTTTACACGTTGACCCTGATAAAGTTAAGGCGATGTTAGACCTTGCACCTCCCATTAACGTGAAGGAAGTTCGGATGGTTGTCGGAACCTTTAGCTGGTATAGAAGGTTCATTCCGGATTTTTCTTCAATTATTGCACCCATCACATCACTTCTCGAAAACAGTTGTAAGTTCAGATGGAGTGAGGAGTGTGAACGTTCATTTAGGTTGATCAAGGAATGTCTCGTGGCCGCACCTATATTGAGTTGTCCGGACTATGAAAAGCCGTTTGTAGTGCAGACTGATGCCTCTGGCTATGGCATTGGAACCGTCCTCACCCAGCCGCACCCTGACGGCGACAAAGTGATTTCGTACCTTAGTAGGTCATTGACTCGACAGGAGAGGAATTTTTCCACAACAGAGCGCGATTGCTTAGCGGTATTATGGGCTGTAGAGAAACTCCGTCCGTACCTAGAAGGGGTCGAATTCACCGTGGTAACGGATCACTACTCGTTGCTCTGGCTCCATAATCTCAAGGACCTTACAGGACGTTTAGCACGCTGGGCGGTACGACTCCAACAGTATCATTTCACTGTTATTCATCGTAAAGGGAAGGAACATGTTGTACCTGACATGCTTTCTAGAACGGTACCCATGATTGATTTTGATGCGACTGATGAGAACCCTTCTTGTGTAGATTTGATCGTAGTTGAAGACTCCCCAGATTTGAAGGCTGCTGGTGGCGATAGGTGGTATCAAAGTATGGTTGTCAGAGTGAGGAAGAATCCCTTGAAATTCGGCAGTTAGCGCGAGAGCAATGGCCGTTTGTGGAAACATGTGGACATTGATTATCCTGAGTTATCATCTCCATCCGATTCTTGGAAAGTTGTCGTTCCCAAGAAGGATCGCCATAGTATAATCGTTTCAGCTCATGTACCTCCTACTTCAGGGCATTGTGGGGTCTACAAGACATTCGCCAGGATAGCTGAGAGATATTATTGGCCGAAAATGCGCAATGACGTGGCTAGGTTTGTCCGGCGATGTGAAGTATGTTTGGCGCATAAGGCTTCGAACAGCCAACCCTCGGATAAGATGATTTCGCACCCGAAGGTTGACAGGCCGTGGAAAATGATCTCCACAGATTTCATAGGACCACTTCCTAGGTCGAAACATGGTAATTGCTTTTTGTTGGTAGTAACAGATTACCTAAGCAAATTTTCGTTATTGTTTCCTCTGAGAAAGGTCACGAGTACATCCATCATTCGTAAGATGGAAAGCGAGGTATTTCTACTGTTTGGAGTCCCCAGAACCACCATCTGTGACAATGGGCCTCAATACCGTAGTAGGAAGTTCATTAGGTTTGCCGATAAGTACAGTAGTCATATTAAGTTCACTCCTAGTTACCATCCTCGAGCTAACCCTACTGAAAGGGTCAATAGGGTAATCAAGACGATGTTATCCATTTATGTATCAGATAACCACCGCTGTTGGGACGAGAATCTGGACGAAATTGCATGTGCGATTCGCACGTCCAAACATGAGACGATGAAATTAACACCTTACTTCGTTAATTTTGGTAGAAATATGGTTTTGTCAGGGAAAGATTATCGCGACAATGTTTTATTAGATATTGAGGATGGTACTCAAACCGGTGACTTAAGTCGTAACGAGTCTTTCAGGAGAATGTTTGGGGACGTGAAGAGGCGATTGGAGGTCGCGGGTAAAAAGAGCTGCGAGCGATACAACCTGCGTTGTCGACATGTCGAATACTTGCCAAATCAGGTTGTTTGGAAAAAGAATATGGTCCATTCGGACGCAACGAAATACTTTTCGGCCAAGCTGGCACCAGAGTACGACGGCCCATTTTATATCAAGAAAAGATTGTCTCCATGGGTTTATGAGTTGAGAGATGAGGCTGGTAATTCGAAGGGGAATTGGCACACGAAGCACCTTCGGGCTTCCCCTGATCATGCAGATTCGATTTAGTTTGACTTGAGGGGTAAATCTCTTGAAGCAAGGGGGGCTCTGCAGGAAGGGGCCTGAGAATACTCCTGCCGGGGTATGACCAGCCGGTGGGTAAAAGTCCCACAACTGGCCACACTCCAACATCTCACGATTTGGGTCTCAATTGGTTGGTCCGCAAAGGTGTGAGGTATTTGATTATGTTCCCGCGGAGTTGAGTAGTTCTTTGTGTTTTGGTGGTGATATTGGTCTTCTCGTCTTCACCTCATATCTCCTTTATATGTGAAGTCGTCGGTGTTGGTTCTCTTTTGTGTTTTTGAGTATGTAGTTAGCTGCCCTAATTGTCACTTTAGTTCTCGTTCTCCTATTGGAGGTGTGAAACGGGGTATCTCTGGGACGTGAAAACTTGATCCGACGTCTACGCATTGTCTTAGCTTTGATTTCCTCGGGTTGGCCGTGGTCTGTCTTGAGAGGTCTATATTCGTAGTCATCCGCTTCGAGCCGTCAGTGCGCCTTTTGGTTTTTTACTTGCGCGAGGGTTTTTGTTTGGTAGGGACCTATTCGCAGTGGGGGCGGGCAGGTCGCGTTACCGGTTTCAGGGTTACGTGTTCGGGACTGGAGAACGAATACAGGAGCTGGCCGGTCGACGGAATCGCGAGTTGCCTACGGGCGCCCGTCACTATGGCCCGTCAGTACTCCTGAATTCGGTCAAAGGTCCCTGAGCCGAGGGAACGAGGGATTGTCCGCCGCACTGCGTTGTGGAATAATCCCGAATGTTTTGTTTGATCTCGAACCGGCATCAGCGCCGTTTCAGGGTGGTGGGCCCTCCTGTCCACTAGGGTTGAACTGGCAGTCCTTGGGCTTGCCCTAAATCAAAATTTACTTTTACATGTTTCGGCTTTCCATTGCGGGTATCCAGTGTGACGCGGATGGCGGGCTCGGTCGGCCGTGCGTGCGGCGGCGCGTCCAAGGGTTGCTGATGGAAGGTTGACCGGAGGGCTGGTCCACGACGCGTCTGACATCTTCGCGAGGGCCCCTTCGAGGCTCCCTTGGAACGCTGTCGCTCGGGCAATCCGAGGGGTAAATCTCATTGGAAGTCTGGTGTACACTACATTGGAAGTCTTTGGAATTCTTTGGAAGTCTTTGGTAGTCTTTGGAAGTCTTTGGTAGTCTTTGGAAGTCTTTGGTAGTCTTTGGAAGTCTTTGGAATTCTTTGGAAGTCTTTGGAAGTCTTTGGAAGTCTTTGGTAGTCTTTGGAAGTCTTTGGAAGTCTTTGGATGCCATTGACATTTTTTGAAATTTGATGGAATTAATCGAGAAATAATTCATGGTTATTGAACTTTTTTTTATATTATAGGATTGGATATGAACAAATCACCTCCAATGGGATTGACAATGAGGTACCTACTTCTTAATGACTAGAAAAATCTTGAAAAAAAAGTATCTCAGTGAAATATTTTATACTCGACTATATCTTATAATGCACCTAGAAGCGCATGGGTCCGCAGGTTGTAGGTATACATATACCCTTTAGCAAATTTGAATTCCAGTGACTCCGATGGAACGTGTTTTTGTGATTTGATCCTATATACCGAACCTATACAGTGTGTTGTGATATTTAACAGTCTATTATTGCCCTCGTTATAGATATGGAAGGAGAATGAACCATTCAAGTAGGTACTTTGATTTTGTGATGCACAGCAGAGAAATACGTAATACATATTATGAAAAAGTGTTCTTTCCGAAAAACAGACCTGTTTCCAACCAGAATTAATCGTTTTGAACTCCTCCGAGTTGTACCTTGTCCTAAGTATAAGTATAGCTTACATATTTCACTCATCAACACATTTGTTCTCAAGATTTCTTCAATTTTTTTTTTCTCGTATGTCAGAATATTCATTTTTATTTGTGGAATACAGGGTATTCGGAGATGAAACCGACGAAACTAATGGGGTTATAGGGACTGCCAATATACTGACATACAGAGTAATTTATGGATTTTGACAAAAAAATCAATCTGCCATATTAAATACAGAGATTACCCGATTGGGTTCAAATTTGATACATTAACTGAACTCAAATGCTTCACCAATGAGCCTTCTGAACGAAATCATTATCAGGACCAGAATATTATTTTTTTCCTATGTTTAGTTATTGAGAGAATAAATCACCTTGTATAATAATTATCAAGAATCTGAGGTCATATTATGAATCTAAGAGGAAAATACTATTGAAACTTGGTGAGAAAGAGATTTATTATTTTAATTCCTTTTATTTATGTTGTCGGATAAAATATCGGCAAGAATCGAAATAAAATTAATATTCACGAAACCAAGACATAATTGTTGTTATTGTCTTTGATTACTCCGTAGTAATATTTGATGAATTACTCTCATAACCTGAAAAACTGAAGAATATTATTAGGGGTGGAATGAGTCTTGTGATTATAACTGACCTAGTATAACAATCATCATTTATCTGATCGTAGATTCGGAATAACTAAGTGAAAAACCTCCATTGAGCTAGCAGAACTACTTTGAATCATTCATTTTTTTTGGGCCATAATTCAAGGCTAATTATTTATCACCGTATTGAAGAATTTATTGCTCTTCGATTTATGCAAAAAAACGTGGCTTCTGCTAGCTCAACGTTGAGCTATCAGAACCACTTTGTGAATAAAAGTACAATCACAAAACGAATTATACCATGATTTGAGACTAATTTAAGGCTCTAATCCTAGCCTATTGCCGATTTCTTCGCACACTGTTTTTTCAAAAAAATCATGGGTTCTGCTAGCCTTACCATTGAGCTAGCAGAACCAAATCTCCAATAGCAGGAATATAAGGATATCGAGTACACCATAATCAATTAATTGAATTAATCAATTGTTATACTGGGTGTCCCACGGGAAAAAAGTAATTCATGAAAAGTGACATTTTATAGCCTGCCAACAGAGATGAAATGACAAACTTTTTTTCCGTTACAGAGAAAAGTATTTTGAAAAACCCATTTTTGCACTACCCATTTGCTGACCAAATTACATTCACAAAGATAACAGCAAAAAGTCATTTTTTATTGAAAAGGAATATTCTCAGATATAATTATGAACATAAAAAAATGGATATACATATATATAAAGAATTACATCGGGAATTTGCATTCCCTATGTTATGAAAATATCAATTTATCATACATAAAAAAAATGCATTTTTTATTCAAAATAATTTGAATATTCCTGTGCAGCATTGAACACACTTAAAACGGAAATATTTCGAAATCGGCTTACTTTAGCAATTTTACACAAGAGCACTTTTTTTCCTTAAAAATATTGAAAAAACCATTTCATCAACGAAAAAAGTGAAAAAGTACATTGAGAAAAAAGTTATGGCCCTTCTGAACCATATAGGAAGTGCCCTCTAATGGCCATAGTGAAAATGTGTCCGTATTGGGGTTTCGCATCCCGAAGATCCCTATTGATTTTCAAAGTGATACGTTCAAAAATGTTCATAAATTTTGAAGAAATTCGTTTTATTTTTCAAATTTACCACCCTGTATCTCGGAAATGGATCAATTTCGGATTTCAAATCGGCTTATCAGGAATATGAGATTCTGTAGAGACCTTTTATAGGAACACCCTGTACTTACAAGAACATGAATAAGAGTCATTCCGGTCCTGATACTGATGTATTCTTCAGTTTTTTCAGGGTACTAGAGTAATTTATAAAATATTTCGACGAAGTTATTGAAGAGGATAACAATCAATTATGTCTTCGTGCCGTGAATATTCATCATATTTTCATTGAAAAAAATTAAAATAATAATTCATTACGGAATGACTGAAATTGTGCCAGAAATATTTTTCACAAGTTCCTATAGTATTTTTTCCGTCGATTCATAATGACCTCAAATTTTTGATAATTATTATACAGGGCGAGTTATTCTCACAATAACTAAACATAGGGAAAAAATAATAGTCCGGTCCTGATATTGATTTCGTTGAGAAGGTTACTTGTTAAAGCCTTCGAGTTCAGGGGTAGGGGGTGTAGATGTTCTCATTTTCCGAAATATCACATCGCATCCTGGGTAAATTAAGAATTTCTTCAACACTTACCCTTACTCTTAGTTGTACCTTCGGTTGGATACATGCTTTTTCATGTTATCAAATATTCTAGATGTTCCTTCGCGTTCAAGTCATGTAGGTACAGGGTGATTCACCATGAATGTCCCGCCCCCCTCTAGCTCAGTTATTTATGAACCGATTACAAAATTTCAAATATCATCTAAAATGATTTTCGATAGAGTTTTTTTCCGCTTCATCAGAAGATACGAGGTGCTCGGAACAAACGATCTACAGGGTTCTATTTGATTTTTCAATGGAACACCCTATTTTTCATTGTATTTTCAGATTCTCCCTGAAGAGCTGATTTCATCGATGTATCACACTTAGGGTCTAGCGAAAATAATTACAGAGATATAGGGTGCTCAAAATCGAGATTTTTCAACTTTAAGATTTTCCTGTGAGGAAACTATTCACTATCTGTCAGAATGGCTTTCATGTTCATATCTCAATTTCTGATTTACTATCTACTGACATTTAATAATTGGAAAATATACAGGGTGATCATAATTCTGAATCTTGAACCACACTGTATATGTTCCAATTAAATGTCAGTAGATAGTAAATCAAAAGTTGAGATAGGGGCATTGGAGCCGTTTTAACCAATAAATCCAATAATGCATAGTTTCGACAGAAAAAAATCCTAAAGTTGAAATATCTCGATTTTGAACACCCTATATCTCTGTTATCATTCCCGCTAGACCCCAAGTGTGATGTATTGATGAAATCAGCTCTTCAGGGAGAATCTAAGAAACCAATATAATACAGGGTGTTCCATTTGAAAAAATCAAGTAGTACTCTGTAGATCGTTTGTTCCGAGCACCCTGTATTTTCTGATGCAACGGGAAAAAACGGGAAATTTTAGATGATTTTTCGAATTTTCAAATCGGTTCTAAAATAAGTGAGCTAGAGGGGGTGAATCACCCTGTACCTGACTATGACATTAGCTCATTAGCATATAGCTAGAAATATTTGTTGTGATATTATTAACAGAAGACTGTGGTATGATATTATATATATATATATGTAGAAGCGAACATAGTTGATATTGAATTACTAATATGAACATTTAGTGTCCTAACTTAATTCTTTTTTGTGCTTCAATCGATTAATAGAAGGCTTCGAAAATCAATGGATGTTATTGGAATTAGCTCAAAGTCTTTGGTAGTAACTGAAAGTCATTGGAAGTCATTGGATGTCTTTGGAAGTCTTTGGAAGTCTTTGGAAGTCTTTGGAAGTCTTTGGAAGTCTTTGGAAGTCTTTGGAAGTCTTTGGAAGTCATTGGAAGTCTTTGGTAGTCTTTGGAAGTCTTTGGAAGTCTCTGTTCATTGGAAGTCTGGTGTACACATTTCTCCTGGAGATTAACCCCTCGGGGCAATCGTCCGGGTCATCCATCTGTGAAGCAACTGGAGCTCAAGATGTCCTAGGACATATCTTGTACCAAGGAGGGTACTTGCTACAAGTTTCATGGGATATAGATTCTAAATATTTAGTTTGTTTTGACCTAGGAAAAATTTGCGGGCAAATTTCTTGAAGTAAGGGGGGAATTTGTAACGTTGAATTTCCACGTTAAATAATAATCTATCTCTGAAGCTTCAAAAATTGAATGAAACCCATATTTACTCACCCTGTATATTTATTCAACATTATTGTCACAACACACAAACTAATTAAACTAAACAATATTGGCACTGCTTCAAACTGTACACTAACTTCCAGGCAGTTGAATCGGGAATCTATTCTTTGTTGATCTTTCTTCGACTCGTTCCAGCACTACTTCGATGAATTTATCTCTTCTTGCTCCGTCCTGAAACAAAAATGTAAATAATTAGATTCAAGTATAACTGTGGTGTATTTGTAGTATCGTTCGTTCATTTATTAGCACAGATAGTCGATGATGAACAAGAATAAAGTAAATAATAAAACGTACCTGGGACTCCTAGGACATTATTAATTTATTCGTCTTATGTTATAGAACTTATAGATCATCTCGAAGGAATTTTTGATTCAGCATCCGTCTGTTGTTTTGTTTTGATTTTCGATCAGCTGATCGAATCGCTGATGGTCGGCCACCGAATCGCTGGTCTGCCTGAAGATGGGTTTCGGCGGCTGGCTCTCGAATTCCATAGTCCATGGTTGGTCGAATCCAGGAGATGAGCAATCAACTGTGATTCAACCGTAACGATATGTTACTGCTGGAATTGCGCCCATCTCTAGGGCGGCGTTGCCAGCGCTAATAGCAGGAAAGTCCTGGAATTTTGATTGTATAATGGACTATATTTTGGGAAATATAAGTCCTGACTTGCCTGTAATAGACTGGAGGAGGCGAACTCGGGTGTTGCTGAGAATCCCCATCAGTTTTCCAGAATATTAAGGCAATGAACATATCCTTTATGGTGTCGACACCTATCCAACAGAGGTGAAGACTTCAAATTGTAATTCCGTGTTCGTGGAAAGGATTCTGATAGGCTGGAAGCAGGATTGCTGCTGGAAGCGACCCCTGCTGGGTTTTAGTGGAGTCGGCCGATTTCGTTACTTCGTGTTTGGGAGTAAAAGTGATGGTGAACCGTTTGGTCACAAAATTTTGATTATTTTGGTCATCCTAGTTAGGGATTATTTTTGTCGACCATTTTTACTAATCTTGGTGTAAGGTTATCGTTATTTGGTGTGTATTTTGGGGTACTACCTCAAGATTGGACTCTTAGGAGGATTTGAAAGTTCACCATCCTCCTGCATACATGAAGTGATCGAGACGGCTCTACGGACATCAGCTATTTAATTTGGTATGTAAATTCGTGTATTTCCAATGTTGGAATGTTTCTAGTTGTTGATTTCATAAATTAAGGTAGAGTTCATTACTGTGAAACTTTTTTTTGTTGATAGTTGAATCTCAGTCCGGAATATTGCCAGACCCTTAATGACAAGTACATAAGGCCTATAATCACTTGAAGGACACCTCTTCACCATTATATGTGCTGTCAGATCTCAAAACCTCTTGGCCAGGGTAAGATGTTTCCCTGTTATTTTTGCATGTATTCTTAGTGTAATCACTTTTTTTTCTCTTTCACTCCCATCGAGTGGAAGCCAATTCAAAATTCAGCAGTTATTTTACTTAGATGATAACTTAATCACTTTTTTTTTGTTGGCATTTAAATTAGATAGTTCATAATTTGGGATGGTAATTATATTTATTATTTCTCCCTAGGGTTTTTTTTTTGAGGATACCAACTTTGGGTTGCTCGAAGTCAACTATACACTGGGCATGGTGCATGATACTATAGAAGAATTAGATTCGTTTGGTCAGGCGAAGCAGTACTAGAAGGAGGTTGCCGTAACGCTGCGACCTACCACCTGTGTGATACAGGGTGTCTCAACTTTAACAAGCCACTAGAGGACACGCAAGTTTTTGACTTTTGTTTGTTTCTATGCTGAGTTTGCTATGATTTGCTGATTGCTTATTTTTTTTTGCTTTTTGCTTGCTTCATATATAGGGTTTGCTACATTTGCTATGCTTGCCATGCTTGTTCACTATCAAGCTGAACTTATTACATATTGTTACGTTATTCGGGTGCAGAAGCGAACACGACACTATTTATTTTCGAACTGATTTATTTGAACTATAGAAACACTAATTTATAACGAACTTATAACTACTTTTCATGTAAAACGATTTATATCACGCGGTATATAGCTGTCTCTGTGACACTCGCTGCTCAACTGCCTGACTCAGTTGTTCGGCTGTCTTATATATGAGAACACATGGCTGGCTTTGGTTGGAGAACCTTCTCGAATGATCTTCCGTCTCCTTCTTTTTGTTCTAGAAGCTTCTTAGAACAAACCTCTTTCTCTAATTGTTCCATCGATTGTTTCCAGAACATTCCAGAATCTTCTGTGACGTTATCTGTCACTGCGGCATATATTGAGTGTTCTGAAATATGCTAGTGTATGTAGGAATCATTGAGAGGTTGGAGAGCAATCTGGGATGCGTAATACAGGATGATCGTTGTACTCCTGCCTCCCTGCTGATGTTTCCGTTTAAGGGGAATATCATTACACTATTTATAAAACTTGCTACATTTGCTATGCTTGCATCATATGCTTACTCTTATGCTACATTTACTTCATATTCGAAGAACTTGCTACGTTTGCTATGCTTGCTTACTGTCATGCCGAATTTGCTTCATATTGTAGAGTTTGATATCTATATTGGCTGTGCTTGCTTGTGTGCTCAACTTTAAACTGAATTACTTCATAGTTATATAGAGATTGGCAAGTTGCTACGAATACCTAGCTGATATATTTTTTTTGCTAAATTTGCATCATATATATTGACCTTGATACTTTGCTGCGCATGATATTACTGCTATTTTTTTTTGCTATATTTGTTGATATATATGAATTGCTATTTTACCTATGCTTGCTGTTATTGTGTATCTCCTCGCTGAATTGGCTGTTAGGCATACGGAATCTGATTCTTTTTTTGCTTACTATCGTTGCTATCATAATTGTTGCGGTACTCACTACTGTTTCATCGACTTGACCTATTAGATGTTTATAAAATATATCTGGGTTTAGATCATACTGCTTGGGTTATGTGAGTAGAAATTATAGAGACTGAATGTGAAAAATTAGTTAGTATTCCCAACTTGTCTATACCTGCGCCTGAGCTCATGCGTTGCGTATTCCCTAACTGGACATGATAAGTATTTGCTATTTACGCTTTATTGGTATCAACCCTCTAATTTCTACGTGAGCCCTCGCCCCAGTAGTCGATGCTCGCCTGGCTATGCTATGTTTGTGCCAATCACTGCTTAGTTGTACTTAGTGCTTCACCGTTATATTTTTTTGTTTCCCTAATTCCTCCAGTTACTATGGAGTAACTGACTATTTTTTTTCCATTTATATAGATCAGTGAATTAAAGTGGATATTTTTAGAGATTTGAATGTTATTAATTATAATAAATTGTTACGACAGGAACTGAATAGGGACTGATTTGTTAGTTCAAGGTGTAATAAATACATTCAAGGTTAAATACTGTCTGTAGGTTAATCGAGGAGGTGGTACATTCATTTTACTTGGTTCTTTGGGATTTTCTCTCCTCGTTTCTATAAAATAAAAGTATTCGTATTATTTCAATATATTTGTAGAGGGACAAATCAGATGATTTGCCCCAAAATGTCACTGCGTTAAACAAATTTTTCTATCAGGGAGTCTAAAAGAAAAATCCAGTAGCTTGCCAGTGACAATTTGTTTGTTTTTGAAGGAAAGAAATATAGATATATTGAAAAAATATCGAATTTGTACTTATCTTTGGACGTTTCGGGACCGATTCTGCTCCCGTTCTCAACATGTAAATGCAAATTATTTTTCTTTGAAAGTTGTGCTGCGTATAGTTTGACACTTTTCAATGTCATACTGATGTTGGCATATGAATGAGTGATTTTAGTCTACAAATGAGTTACAGGATGTTTTCATTAATTGATCTTGAATCTACCATTTTCATGTTCAGTTTTCAGTAGTGAATACCATGTTCTATCAATATCAACTGAACAGGAAGCAATGCTATTGTCTCCGTTTAGAAGAATACAAGCGGATTCCTTTATTTTTCTTTTTTGTTTGTTATCTTCCTTTCCTATGATTTTGATATTATTCCACTGTGCCATATGTTGTCCATCTTCAGTGAGGATATGTTCAGTTAGCTTCGATTTATCGATATGTCTTTTCTTGATATTGTACTTGTGTTCTTTTGTCCTTACTGAGAGAGGTCTCTTCGTTCCACCTGTATAATACTTTCCACAAACACAAGGTATACTATAAATACAATTTTTTGATGATTGTTCTTCATTTTTTGGCTTTGTTTGAGTTAGAATGGATCTCATTGTATTTTCAGTTTTGAACACAGTTTTCACTTGGAACTTATCACCAACACGTTTTATTTTTTCAGATATGCCGGGAATGTACGGTATTATATTCGTCGTTATTGATGGTTGTTTGTGTTGTGGTGTATTTTGTTTGTTTTCAATTTGGTGAATCGTTCTATCAATGAAGTTCCTTGGATATGAGTTGAGTTGAAGAACATCTCTGATGTGGTGGATTTCGTTATTGAAAATTTGTTGGTTAGATGATATTGATTTGGCTCGATCATGAAGTGATCTGATTATTCCTTTTTTGATAGCTTTTTGATGATTTGATTGAAAATTGAGGTATCTGAAAAAATAAAACGTGTTGGTGATAAGTTCCAAGTGAAAACTGTGTTCAAAACTGAAAATACAATGAGATCCATTCTAACTCAAACAAAGCCAAAAAATGAAGAACAATCATCAAAAAATTGTATTTATAGTATACCTTGTGTTTGTGGAAAGTATTATACAGGTGAAACGAAGAGACCTCTCTTAGTAAGGACAAAAGAACACAAGTACAATATCAAGAAAAGACATATCGATAAATCGAAGCTAACTGAACATATCCTCACTGAAGATGGACAACATATGGCACAGTGGAATAATATCAAAATCATAGGAAAGGAAGATAACAAACAAAAAAGAAAAATAAAGGAATCCGCTTGTATTCTTCTAAACGGAGACAATAGCATTGCTTCCTGTTCAGTTGATATTGATAGAACATGGTATTCACTACTGAAAACTGAACATGAAAATGGTAGATTCAAGATCAATTAATGAAAACATCCTGTAACTCATTTGTAGACTAAAATCACTCATTCATATGCCAACATCAGTATGACATTGAAAAGTGTCAAACTATACGCAGCACAACTTTCAAAGAAAAATAATTTGCATTTACATGTTGAGAACGGGAGCAGAATCGGTCCCGAAACGTCCAAAGATAAGTACAAATTCGATATTTTTTCAATATATCTATATTTCTTTCCTTCAAAAATTTTTTCAAACAAATTGTCACTGACAAGCTACTGGATTTTTCTTTTAGACTCCCTGATAGAAAAATTTGTTAAACGCAGTGACATTTTGGGGCAAATCATCTGATTTGTCCCTCTACAAATATATTGAAATAATACGAATACTTTTATTTTATAGAAACGAGGAGAGAAAATCCCAAAGAACCAAGTAAAATGAACATTCAAGGTTAACTCGAATTTTATTGTTTAACGTTTCTGACTCGAATCTGCCTCAATCTCGTTTGGTGAATTTGGAGATTGAGTTTGAACTGTTTAGGGTATCTACGCGGGGTTAGAAATTCGCCTGGCGCCCATTACCATCAAATCTTGGTTTCAGTGAAAACCAAATCATTTTCTTCGACCCACCCCACCTTCGGCTATTGCTAGCGCTGATGCCCACTACTACCCATTTATAGTGGTCTAGTGACCTTGATGCATCAGCACGATTTGTGTAGGTTGCACCAGGAACCAAAATAGCGAAATTGACAACATTCAAAAAGTAGAAACATTCCTGCAAAATTTTGATCAGCCAGCACAACCCAAAATATACGAATCATCTGATGATTCACACAATTTGAAATTGCCAAATTTGAAATTTTATATCAGACCATCATATCTAAGGATATCGATTGGTAATAAAAGAGAAAGCGCGCAACAATCGATTCAGATCGTTGATGACAATTTTTCTTTAGAGAAAATATTGTCAACGCTAGAAAATATGGCGGACGATTATGGATATGATAAAATTAAATTGAGAATTGATGATTAAATTTTTAATAGGTGCACCGTACATGAATTCAAAGAAATAGGCCAGAAAATTTTGAAAAAACTGATAGTAGTACTACATATACCACCGATACTAGTCAAAGATAAAGAAAAGCGCGACGAATTATTGAAAATATATCATGACGATCCACTTTCAGGAGGACACTGCAGTCAGAAACGACTTCTGAAAAAATTGAGAGTTTCCTATAGATGGAAAAATAAACTACTCAACACTAATTTCGTCGCACACCAAAATGACGCCCCTGATATAATGTGAATAACTTTTTTCAGTTTAGAACAATTTGAATTTGGTTCACACTGTTCGATAGCCCAGTCCTTCAGCTATAATCTGGTACTTCATTGAAACATGAGGGTATTCACATAAAATCTCTACATGGTGTTTTTCGACACTGTGCAAAATTTCGGAATATTCATAAGGGTCTCAAATGGTGAAAAAAATTTTTTTCTCAACTTCGACAACAGAGGCATGAAGATGATCTCATTACCTCGAGATATTTCGCGAATCAACTTCCTATCTCTCTTATTTACAGAGTGATCTCAAAAAATCAACTTTTTGGTTTTGCAGCCATAACTTTTTTCCACGTCAACCGATTTTGGAAATCTTAGGCTCATTTTGAAGATAAAACTTCAGATGGAGAGATCTGGATATCAGAATTGACTCAAGATGGCTATCAAAGATCTAGAGTTCTCTTGAAAGTGACCCAAATCTGGAACGCCCTCCGAATCTCGGTTGGGAGGAGAATTGAATGAAAATCAACTTGTTCTCGGAAAAACAATTCATTCTGGATGCGTCCATATTTTCCTCGCTCTCAGTACTCAAGAATGTGCGTGAGAAAACACAATTGAAACATGTTCTTGCAAAAACATCAGACCATTTCTCCTCTGTAATGCATGGCCCGTAACCAACGTTACAAGAATCACAGTAAGTGTCTGACAAGTCAGGTTAGACGTCGTTTTCGAATCATAAACAGATTTTGATAGTTTCGATGCCGCATCTAACGACCGACCAGTTGGAACTGATTCCACAAATGAGGGATCGAACGAGGGTTATCTTCCCTCCAAATCGCGGATCTGCTAAACACGACAGTCCGATCCATTCAGAGGGCTTATCTCCGACACGAATTTTTTGTTTATTACTGTCGATTCGTTCAACGCATTATTGCGACCGATAACTTCACGTAATTGGCAAACTGTTTTCGTGAAACTTTCACCATTTTTGAAATGCGTTTTCACAATAAATAAACGTTTTTTGCTTGAATACTTCTCCATATTCTTTAATCGCATGTTATGTACGTGACAACAACTGTTAAAAAAATCACTTTATTGAAAAATTCAAAATTCGTTGCTCTTGTTGGTACACCATTTATGATGAGTCTCAGCTGGTCGGGTTTGTCAGTTATTCATTGTGATTCTTGTAACGTTGGTTACGGCGGGCCATGCATTACAGACTAGAAATGATCTAATGTTTTTGCAAGAACATGTTTCAATTTTGTTTTCTCACGCACAATTCTTGACTACTGAGAGCGAGGAAAATATGGACGCATCCAGAATGAATTGTTTTTCTGAGAACAAGTTGATTTTCATTCAATTCTCCTCCCAACCAAGATTCGAAGGGCGTTCCAGATTTGGGTCACTTTCAAGAAAACCCTAGATCTTTGATAGCCATCTTGAGTAAATTCTGACGTTCAGATCTCTTCATCTGAAGTTTTATCTTCAAAATGAGCCTAAGATTTCCAAAATCGGTTGACTTAAAAAAAAGTTATGGCTGCAAAACCAAAAAGTTGATTTTTTGAGATCACCCTGTAAATAAGAGAGATAGGAAGTTGATTCGCGAAATATCTCGAGGTAATGAGATCATCTTCATGCCTCTGTTGTCGAAGTTGGGATAAAAAAACATTTCACCATTTGAGAGCCTTTTGAATATTCCGAAATTTTGCACAGTGTCGGAAAACACCATGTAGAGATTTTATGTGAATACCCTTATGTTCCAATGAAGTACGAGATTATAGCTGAAGGACTGGGCTATCGAACAGTGTGAACCAAATTCAAATTGTTCTAAACTGAAAAAAGTTATTCACATTATAACAGGGGCGACATTTTGGTGTGCGACGAAATTAGTGTTGAGTAGTTTATGTCAAGAGATGTATACCATTATGTTAAGTCTTGTAGCATATGTCAAAAGAATAAGAACAAATTAGGTCATTCGGAACCTTTCACTATCACACCCACCTCTCAAAAAGCATTCGATATTGTTTGCATAGATACAATAGGACCATTTCCAAAAAGCAACTCTGGAAATATATACGCTGTACTACAATGCGAACTGACCAAATACGTGGTGATAATACCAATTCCAAATAAAGAAGCAAGAACAATAGCAAAAGCAATTTTTGAGAAATTCATAATTATCTACGGTCCATTGAGAGAGAACCTAACCTCATGAAACTATTCGGAATTGATCATAAGATATCAACTGCGTATCATAGTCAAAGTATTGGTGGTTGCGAAAGAAATCATCGAGTCCTTAATGAGTATATACGAATGTATATCAAAGAAGAGCGGTCTGATTGGGATGAGTGGATGAGCTATTACACATTTTGTTACAACACAACCCCAAGTTCTTACCATAATTATACACCATTTGAACTTGTTTTTGCCAAAAAAGCAGTATTACCTGAATTATTGTCAGGAGCTCGTGTAGATCCCCTGTACAACGTGGATGCATATGATCAGGAAATACGATATAGATTACAAATTACGCAAGCAAGAGCCAAAGAGTATCTTTTTTTTTATTTTTTTTATTTACAAGTATGCGCATCAACCAAAGTGGTTATTAGCGCAGGACAAAATAACAGGTACAGTATCAACAGATTACACTAATAATATTTTCTCAAATCTTATCAGCTATGTCGATGTTCGATAAAAAATTCGTCAGGTTCACTTCACTGAAATCGTTTCCGAGGATTTTACGAATGTCTGTGGATATATTGAATATGTCTCGAGCATTACGGTACTTCGGGCACTCTATTAGAATGTGTTTCACCGAGAGATTCGTTTGGCACTGGTCACAGATTGGAGCTTCAGTATGAAGAAGGAGGTGTTCATGGGTGATTTTGGTATGGCCGATCCGTAATCTAGATAGGGTTGTTTGGCATTTTCGGTTTTCCGGTACCCGTTTCCATGGGTATATGGATGATTTAATCTCAGCTAATTTAGATGTGGATTGTTGCCATTGGTTTTGCCATTCGCATAATATTTTTTGTTTTGCAAAAGTTTTGAGGTCAGTTGCTACTACTCTTGAGACGATTCTTGATGCTGGGTTCGTTATAGCTTGTCGTGCAGCGGTATCTGCTTTCTCGTTTCCCGGAATACCAATGTGTGAGGGGACCCACATGAAGCGGACAGATTTGTGATATTCCTGGATAGTGTAGAGTTCCTTTTTTATAAATAAGAGAATAGGATTACTTGGGTAGATTATTTTCAAATCCTGTATGGCACTCAGAGAGTCGGATACTATGAGAAAATTATCGGCCTCATGGTTTTTGAGATAGATCAGTGCTTGTAGTATGGCGTATAGTTCTCCATTGTAGGTGCATGTGATTTTCGGCATCTTAAACATTAGTGTATCATTTGGCGTGATTATGGCTGCACCCACTCCCTCTTCGGTTTTCGATGCATCAGTGTATAGGAATACATGATTTCGTAATGCTGATATTTTTTGATGGTAAAATTTCAGCATGATGGCAGGGACTGTTTCAGATTTTTTGAAACAAGTCATGCTCGTGTCACATTTTGGGATACGAATGGTCCAGGGGGGAGGAGTATTTATATCTTGAGGAAATGTTAAGGGCAGGGATATGCTAAGGGTTGCCAGGAGTCTGTTTATTCTTTCATAGAAAGGTGGATCAGTTCTAGGGTGTCTTGAGAGGGTGTCACTGTATCGGGTCGAAAAGACATTAGAGAAGGTTGGGTGAGTTGGATTCGAAGATATAAGGCTGGCGTATGAAAGAGTCAAATATTGCCTTCGGTATTTCAGTGGTGGTTCACCTGATTCGCAGCATATGCTCTCGACTGGGCTTGTGTGGTATACACCCAATGCAATACGGAGTGCCTTGTTATGTATGGTTTCTAATGAGTTGAGGACAGATCTTTTGCTGAATGCATAAATGATTGAGCCGTAGTCGATTTTGTTCCTGATGAGAGATTTATACAGCCGGATTAGGGTAATTGAGTCTGCTCCCCAAGATGTGTTCGATAGCATTTTCAGTAGGTTGAGTCTCCTGTGGCAAGCCATAATGAGATTTTCAATGTGAGGTTTCCATGTGAGTGGCCGGTCGAATATCATTCCCAAAAATTTCACTTCATCTACGAATGCGAGGTTTTCATTATATAGTGTAAGAGTAGGGTAATCATTTACAGGTCTTTTGGAGAAGAGTATGCATTTTGTTTTCTGTACAGAGAATTCAAACCCTGTCCTTGCTGACCACATTTCCAATTCTTGAAGGTGCGATTGAAGAATAGATCTCATGGATTCTATATTTTTTCCTTTGATGAATAATATAAGGTCATCTGCGTATAATCTGGCCTTCACTGGAGACTGGACCTTTTTCAGAATATCGTTGATGGCTGTTAGGAATAGGGTGACGCTGATCACAGAGCCCTGTGGGGTGCCGTTTTCTTGTGGAGTTTCCTTTGATAGTTCTCCATCTACTCTCACTCGGAAATGACGATTTTTCAAGAAGTTTTGGATGAATGCTAACATGTTTCCTTGGATGTCCCATTTTTTTAGGGTTTTCAGAATGTAATGTCTCCAAGCAGTATCATACGCTCTTTTTATGTCGAAAAATATTGTTATACATTTTTGTTGGTTAAGGAACGCTTCATGTATATTGGATTCTAACTCGATGAGGTTATCTGTAGTTGATCGTTGCTTCCTAAAACCGCTCTGTTCGTTACAGATGAGATTTTTAGATTCCAGGAACCAAACAAGTCTCTTATTTACGATTCTCTCCATCAGCTTACATAGACTGCTAGTTAATGATATTGGTCTATATGATTCTACTTCTGATTTTGGTTTGCTAGTTTTCAGTACAGGGATTATGATGGCTTCACGCCATATTTGTGGAAAAGAACGATGAATCCAAACATGATTGATAATGTTCAATAGGACTTTTCTAGCTAGCTCTGGGAGATTCTTGAGAAATAACGGTGGTATGTCATCAGGGCCAGGGCTTGTATTTTTTAGTGTTTCAATCGCTTCATTAAGTTCAGCCATGGTTATATCTATGTTCAGTTGGGAATTGTCAGTGTCTAGAATAGTGATTGGGTTGTTATGTTCTTCAATTTGCTTCGTTTGTCTGAAAGTAGCGTTGTAATTTTTGTTACTTGATTGATTCTTGAAATTATCTGCCAGGATGTCAGCTATGTGTTTACTATTTGTGATCTTATTACCTTCATAAGTCAACCTATTTATGCCGGTGTATGAGTATTTTCCAGATATTTTGTTCACATTTTGCCAGATCTTT